>CM053614.1:83480778-83553725 GCA_028646535.1 Procyon lotor | reverse complement strand
AGCAACAAACTGAGGGTTTTGGAGGGGAGGGGGGCTGGTTGGGTGAGCCTGGTGGTGCGTATTGAGGAGGGCACGTATCACGTGGAGCACTGGGTATGGTGCATAAACAGTGAATCTTGGAACACTGAAAAAATAAAATAAAATTTAAAAAAATCTTCAAGAAACATCAGAGTTTCATAAAGTTAAGAAGTGTTTTCACACCCGTAGTTTTAATACAATGAAATGGCACTGTGTGCACTTTCTTGAAACTACACCGGTTTTTTTTTCCATACTCCAAGCAACATCTTCTTTTCCTTAGAATATAAGTGTTTTAACTTACATGGATAATACTACTAAAAGCCATTTGTTGAACTCCTCAGAGCAACACTGTGTTTAAACCGCGTGTCAAGGAACATCTTCCCTTCATGAATATATAGGGTTTTTGGTTATTTTTTTTAATTATGTGTCAAGCATTAGGAAAAGGCATGTGCTTATCTACTTAAAACTGCACAACTTAAATCGACCATCAAGTAATGTGGTTTTCACTCAGATGTGTGTAGGTGTATACACAGTATAGATATATACAGAGTAGGGGAACTCCTTGAAACTACATTGTGTTTAAAGTGTCCCTAAAGTAACATCTCACTTTCACTAGCACACAAGTTTTTGTGTGTGTTACATTTCCAAGATGGCAGAGTAGTAGGGCGATCTAGAACTTGCAGTGTCCTTTGGATTCAACTAGATCAACATTCAGCTCTTTTGAACAACTAGGAAGAGGATTGGAGGAGTAAGGACACAATCTTCATAGTTGGAGGGATGGAAGGAAACAGTCTACATAGTTGAAGGCAGAGGCAAGGTTCAGAGCCTTGAGTTGGGGGATCAGGAAACCATGTTGCCCAAACGAGGAGGAAGCCCGGTTCACAGAACAAAGCCAGGGAGAGGGAGCAAGTTGGAAAGAGTGCAGAGGGTTGTAAAAAAAAAAAAAAAAAAAAAAAAAAGAATTTTATATAGCATGTTAAGGAATTTGGCTTATATAATTGGAAGCAATAGGGAGAATTTACCGGAATTCAAGCAGTGACATATTATCCTATCAGGAGATAAAAGATATTAGGTTAATAAATCCAATATGTATGTGAGCAAAAAAGAAAATGGAAAATCCTATTGGCAGGTGGAAACAAACATCAGAGGGATACTGGAAGAACTACAATTAGACATGACAGGTGCACAAATTCAGGCGTGATTTGCAGTTACCAACGAGTAACAGAATTTATCGAACTAGGGATTGCATTATTACAAAGGTGAGATGAAGTGACCCATGGAACCCTGTTTCTGCCTCCAGTGACTGAAAGACTAGAACAGCCACACACAGACACAGGGAACTCAGTAAGGGAGGCAGGTTGGAACAAGAGGAGTTGAGTTTTAGGCGAAAAAGTGTTCTTCGAAAATCAAGTATATCTTAAGCGAAAACTTCGAAGTTAGTAATTTCTACTATAAAATATATTACTAGAAGTAGAATGTGGAATGTGGGAAGTACCCAGTGAATAAAATCAGGTAAACTCATGAAGACATACATCTCATTGTTCAGACTTCATAAATAGCATATAATAAGTATCAAGAACTTTTAGTATATAAAATTAATTTCTATTCCTAGAAGTTAAGAGCCTTCTTATAAATGTTTAAGTTTGAATATTTTAAACAGATTTTGTTCTAAGTATGTTTCCTCTCAATCATGACTAATTTAGGGAAAAATAATATTTGAACATATTAATAATTAAGAACCCTGTAGGGTTTTTTTTCCATACGAAGGAACTGAATTAATGAGGTTCTAACATATTTGATAAGCATCCTTGAGTGTCCTGGTTTCAATTACCTCTTCTTAATAAGTGTCGCTTCATTTAGACTCTCCACTCAGTTTCCTGTAATTTCAATTACTAAACTCTAGGAAAGAATAAAGTTTTATCTTGTCATTTTCAATGCAGGTTATACATGGAGATTGTTAATAGGACTCCTTCAGTAAGATGATGCTGTCAGCTTTTGTTCTCAGACAGTAATGTAAACAAAATAGTTGATTATTTAATAGTCATTATAATCTTGTCATTAATGAGAGGGAACACAGCTTGTAGGGATGAATGAATAATAAAACGAGAGATGAAGAATAAGACTGAGGCAGGATGTCACTGCTGCTATTAGAGAAGTAGCTGGAGCAGGCCCCCGTGGAGTGGAAATTTATACCCCAGCCCAAACTCCCAGTTCCAGGTCCCAAGAAGCAGGACAATGGGCACTAGGAGACTTCTTTTCACAAAAGGCCAGCAGGCATGGTATATTATTAAGGAAAGGTTGAACACAGGAGTCAGTGGCTCTTACTGTTATTTTTTTAATTTTATTTTTATCATTACTGGGACATATGGTAACACTTTAAGGAATAGGTGAGTAGAAGGTAAACAGAATATCAAAGAAGTTTTGTGGTTTTTTTTAAAGATTTATCTATTTGAGAGAGACAGTGATAGAAAGAGAGAGAGAGAGAGCAGTGGCGAGGGTAGGGGAAGCAGAGAGAGAGGGAGAGGAAGAGAGAAAACCCCAGGTAGACTCCCAGCTGAGCACAGTGCCCAACAGTGGCACAGAGCTCTCAATCCCATGACCTGAGCGAAGTCAAGAGTTGGACACTCAATGGATTGAGCTACCCAGGCGTCCCAGAATATCAAAGAAGTTTTTTAATCCTTTCCCCTGAGAACAGTGACTTCCACATGCCCAGCATATCTAAACTGTGTTGGACAAGCTTCCCCAGGGGCCATGAAAGTTGTCTCCAACTCAGGCAGGTTTCTTGTCTTCCTTATGCAGGAATCACTTCCGCAGTGTAGGTGTTTATCCACCAAGACAATTATCTTCTTTTCCTTGATATGTGGTCTGTGTTCTCCACAAACTTCACTGGGGGCGTGGCTCCTCCAGCTGGAGAGTTGGTGTCACATTTTTCTTCCCTGATTTGACCCTCACCCTTCTCACTTGACCCTCAAGTTTGCAATTAGCACCTCTCTTTTTGACTCCTGTTGAATCTATATCCAGTTCCTGTTTCACCGGCTAAATAAAAGGGAGAATATCAATATCACTTTCAAGGCCAGAATGCGCACAGGGACCTGCCTTGCATCTGGTGCAGCTGTGTCAGGTGGCAATCACTCTCCATCACCAGAAGGCCCTAATAGATATTGTCTGTCAGGGAAATGGATAATATAACTCATGGAGAAGGGTTCACTGGACACAGCCTGTGTAACCTTCTGTATCAGGGTCCAATTCCATGAATGCAAACCTCTTCATTGAAGGAACCACAAATGGCTGCCCTGCACCTGCTCACCCTCAGTGAAACCAGAATCTTAGCTTAAGTGTATATTCCCAAGAAGGTCCTGGGCACTACTGCACTAGTCATACTATCAGAAGTACTACCCAGTTAGAGGTGGATACTTTCCTTCCATATTAGAGTGACTGCTGGTTATTTGGGACATCACACCCTAGGTCAGCAGACCCTGTCCATCAACACCCACGTCACCTGGGCAAGCTCTCCCATCCCACCCCACACACTGCAGATAAGCCAGCACACTGAGTTTAAGAAGATTTGCACGTGATTCTCAGACACACTTGTGCTTGAAAGCAGGGGTTTTCAAAGTCTTGGGAGTCTGTTAGAAATGTGTATTTAAGGACTTCACCTTCACCCACTGAATCGGAACCTCTAGGAATAAACGCCAGACAACTGAGTCAGACATTTCCATGTAATTCTTATGCCTGTGGAAGAAGGAGAACCACTGCTCTATGTCACTGGTCCCTGGTCCCTGGTCTGTGTCACTGGTGGCAACTCTCTCCACAATCCTATATTTTGTCCCTGGTCTACCCCATGAAGACAATACAAGCAAATAGTGTTTCAAGTGGAAACTATAATTCCATATGAGGCCACCTGCTGCAATATATAAAGATGAGTGCACCTATCATCCTGCCTAGACCCTGAAGCTCTCTGAAAGGAGAGACAGACAAGACAAGGACAGTTTGTATCCCAACCAACTTCCCAGTTAGTGCTGGCACATCCAGAGCTAATGCTGACATCCTGTGCTATTATTGACAAAAAGGTAAATGCAGAAAATGTCCCGAGGTGTTCAGATCAACCACAAAGGCAGAGTATTATTGTTCCTGTTAAATCTGGTTTCTCCTCCAGCACAGGTTCAGTGTTAATAGCCTTTATCATGCCTTGTTGCTACAGTTGAGCCAGGTCCCATTTCTCCCTTCGGAAACACATTACTGTATTTCCCCCTGTAAAAGCCATTCTAACAGCACATTTTCAGAATCCTATTCCTTTTTTTGTTATTGTCAAGGCTAATACTTTGCGTGAGTTCCAGCCCTTTCCCATGTCACCAGTCGTTCTTGAGCATTGACCTAGCAGTACTGGAAATTTTCAAGTCCTGGGATAACTCTACCTTTGAGCCTCCTTGCTGGGTACTGGCCTGCAATTTGGAACATGCCAGTGGTATCTTCCAGCCACATCTCAAAACTCTTCTTTCCAGTCTCAGGTACCACCACTCTCGGATGATCTCCAGGCTCCCTAGGAAAAGCTCAGTATTCACAGACAGAGAGGAAAAATGACCTCTTGACCAATCCAGGCTTAGATCTCTTGACATTCATCTCTCCTTGCAGAAAGGGTTCATTTTTTTTAAGACATCATTTGAGGCTGACTTATCCAGCCACCACTTTGTCTCTTTAGAGGTTCTCAATATTTGTCACCTATAGATGATAAAGAGACTTCAGGGGCAAGGAAATACAACCCACTAAGCACTGAACATGTTTATATTTTACTATAACACCAAAGGATACCTTCCAAGCAGCAGCTTATTTCTTTCCAACTAATCTCATTCTGTTTTTGAGCAATCTTTGTGACAAGTTCTATCTGAAAATCCACCTGCTTTTCAGGACTTGAGGCAGGGAGATGTACTAAGAATTACACTTTTGGCTGATGTGTCTAGAAAGTGAAAGGGGAAAAAAAAGGCCATTCTTCCTTGAAAATTAAAGTTTTAACCATTTCCAATCAGTAAGATTTGTGATTTTGCCCATCTGTGACTCAATCTCCCTCTACAAATTAGATAAGCATAATCACTCATATTTTCAAGTTTGGAAGTTTTAATTGGACTACACAATGAGGAAGGAATTTTAAAATAACCAGGAAGAAATATGGCTATTTAATGAAATATAAGTGGTGAAAATATTTTCTGCCTAACATGCTTTGTGACTGTTGAGATTTACCCCTTTGAGGAAAGTATCAAACAGAGAAGTATATTTATTGCTCAATATTCACAATTCTAAGTATTTTTATTATTCTAACTACACCCTGATCATTTACTGTTTTTTGCAAAATGTTAATTTCCCCTTTTGCAGATAGTATATTATGATTATGTTTATCTAAATATAGATGGAACATCCCAAGAAGGAGATCTAAATAAGTGCATAGAATAATCAGTGTTTCTCAGTAGAACAATATAAGTAGCATATTTCTTTTGGGTAAACAAATGTTTATGTCGAAAATCATCTAGAATATTAGAAGAATAAAAATATCCTTTTTTTGACTGACTCTACTACACAACAGTCCCAAAATAGCTTGAAAAAGAAATACATGATGAAATAAATTTAGCATACCTTAAGTATTCAATAAGCACTTGAATAAGTAAATGCATGCATCAATTAAAATGTTTAATCAACAGTTCCACCTTTTGTACTTAAAATGGGAGGTGGGTTCAGCAATATTAAGATACTAATTTAATTCAACTTTTACCCTCCCTGGTTTGAATCTGGCTTTCTGATTCACTGGTTATTAAGCTAATTATCAGTCCGGGTAAATCAGACCAAAGTGTCAATAAAAGCACAACTTCTTTGTAGAGAAACTGAAGCCGTTTAATAAAATGTGCACTTGGACCATGACTCTACCTAGCTTCAGAGGCATTAGATGGCTAAGCTCTTGGGGTGTCTCATTGGCTTGGTCAGAAGAGAATGTGACTCTTGATCTCGGGGTTATGAGATCAAGCTCCATGTTGGGTGTAGAGATTACTAAAAATAAATAAATAAACTTAAAAAAATGTCTGAGCTCTTAGTGAGTTGAGAATCCAGGAAGACAGGTCATGAATGAAATATGTTTATAAATAAGATAGTGCTGGGTGGCTAGGTGCCTAGGGTGCCTAGGTTGCTCAGTCAGTTAAGCATCTGCGTTCAGCTTATGTCATGATCCCAGGCTCCTGGGATCAATCTTTGCATTGGGTTATCCATTCAGTGGGGGTCTGCTTCTTCCTCTATCTTTGCCCCTTCCTCCACTTGTGTTCTCTCTCTCTCTCTCTTTTTCTCTCTATTAAATAAATTAATTACATATGTTTTAAAAAAACCTTTAAAATAAGATATTGCTTCCACAAAATCAAGTTTATCATTTGTATCCCCTTTAATTTTTTTTATAATTTTTTAAAGATTTTATTTATTTATTTGACAGAGGGAGAGAGATGACAAGCAGGCAGAGAGGCAGGCACAGAGGGGGAAGCAGGCTCCCTGCTGAGCAGAGATCCTGATACGGGGCTTGATCCCAGGACCCCGAGATCATGACCTGAGCCGAAGGCAGAGGCTCTAACCCACTGAACCACCCAGGCGACCCTCCCCTTTAATTTTTCATTTGGGAAATAATCATTATCACATTAAACCAAGCACTTTTTTTTTTTACAATTAGTATTACCCCCATATTGAATAAATTTAAGAGAAAAATTAAAAGGCTTACCTCTAAAGGATACATTGAAGATGGTAACAATAGGCTTAAGGATAAATCACTTTCATCACTAAGATACTCTTCAACCAAGAATATAGTAAGTCAAACAAACAAACAAACAAACAAACAGAAACATTATTTGGCACTGGGTAGAAATCTTAACCAGGAATTAAATTTACTTTATCTCAGTTACATGATTTAAAACATTGCATTGAATTGAAAGTAGTAAAATATAATTAACATACACATAACAAACATATTAAAATGCATACATACATTACCATAGTGGCAAAGCAAATATGGAATTAAAGTGATTCTTCAGATGATTAACAAAATCTTTTTCATATCCCCTTTCAACACTGATGACTTTCTAACACTTATGAAATAAAGCCCAAACTATTCTAAGCTACATCTTAAAACAAGCTGCAATATTTTTTTAATGAAAATAAGATTTTGGGGCACCTTTCCCCTTGTCACCCTTTCCCATGTCACCAGTCGTTCTTGAGCATTGACCTAGCAATACTGGAAATTTTCAAGTCCTGGGATAACTCTACCTTTGAGCCTCCTTGCTGGGTACTGGCCTGCAATTTGGAACATGCCAGTGGTATCTTCCAGCCACATCTCAAAACTCTTCTTTCCAGTCTCAGGTACCACCACTCTCGGATGATCTCCAGGCTCCCTAGGAAACTGACTGTAATTAGGTGAGTTTCCTGTGTTCTCTAGGAAGATTCAGATACAGCTTGATTAGACTGCACCTTCATCCACTGACCATGACCAAGTCAAACATCTTTGACTGCACTTCGCTTCTGTGAAACTGAATTTCCCTCATATTGATGGATTCGTGCCCCTCCCAGAGGTCCTCAACCACGAAATGAATAACTTTCTTAGAAAGAATTAATTCATTACTTGTTTATTTATTTTCATTTTTAACATAAACACTAAATATACTTGTTTTACTAAAATTATATATGCAGAAATGCATAGAAAGGAAAATAAAACTTTAAATGCATCTGTACCAAAGAACAATCATTCTAAATATATGTCTGCATTTCTTTTTTTTTTAAATCTTCTTTTTTCTTTTAATTTTATTTATTTGACAGAGAGAAACACAGCGAGAGAGGGAACACCAGCAGAGGGAATGGTAGCGGGAGAAGCAGGTTTCCTGCAGAGCAAAGAGCCCAATGCGGGGCTCGATCCCAGGCCCCTGGGATCTGACCTGGGCTGAAGGCAGACGCTTAACGACTGAGCCACCCAGGCGCCCCTATGTCTGCATTTCTACCCAATGTTCATATCAAGTTGGGCTATCAGTGCAGCCTACATTTTGCACATATTGGTAAGTCAGAAGCTTTTTTTAAAGATTTTATTTATCTATTTGACAGAGAGAGATCACAAGTAGGCAGAAAGGCAGGCAGAGGGAGAAGCAGGCTTCCTGCTGAGCAGAGAGCCGGATGTAGGGCTAGATCCCAGGACCCTGAGATCATGACTTGAGCCAAAGGCAGAGGCTTTAACCCACTGAGCCCAATTAGAAACCCCAATCAGAAACATTTTCAGCATTACTACAGTCTTGCATGTCTTACAGTCTTACATGTCTTAGAGTCTCTATAACATGTTCCACACAAAATGAAAAATATGTCATTTGTTTTATAATTCAACACCAGGGGCTCCTATTCAATCACCAAATTAGTGAATATTTACTGAACTTCTACTATATACCAAGCACTGTTTTAAGCTTGGGAATTATAACCAAGAACAAAAGGAACACACTTTTATAGACCATATATTTGGAGGGTTGGTGGGAGAATGAAAATACACATAGAAACTTCAATATATAATATGAGAGGTAGGCCAATCAGTGGTACAGAAAGTATACAATGGAGTAGGATAGTATTAGAGATGTTGGTATGGGGTGATTATATATTATAATGAAATTATAGGTGTTTGTATTTTCCTTCTTTTGCTTACATATTTTTAATAAGTAAGCTTTCATGGAGAGGCTGGGAAGATGGCAGAGTAGAAAAACCCTAAGCTCGCCTCTACTCATGGATACAACTAGATAACATTCACATCAGCATAAATAACCCAGAAAGCAATGTGAAGACAGGCAGAACAAACTCCACAACTAAAAGTAGAGAAGAGACTACATCAAAGAAGGTAGGAAAGGTGAAGACAAAGTTTAGGAGCAAAATAGACCTTGGCTATCTGCAGTGGAGAGGGAGCTGGTGGTGCAAAAAAAGAAAAACAAATAAACTTTCATACCAGGAAGGCCACAGAGAGAAGACAAATCTCCATAACATATGGCACTGAAAGCAAGAGGGACCAAGTTTCAAGGGTTCTTAAAGCTGAAGGACTTAAAGCCTGGAATTAAAAAAAAAAAAAAAATCAGTAAGCTCAGCTCTGGAAGAGCCTGGAGGGCTATAGGAAACAGAGTCCCTACCCTTAAAGTGACAGCACACACACACACACACACACACACACACACACACACACACAAAATAGCCATTGGAGATACAGCATGGAACCAGCAGTTGGAAAATGCCAGAGGCAGATGGGAGAGTTATTTAGTCATCTCAGAATGTGGTCTGGAAAGGCAGGAATCATGGAAAGATACTTACGGGAACAAAGGATCTAGCAGATGCCATCTCCCTCCCTTACCCCCCAACATAAATGTAGAGCCACCTGTGGGAACTAGCATGGTACCATCAACAGTCACTATCTTACATACACAGATCTGCCCTTCTGAGTCATACTTGCCTCAGTCCTGGTGCTGTAGGACCCCTCCCCAAGAAGAACAGCATAAATCCTACCTGATCTCCTGAACTCAAGTTCTGCAGGACCTCAGTTCCAGCAGTAACAGCTGCAAGTTTCACTTCACAAGAAGACCACCACAAAACTTGTTAAACTGTGCCCTAACCCTGTTGGGGACCAAAAACTGCTCACAACAGGCAAAGAGAGTCCCTAGAGACAAATCTTCTGAAAGAAAAAAAGCCCAGTACTTAACAGAAGAGGACACACAACACACATAAGAGACACTCCTTGAAGCACCAGGCCTGGAGAATGGGGGATGCTGCACTGCAGGGACCTCCTCCTCATAAGGTCATTACCCTCAAGAGCAAGCAATGGAGCTGACTTTCCTAACACAGAGAAACAGATAAGTATAGCAGATAAAACTAGGAAACAGAGAAATACGTCCTAAATGAACAAACATTACCAAACCATATCAAGAGACCTAAATGAAACAGATAATAAGTAATATGTTTGATTCATAAAAACACTTCACTAGAGAAAAAAGGGGAAAACATCAATGAGAACTTTAACAAAGAGGTAAAAAGAATGAAAGATGAAGAACACAATAAATGTGATTAAAAATACACTCGGAGGGATAAATAGCATGCTAAAGGAAGCAGAGGAATGAATTAATGACCTGGAAGACAGGAGAATGGAAAGTAATCAAGCTGAACAAGTGAGAGAAAAAAATCATACAAAGAATAGATTTAGGGAACTCAGTTATTCCATCAAACATAATAACAATCACATAACAGGGATCCCAGAAAAAGAAAGAGAAGAAGGCAGAAAAAGTATTTGAAGTATTGGCTGGGATGCTTGGGTGGCTCAGTTGGTTAAGCTGAGCCTTTGGCTCAGGTCATGATCCCAGGGTCCTGGGATCAAGCACCACATTGAGCTCCCTGCTAAGCAGAGAGTCTGCTTCTCTTTCTGCCTCTGCCTGCCACTCTACCTGCTTGTGCTCTCTCTCTCCCTCTCTCTCTCTCACACACAAATAAATAAATAAAACCTTAAAAAAAAAAACTTTCTTAATCTTGCAAAAGAAACAGATATCCAGATCCAAGAGGCACAGAGATAACCCCAAAAATTCAACCAAAGGAAGTTCACACTAAGACACATGGTGATTAAAATGGCAAAAAGCAGTGATAAAGAAAAAAAAAATTAAAAGCAGAAAAAGAAGACAGTTACATACAAGGGGAAACCCCAGGAGTTTATCAGCAGATTTTTCAGCAGAAACTTTGCAGGCCCAAGAAAGTGGCAAGATACATTCAAAGTGCTGAAAGGTAAAAACCTGCAGCAAAGAATATTCTATCCAACAAGGCTACCATTCAGAATAGAAGGAGAGATAGAGTTTCTCAAACAAACAAAACTTAAAGGAGTTCATAACCATTAAACCAGCACTTCTAGAAATATTAAAGAGGATTCTTTGAGTAGAAATGAAAGACCATAAGTGAGAGTATAAAAAGTAAAAAACAAAAAAGGCAGGAAAAATAAATACTTTTGTAAAAATCAGTCAAATGATTCATAAAATAAAAGGACACCGTATGGTGTCCATAAAGAAATGTGACAACATACACCCAAAACGTGGGAGGGGAGAAGAGTAAATAATGGGTTTTAACAAAAGCGACCATAAACTTCATGTAGCCTAATATATGCAGAAGATGTTATCTGTAAACATAATGGCTACCACAAATCAAAAACCAGTAATAAATATGCAAAGACTAAATAAAAGGGAATCCAAGTATATCACTAGGAAAGCCAACAAATCATGGAAACTAAAGAAGAAAGGATCAGAGAAAAACTACAAAAACAATCAAAGAACAAGTAATGAAATGGCAATAAATACATATCTATTGATAATTACTTTGAATGTAATGGACTAAACACTTCAGTCAGATGACAGATTGGATTAAAAAAAAAAGACCCTGTTTTGACTAGCTGGCACAGTTGAAAGGGCACATGACTCTTGCTGTTGGGGACATGAATTTGAGTCCCATGGTGCATGTAGAGATTACTAAAAAAGAAATAAATGAAATTTTTTTAAAACGTTGAAAAAAATAAAAAAAGACCTATCTATATACTGCCTACAAGAGACTGTTCTCAGACCTAAGGATGCCTGCACAGTAAAAATGAGGAAATGGAGAAACATTTATCATGCAAATAGATGTCAAAAGAAAGCCAATTTAGCAATATTTATATCAGACAGAATAGAGTTTAAAACAAAGAAGAGACAAAGGAGGACACTATATAATAACAAATGGGACAATCTAACAAGAGGTTATAACAACTATAAATATTTATGCATCCAACTTGGGAACACCCAAATACATAAAACTGCTAACAACAAACTTAAAAGAACTAATTGATAGCAGTATAATAATAGTAGGGGACTTTAAAACACCACTTAATATAATTAATTAATTAATTAATTTTAAAAATTAAAAACCCACTTAATCAACAGACAGAAAAAACAACCAGAAAATCAACATGGAAACAGTGGCTTTTGCTTTTTTTTTTTTTTTTTCCCAAGCAGACTGCCACATGCACACCTCATTTGGATGTGTCCAGTGTCTTGGAAGCTTGACTACCCTATGTTCTCCTACAAATGAACCTTGAGATCTTGTTTGGAGGTTCTAGCAGAGGAGCTCAGCTACTTGTATATTCTTGACTGAAGAACATTCTTCCTCTATTGAAGAAGGTCATCTTCTTTGACCAAGCGTGCAGCTTCCAAGAGGAGGCACATGGAGTGGTGAAGGAGAAAGGGGACATCTGCCCCTGCCAGCCACATCAGCCAAATCAACCTTGGCAATCAATATAGTGACAGATGTCACAGCCAGATCACGCTCACATCCTGAAAATAGTGGCTTTGAATGACACATTGGACCAGATGAACTTAACAGATGTATTCAGAACATTCCATCCTAAAGCAGCAGAATACACATTCTTTTCAAGTGTACATGGAACATCCTCCAGAAGAGATCCATATCAGGCCACAAAACAATTCTTGACAAATTGAAAAAGATCAAAGTCATACCATGCATCTTTTCTGACTATAACATATGAAATTAGAAAGCAACCACAAGAAAAAATCTAGAAAGACCATAAATACATGGAGGTTAAACAACATGCTACTAAACAATGAATGGGGCAATAAAGGAATCAAAGAAGAAATAAAAAATTACATGGAAGCAAATGAAAATGAAAACACGACAGTCCAAAGTCTTTGGATACAGCAAAAGTGGTTCTAAAACAGATCTACCTCAAGAAGCAAGAAAAATCTAAAAAAAAAAAAAAAACAAAAAACCTAACCTTACACTAGAAGAGACAAAAAAAAAAAGAACAAAGCATAAAAGCAGCAGAACAAAGGAAATAATAAAGATTAGTGTAGAAATAAAGCATGTAGAAACTAAAAAAACAATAAATCAATGAAATGAGGAGTTGGTTCTTCAAAAAAAATAAATAAAATCGATAAACTTCTCATGAGACTTATAAAAAAGAAAGAAGAAGGACCCAAATAAATAAAATCACAAATGAGGGAGGAGAAATAACAACACAAATACACAGAAATACAAATAATAACAGAATATTATGAAAAACTATATGCCAACCAATCGGACAACCCGGAGGAAATGGACAAATTCCTAGAAACATATAAACTACCAAAATTAATATAAGAAGAAGTAGAAAACTTAAACAGACTGATAACCAGTAACAAATTGAATCAGTAGTCAAAAAATTCCCAAAAAACAGAAGCCCACAGCCAGATAACTTCCCAGAGGAATTCTACCAAACGTTTAAAGGAGAGTTAATACCTATTCTTCTCAAAATAGTCCAAAAATAGAAAAGAAAGGAAAACTTCCATATTCTATGAGGCCGGCACTGCTATAATACCAAAACCAGAGAAAGACACTACAAAAAAGAGAACTACAGGCCAATATCCCTGATGAATACGGATATAAAAATTCTCAATAAAATATTAGGGAGGGACTGTGAGAGAGACAGAGAGAATCTCCAGCAGAATCCATAATAATCATGGAGGTGATGCAGGACTCAATTTCAAGACCCTGAGATCATGACTTGAGCCAAAATCAAGAGTTGGATGCTCAACTGACTGAGCCACCCAGGTGCCCCGAATCACCATATTTTATACCTGAAACCAACATAACATTATATTAACTATATGGAATTAAAATTTTAAAAATTAAATATTTTAAAAAATAGGTAAGCTTTTAACCCATGTACTTGCACACACACTTGTGTGTATATGTTACTTACACATACATATATGTATACCTATATATGTGTATATATATGAGCATGCATGTGCGTGTTTATTTTTTAGTTTTCTTCAGCCAAAGTTACCTTACATTTTCTAAGCCCACTCTGCTTAGAGATGATCTATTTGAAGTCTATTTCCCAAACCCTTCCCCTCAACCCTGTTGTTTTCCCCAGGATTGAAACCACATTCTAGAAAGCTCATAGAGTCAAAGCTTCATTGCGGGAATTTAGTTATTTTTTTTCTGAAATCAATTTATAGGCATAGTTTGTCCCCATAAAACAGGGATTTGTTATAGTACTGTTTGTCTTAGAAACCTTTTATATTAGCAGCCAATAATGTCTAATTTATTTCCCTGAGTGGTAGTTGCATATTTCTGTTGCCCTTGGTAAGTTGTTAAGCTTTATTTTTGCACACTGGTGCCTCTTCAATACTGGGTTTTAAGAGACAAATTCTTTGCATACTTCATTACAGTAGTGTTCTAGTAGTGGTGTGGGGCACAAAAGGAATGCTGAAGATGCCTGGAGTTTCTTGGAGTCTGTTTTTTTCTGCCTCGTAGGGAAAATCAAATCAAGCACTAATAAATGTCCAGGTTATTCAAATAAATATGATATAATAGCTGTAAGCCTAAAAGAGTAGCAGTTTTCTTCAACCACATTGCACTGTACCCCCAGTCAGGGCTTTCCTCCTGGAAGCAATACCAGGAACTGAACTGATTGGGCTTTTCTGGATTCTGCCTCTGAACTGGCAGTTTTCTGCTGGTGACTGGTCTGTGCCTGCAACACCATCGCAACTTCTTGTCCAGGGAAAGGATGAAGAGCTGAACTGAGACTACCAGAAGCAGCTGCTTGGGGAGTTCCAGTTACATCCCCAACATTGACCACATACAGTGCAGGGAGCTAACCTTGGATAATGTTCTACATTCACCTTTTAATTATTGTGGCTACTTTTTTGTAAGAACTTTCCCTTCTCTTTTGTCTCCAAAGCAGAAGAAAGCAAAAGAGTACCCTGAAAAGCTTGTGAAGTCAGTCATGTTTGATTCCTGAAGGTACCCCAAGTGCCTAGAGTAGTGGCTAATTATAAGAGATACAAAACATTTCTGGATTGGTTGAATAAATGGTGGTTACTATGCTTCAGCATAGAGGAATTCATTCCAGCAGCACCATACAGAAGTGTTAAGGCTTTGCATGCCAACTGAACATAGTTTGGGCCTCATCTTATATATGTTGAAATATTATTATTGCCAAAATTGTCATATTGTTTCCATTTTCAGCTATCCAAGTGAAATATTATGCATAGGAAAAACACGGAAAATAATATTTTGTTAATTTTTCTTACATTAATTAATTAATTAATGTGATCTCTTTGCCCAACCCTGCATATACTGAAAATTGCATATTCTGAAAATTGATTGTTTTTGGTTTTTTAATTCTATGTTGTCCCCATCTTCTGAGTGATTTGGAAATAAGCCAAACCATAAGCATGATTAACCCAGCATCTGGCACTTATGTTGAAATTATTTTTAAGTTCAGTTGACGTCCAATAGACCAGTGGCAGTGGTGTCAGCGTCAGCAGTGGTGCTAAAGGCGATAAATAAATAGATAGAAAGGGAATGAATGAATGAATGAATGAATGAATGAATGAATAAATAAATAAATAAATAAATAAATAGTAAAAGATCTTCTAATTTTATTTGTGGAATTTTTCCATATTTTAAAATGTGTGTACTCACATCTATATATTTTTTAAATATATATATGGTGACGCCTTTGGTGTCTTTGCTTAAAAAGCCCTTGCCTGCCCAACAATAATGTATAAATGCAATTATAAATACTTCCACTTTTATAATAAAACTGTTAGCTTTTATGTACAAGCCTGGAGAATCTAATTTTATTTTTTTACAGTTGGTTATTCAGTTATCATAACACTCATTTAGGCTGCCATTCTATCTTTACCCAATTTTATTTGTGCCTAGAATTATTTCCGAAAGTTCTATTGTGTTAAATTAATCTTTCTGTTTATTTCTGCTAAAGAAGCACATTATTTGAATTATTTTAGTTTTATTACACATTTTAATGTCTGGTTAGACTGTAACACCCCCGTATTGCTTTTAAAATGTTCCTTTCTTTTCTTTAGTGTTTATTCATCCAGATGAACTCTAAAAGACTTTTTTTCAATTCCACCATCCTTTCTATATCTTTTTGTGACTGCATTTATTATACAATCTTATTTGAGCAAACATGATTAAATTCTCATATAGAGAATATATGTTCCATTTATCCACATCTTCAACCATATCTCCCAGAAAATCCTATAGTTTTTTGTTTTTCTTACTTCCTTGTTAATACATATTTTTGAACATGTTTACATTAAGTACCTACTGTATGCCAACCACTGGAATAGCCATTGGGATATGGTTCTGGACTTTGAACACAAATGACTTAACTTACTTTCTTTCTTTTCTTTCTTTCTTTCTTTCTTTCTTTCTTTCTTTCTTTCTTTCTTTCTTTCTTTCTTTCTTCTTGATTTTTTCAAGTTACGTATACTGGGCAAAAAAGAGACTGAACAATGTATTACAATAAAATAGCATGGTTGTTACAGAGATCACACATGAAGATGCCACCTGAAGGAATCATGGGAGGCAGAGTGAACAGTGGTGAGAGCCTGGGGTTGAAGCACAGGCACTGAGCACATGGGAGGGAGCCTGGAAGGGGAGGGAGGACAGAGGGTGGGGCCAGATGTTGAAGGTTTGCCTGCACTGTGCCATCTTAAGGAGCTCAGAGTTTATTTTAAGGGCAATGGAGGAGTATAATGGCTCAAGTAGAAAAATAGCATAATCATACTTGTATTTTAGCAAAATTTTCCTTAGTTATGGGGTCAATAATTAATTGGAATGGGGTGAGAATAGAAATAAAAGACTTTCTAAGAGACTTAAATGTTTCATGCCAGATACGATGAATGCACTGAAGAAGGGCCAGTAGGGGTGGAAAAAGAGGCAAGTTGCTAAAACTTGATTCCTATTCACAGAATTAAAGTACGAGGATACATCAAGACAAACGAATATTTATCCCAACAAAGTAATAAAATAGCAAATGATATAGCTGCACCAAAGCTGCCTGTTTTCTGAATATGATTAGCTTGGAAACACCGAAATGCACTTCATCACAAAGGACTCTGGAATAATTTTAGATGGAGTACAATGTAATCTACTAGGTCTCAATTACTTGTGGGGAGTAGAACATGAGAAAGGATATATCCTGACTCCAAACACAGGGCACAAGTGCTTGCTAATCTTAACATACCATTTGGACAAATTTCTTAATAATCTAGAGTTAGAAAATTATACTTGGTTATTTTGTTTAGCCTAAGTCTTTGAATTGTCTCAACAATTGTCTCATGGTAAGGCAAAAAACAAGCAAACAAACAAACTTGATCCAATTAAGAAATAAAAACCTTTAATAAATCAATAACCACCAAACACATTTTTTTAAAGTTTCTAATATTACAAAGGGTTTGTTATGTTTTTCATAAAAAAAGACACACTATAAAACTGAATAGAGATAACTCACAAAAAGAAACACATGTCACTTAAGAGGCATAAATTCAAAGTAAAATATTAGTAAATTGCCTACAGTATTGCGCAAAAACAATTTGCAATGACCCAAAAATTATTTTAAGAATAGGTTATAATTAGGAAATCATTACCATAATTTACAATATCAAATAAGCAGACACAGACAGGACACACAATAAAGGCCAAACATAATAGGAAGTTGAAACCTTGTGATGCCAGACCCTACAAGTAACATTTTATTCAAAGATGCAGTGTAGCCTAATGAAACCTACAAAATCAAAGGACAAACGTTTCTCAAAAGACTTTTATCAGCTGTAGGCTCACATCCACCCTTCTTTTGGCCTGATGCAGTCTGGCCAGTCCTGTGTAATCAAAAGTGTCCCTTCAGTGATTTATGACCCGTTTTCACGCTGTCAGTCTCCCTTAGCAAGACCACTTTTTCTGGACAGGTGAGTTAGTGGGGAATGGGCCCCTCTGAAACCCTGTGCTCAGCACCTGGCCTTGCAGCTGTTCTCAATCACTGCCATCATTCAAGGCCATGGCTAAAGGGGCCCTGGCACTCAGCAGTGACAGATGAGTGGACCGTGGGTGACAACACATCAAAAAGTGAAAGGCAAAAGGAGCTCTGACTTACAGAACTAGAGCACATAGTATCACATTCATATAAATCCTGTCTGTGCCATGATCGCAAGACGAGTAATATTCCTAACAGCAAAGAGAATCCTTCCACCTACCACCTATTCTTGAGGTATCCCCATCAATCCTCCAGCAAAGATTTGCCTTCAGCCAGGCTGGGCCACACCCACAGCAATGCAGCAGGCTTTCAGAACATACTGGAGATTTTTCTTCAGTTTAATTTTGTATTAAAATTAGATCCTACTTGGAAATATGAAGTAGCTGAAGTAACTAATTTTCAGTGCTTCGATGAAAAGTTTGCCAACCCTAATTAGCTCCTCCAGCATGAAAGCATTGTTTCAGTTGGCTCAGAAATATGTCTATAAGAATTGGGAAAAGAATTGAGTCCTGGGTGGCTCAGTGGGTTAAAGCTTCTGCCTTCAGCTCAGGTCATGATCTCAGGGTCCTGAGATGCGGCCCCACATCGGGCTCTCTGCTCAACAGGGAGCCTGCTTCCCCCTCTCTGCCTGCCTGCCTTTCTGCCTGCTTGTGATCTCTCTCTCTCTGTCAAATAAATAAATAAAATATTTTTTAAAAAACTGTGGAAAGAAACTAAGAAACTAAGACTAAGGGTCTTAGTGTCACAGCTGGTAACAAAAAAGGCAAGCAGAAAAATCAAACCTTTACCAAGAGTGAATGTTAATGGAGAGGTTGAAATAAAGGCTGTGTGCCCAGATTTCTGAATGTTCCAAAATATTTGAAACAAATGGTAGACTAATTAAAAAAAAAAAAAAACCGCAACAGGTCTTTTAATATATTATCACAATTAAATACTTAAGTGGCATGGGGTAAGTATTTGCAGTGATTTCCTCCCAGAGGACACTGTGAAAATTAAAAAGAAAGAAGAGAAAACATAAAATCCTTTTAGTCACAATACTTTCCTCACCATTCAATGGCATGTGCTCCTCCAAAACAAAAGACGGTCCATTTGTTTCTTCAACTAATGGATTAATCATATTTAGCTGAACAGTACTGAGAGAAGGAAAAATGCATTATTCTTCAGAAATAATTATTTCAGTCTAATGTTCTTAAAGTCACTCACATTTCACTGCGAACCTCCTTTTTTCTACAATGTTTCATACTGCATGAAATTGCCATTCCTAGTAGCAAATAATCATGCTCTTTTAATAAATATGTCTTTATAAAATAATTGTAATGATAGGAAAGTCTTAACAGGATTCAAACTGGCAGTGCTAGAAACAGAAGGAATCATCTTTCATCCGACACACAAGAGACCCTAGCTTCTGGTGGGTGCCACCAATACTTGCATTGGTCAAACCTCCATCTGAGGTCTCAATCCTATTTGGAGCCTTCTTGTCCTTACCTGAGAAGCCCCCAGTTTGTACAGGTAGTTGATACTCTTATCCGTGATGCATAGAAATAGCCTTTCCTTAAAGATCTCTGTACTGGGTCACCTGGGTGGCTCAGTCGGTTAAGCATCTGTGTTCAGCTCAGGTCAGGATCCCAGGGTCCTGGGATCCCTGCTCAGTGGGGGAGTCCACTGCTTCCTCTGCCTCTCCCTCCCCCTGCTTCTGCTCTCTCTCTCTCTTTCTCTCTCAAATAAATAAACTCTTCAAAAGTGTTGTATAAAAAAAAGATCTCTGTATTATCTTACACTTTCTGTGTTTAGGTTCATCCTTCTTCATTCACATGTTGGTATATGTATCGTGTTTATTTTATTTTAGAGTCTGAAATGAGTAGAAAAATAAAGCTGTCATTTTCGATTGTGTAAGTTGTTTCTGAGTGTATTTTACATGTATTCAATATCAAAGTTTAAAAAAAATAATATTTCTTGGCTCCCTTCTATAAAATATGAGGACTTTGTTTGCTTTCTGCTCAACCTTGTTTTGGTCTACATTGACTTAATACTCTTCAGTCCTTATTCACAGGCAAATATTCTACCATGATGGCTTCCATCAAATGGACTCATTTAACATGTGCCTTTATCAGTCCACTCATTCTGTATGGCCTGACAGATGCACTTCTCATCGTGAATTCACAAGTTATCGTTTTACATATCATACCCTATCAGCTGGTTTAATGGGAGCCTGCGGTGAAAGATAAGCCTTCCCTTAGTGAACTGACAAAGCCAGAATTCTGAGGGTAAAAGGCAAGGGCCAGACCCACAATGGTGATCCCTCTGGATATGTACGACCTTGAGAGTCTACCTGGTAGCCAGAAGCTTTGTTTTTCAGCCCACAGCTGTCACCTCTTTGCCACTAAATGATGCTATTTGGACGGTAATGCCTATCAGAAGCCAGAAGGAATGTTTTTGATATTTAGCGCCAATTACACAAGATGGAGAAAATATTTAAGAGTTTAATGATACGAAGCAAAGTCAGAGTTAGGTCTTATGCAAGGACTTTCTTACTGTCAGGTTTATTTCAGCCGGCAGTAAAAAGAACCAGAGACAGGAGGCCAGATAATAGGTCTGAGTAGGCTTTAATTGGAAGCGCTGGGCGAGGTTCCCCAGCTCACAAGGGAGTGAGGCTGGGAAGTCGTGCCCAGGAACATGGCAGACTGATATTTATAAGGGAGCAAGAGGGGCTCAGGTAATCACCATATAAGGGTGAACTTTGGGGCTGGACAATGCCATATAAGGGCAGGTTTTTATGGGTCTTTGTCCCTTTGTGTGTGTACCAAGGAAGGAAGGCGTCGTGGCGGGAAGGTTTCAGGGTGAAGATCTCAAGATGGAGAGTCCACAGACATTTTATTGAGTCTCCTGTGCTCCTCAGAACCGCCGACCCAACACTTACAGAGCTGTGATAACTGAACTGGGCTACCTTGCTTTGGCAAACACTTTGGTATGAGAGACGTTCCCTTCTTGAGTCCAATCTTGCCAGCTACTACTACTCTTGAGTCCAATCTTGCCAGCTACTACTTGAGTCCAACAAGTCTCTGTAAATTCAAATCTTGGGCCACAGTTTTGATCATTTCTCTCAAGAGCTCTTGATGCAAATATCCTTTTAAAAAATAAATACTAGCTTCTCATGACATACAAAATAATTTTATTTCTTTGCCATCTTTAACAACTTCTTTGGTAATTTTGGCCCTGACGAATTTTCCAAGATCATCTTTTCCATTACTTATGACATTCCACCCTTTAACTAAGCTGAACTACAGAATTCCAAGTGTGTCAAGATATTTCACTGCATTTTTTTTCCTGCACACTCTCCTCCCTCTGTATAAACATCTTCCCCTGGCTCCTTGTGCTCTTTCAGACCAATCCTTACCTGCTTCCCAACACCAGTGCAAGACTCTGCTCTTCCCTGCTTCCTCTGAAACACCACTTTCTTTGCACTGCTCCAGCTGCATGTGGTTGCATGTCTATAGCACATTTGGACTGAAATCCTTGGCCAAAAATGTTAGCCCTTATTCATTCTTGTTTACCTAGCCCTCATTAAGGTGCCTGCATGATAACTCACTTAGGTAAACATTTGTGGAACTGAACTGGAAATCTGAAGTCTGTCCTTCATTATTTTCCCCCTGCCCACCACCATACAAAGGGGTGACTGTAGGAGCTTGCATTGTTATTCCCATCCAGACAACTGATAGAAGCCTTGTTTGGATAATTGGCAAAGCAAGGATATGTTGAATTTTTTTGGCTTTGGCTGCTAATGATTTCAACTGGTGAGATGTTTTTATGTGTTATAAAATGAGGCATGAGGAGGCAGAGTTACTGACATCACTCCTCACTCTTACTTCAGAAAACCCTAAGCTTAAAGTCCAGCAGATATGAAAGGTAGGTTCCAGTCCCTGATCTGCCACAGCAGAGTTTTATGACCTAAACACTTGTCAATCTTTCTGAGCTTCTTGAATCCATTAAAATGTATGGGGGGATGTGGAGAACAAAGGCAAAAGAAATATAGGAGAAAAATTAAACTTCCTTATAACTTACAGCCCATTGACAAGTACTTGAGATAGGCAGAATGACCTTCTTCAAGGAGCTTAGCTGCCTCAATGTTAATACCTTGTTAGAGGCAAAAGGTAATCTTAGCTTGACATTACCCCAACCTCTACGATCCTGTAAAAATCCTTTGGGAAACTTCCTTTATTTCTATCCCCCAAACAATATATTAACAATCATCCTCCAAGCATAGGGCCCACTGATACACATCTGAAGGGTCACTTGACTAAGGTTTTACCAGATTGTAGTAAATGACCTATTCCTAACAATAGGTAGCCCCTCAAGATCCTTGAAACCATGCTTCCAAATTCCTTAGAGATGTATACTATCCCTACCCCCCTCTCAACTTGAAATATAATCAACCACTAACATGCAATGTTAGCACAGCATGCACTTTTATAAATCCTAACCAAATTAGACTCATTGATGAGAAACTAGACTATTTTGCTTCCTACACAAGTCAAGTCTAAGCACAATTAAAAAAAAAAATCCTCACTCGCATAAAGTAATAATACAAAAAGCAGAGAGAAGAAACCTTATAACTCTGATCTATAGGGAGAGGTTGACAGGGATAAGTACCAAAGTAGTTTAAATCAAAACCTACTTTTGCACGGGGTTTACAAGGGGAGAGAAAAGATCTAAGAAGTAATGAAGTAATGTCTGAAAAAAATAGACAACAAAGACAGTAACTTACATAGTATTGAAATGTTCTACAATATAAGTAATATGTCGTAGAGTCTCGCAAAAATATTTTGTTTAACTAAAAGTTTTTAAAGAGTAGTAACTGTTTAAATATAAAACATTTTGCATCAAACTACTTTGTGTGTTGACTTATACTCAAAAGTTTTAATACGAACTTATGAAAGAAATGGCTTCCACACACAAATCCCTGTGTGTCACACAATCTCCAGTAAGAACTTGTTATTTGAAAAGCTCTCTCACAAATCTAACGGACTTTGGCATACATTATGCCCTGGTTTTTTCTGTAGGGATTATTGGCTGAACCCTCTTTCTCTCTAGAACCTGAAATCTGAGAGCTAGTCATTCTCTGCAATTCACTGTATTTGAAAGCTCTCATTCTCAATCTGGGTAAACATTAGCATAAAGTAAAACAAACAAATGAACAAACAAACATCAGCATAAAGCAAGGAGTAAGCATTATTAACAACAATGTGGGTATGAGCAGGTCATCTTAGGAGAATAACTCCTCATGTGGGGTCTAAGGACTAGCATTAATTTCCTGGAAAGTTTGTTAAAAATGTACATTTTTATTGGGATTACATTAAATATAACCATTAAAGTAGAGAGAACTTGCATTTCCAATGTGGGGTTGTCCCATCCATTAGCTTTTATACCCTTTAAAATTCTAAGGGCCTTATGTATACATATTATTGGGGCTTTTTGTTGTTGTTTTCTTGTTGTTATTGCAAACATTTCCCTTTTCTTAAGGATTTCTAGGTTTTTTAGTCAGGTCTAGAAAAATGTAACTAGTTTTGAAAAGTAATCAGTTGTCTACAATAAGCTTTTCAGAATCTTTTATTAATATTGTCTATAGAATCTAAACTTTTCCTTCCAGATCTCAAACCTCCTACTTTTCTTGTCTTACAGAATAAGTTTGGATTTCTGGTACAGTGTTAAGCTGCAGAAATAGGGGCATTGTCAGAACAAAGAAAATGACTCAAATTTTCTCTATTAAACATATTTTCTGGAGCACCTGGGTGGCTCAGTCGTTAAGTGTCAACTCAGGTCATGGTACCAGGGTCCTGGGATGGAGCCCTGTACCAGGCTCCCTGCTAGGTGGGAAAACTGTTTCTCCCTCTCCCATTTCCTCTGCTTGTGTTTCCTCTCGCTGTGTTTCTGTCAAATAAATAAAATCTTTTTAAAAAATTAAAATAAAAAAATAAAATATAGAAAATATCTACTTTATGGAAGTTTGTTGAACACTTATTGAAGAAATCATGTGATGTGTGTGTGTGCGTGTTTCTGAGAACATGAAAATAACTTTAACTACTAGTTCAATGTCTTTAATATAGATTGATCTAATCAAATTTTGTTTCTTCTTATGCTACTTTTGATGCCAGTCCAAGGACTGGTAGGGAGGGGGTCCTGCAGGGCCAGTCAAGAGGGTCCTTGGCTTCAGGCAGGATAGAAATCAAATGTGAGCCAGCAAGAAGGGAAAGCAGAATTATGCAGAAATACAGAAAGATATGTATATATCTTTTCAGAAGACTCAGAAAAAAAAAAAAAAGCACGAGTCTCATCTTTGTCTGGGCTTCTTGAGGACAGTGGTCTGGTGTATGTCTCCTCTCAGGTATCCATGAACATGTTAGGACAAACTTGAGGGCCCTAGTGTTATCCCTTGGAGCCAGAGGGTCTTGTTATCAAGGTGCCAAGCTCCAGTGGTCTGGAATGCACATGTGATAGCTTTGTCCTGCATTCTCACCTTGTCCTTCCTTAGATGTTACTTATTCTATTAATTCCTTGTCTCTCTCTCTCTCTCTCTCTCTCTTAAGATTTTATTTATTTATTTGCAGGAGGGAGAAAGCATGAGAAGTGGAGGGTCAGAGGGAGAAGCAGACCCCCTGCTGAGAAGGGGGGGGGGGGCCCATGCAGGACTTGATCCCCGGACTCCAGGATCATGATCTGAGCCGAAGACATTCACTTAACCAACTGAGCCACCCAGGCACCCCAATTCTTTGTCTCTTAAAGGAGAACATAGGCTTTTATATTACAAGGCATGTGTCAAGTGGGGGTTGAGGTTCACATCCTAGCAAGAATAGAAACCAGGAAAGAAACAAAGGGGAAAAAAAAAAGGATTTTTCTCTCATGAGGTCCCTTCAGTTTCCCTGTCTCACTTTTAGAGTTTCATATTTTCAAGTTATCTATTTCTTGTATTTTATAAATTTATTGTTCTATTTTTCATAATACTCTTATTTTTTAAAACAAGTTTCTCTTGATTTACTTTTTTTTTTCATTCTCTATTTGATTTCTCTTGTTTTCTTTTTTGTGGCCAGTCTTTCTAAAGAGACCTTCCTTTGTATTTCAAACAACCAGCTGTCATTTCTTGTTATGTGTATCCTTACCAGATTCTGCTATCATGATTATAAAACCGTGGGGCAGCTGGGTTGCTCATTTGGTTGAGCATCTGTCTTTGGCTCAGGTCATGATCTGAGTCAGACTTCCTGCTCAGTGGGGAGCCGACTTCACCCCCTCCCTCTGCCACTCTTCCTGCTTGTGCTCTCTTTCTCTTTCTCAAATAAATAAAATGGCTCAGTTTTTAGGTGTCTGCCTTAGGCTCAGGTCATGATCCCAGGGTCCTGGGAAGGAGCCCAGCATCGAGGTCCCTCCTCAGTGGGAAGTCTGCTCTCTCCCCCTCCGACCCCTCCCAGCTTGTGTTCCCTCTCTCACTGTGTCTCTCTCTGTCAAATAAATAAATAAAATCTTTTAAAAAACTAAAAAAATAAAAAAATTATAAAACCACTTGAGAAGTATGCAATTTTTTTCTACTTTATGGAAGAATTTGTATAATATTAGCATTGTTATTATCATTCTAATGCTTAAAAGAACTCATTAGTAAAGCTATATGGACTTGTACCTTTATTTCATGAAGGTTTATAATTACAGATTCAGTCTGTTTGCCAGGTAATAGGACTACATTGTCTATTTCTCTCTGTGTTAGTTTTGCCAAGCTCTGTTTTTTAGGGAATGTATCTATCTCATCTAAATTTAAAATTTATTAGCATAATGCTGATAATATTCTTTAATGACTTTTTAATGTTTGTTACCATTTAAAAATATTTTATATCTTCATAATTTTCCACTTCCATTGGGAGATATTCTCAATAAGATCTTCAGTTCACTACATTTTTCTTTAATAAAGTACACTCTGCTTGTGTCCTCAACATATGTGTTATCTGAATTATTAACTTTTTATAACAAGTATTTCCACTTGCATTCTCTTTATGACTCTTGTTCTTGCTTCATAGTACAAAAATCTTCCTTTATCTTGCAAGGGATATGTGTTGTACTTATTTAAATTCCTAACTTTTTTTTCGTTAGTTTCATTTATTCTTCCTTCTGCGACATTGGTTATTCAAATCAGCTTTCTTTTTTTTTTTTTTTTTTGCTTTTATGGTGTTTGCACTCCATGGATATAAACACGTCTCTGAGAAATTTAGTGCATGGGTATGAGGAAGAAATTAACTCAAGAGAGGGTAAGGAATGTGCAGGAAAGCCTAAGACCAGAGGCACGACTCTGCTGCAACTGTGGCTACCCCTCCCCCCACATCAACAAGTCCTGAACCATATTCATGGCAAGCTCTAAAGAAGGCAGCTCTGGGAAGTGATACATTTCTTTTCTTTTAATCTGCAGGTATGAAGCCATGAGGAAATGTAGAAGACTGGGGATCCTAGAACCTGTTTGTATTTATTCCTTACCCAGCAGGTTATTAGCACTACCAAGAACTTTACCCTAATTCCTCACCTGTCCAAGGAACAAAAAGTGAGCCCCTGAGGACATGTGGGGCAGAGAGATCCACAGAACTGGTTAATTCCTGGGCATGGACCCCTGCCCATATTTTCCCAGGTAGCTATCCCAAGGCTTACCCCAAAGATCTGATAAGACTGTCTCCTGGAACCCCAGGAGGCCCTCAGAGTTCTTAATTTAGTTCTTCAGATTCATACTGTTCATTTGTTAGAGCTTCATGGAGAATATGTTTGGGAGTAAAAAGTCAATGGTCTATGTTAATTTTTCATATTATCACAAACTACAAGCTATTCCTGATTTATTCCTCCCTTCTTTTCTCTCCTTCCCTCCTTCCTTTCTTTCCTTCTCCCTGCTCCCATCCCTCTCTCGCTCTTTTTCTTTCTCTAAATATAAGAATAAAATACATACACACAAACATACATACATAAAAATAAACATAAGAATAGAGTAAAAACTTAAGGAATATTCAGAAAGAAAAAGTTTACATAAAGAAAGGAAGTTCTATTCCAAGACAACAGAGAATAATATTGGCTAAGTGTCAAAATGGAAGAATAATTGTAATGTAAAAATCACACACATAATGAAGACATTCTTCATAAGAAGTGGCAAAAATGGACAGTCTTACAATGTAAGAAATCTCAATGCTATGTATTTTTAAGAATATCAGAAATTACTAGAAAAAAACAATTTAACAAAATTCTAAGTAACTTCTCTAGTGTTTTACTCTCTTTCTTTTCTAGGGTCAACAATGTATCTCATGTTCTTTTTTTTTTTCCTGCATCCATTAAACAGAAGCTGTACTAAAATGCTTATATCCTGTAAAACTCTTTGCTCTTATTTTTATCAAAGAACATGGAATCATTTTTTTTAATCATCTTTAAATTCTAGAAACAGATTATTGTTAAATTATGATATATTTATCTTTTAATATATCATTGGATTATATTTCCTTTTATCACATTTAAATTTTTCATCTGTGGTCATAATCTATAGTTTTAAAATCTATGTACTCCAATGAACTATTGGGATTTCATCAAGATAAAAAGCTTCACACCATGAAGGAAACAATCAACAAAACTTGAAAGGCAACCTACAGAATGGGAGAGGGTATTTGCAATGGCATATCTGATAAGAGGTTAGTATCCAAAATCTGTAAAGAATTTATCAAACTCAACACCTAAAAAACACCTGATCCAGTTAAGAAATGGGCAGAAGACATGAATAGACATTTTTCCAAAGAAGACATACAGACAACTAACAGACATATGAAAAGATGCTCAACATCACTCATCATTGGGAAATATAAATCAAAACCACAATGAGATACCACCTCATACCAGTCAGAATGGTTAATGGTTAAAATGTTTAAAATTAACACAGGCAACAATAGATACTAGTGAGGATGCAGAGAAGTGGGAGTTCTCTTACACTGTTGGTGGAAATGCAAACTGGTGCAGCCTGTCTGGAAAACAGTATGGATGTTCCTCAAAAGTTAACCGAATTTTGGAAAGAGCCCACATGTCCATCTACTGATGAATGAATAAAGAAGATGATGTGGCATACACACACACACACACACACACACACACACACACACACACACACACAATGGAATATTACTTGGCCATCAAAAAGAATGAAATCTTACCATTTGCAATAACATCAGTGGAGCTGGAGAACATTATGCTAAGCAAAATAAGTCAGAGAAAGACGAATACCATATGATTTCACTCATGTGGAACTTAAGAGACAAAATAAATGAACATAGGGGAAGGGGGGAAAAAGAGAGGGAGGTGGGGCACCTGGGTGTCTCAATTGGTTAAGTATCTGATTCTTGATTTCACTTCAGGTCCTGATCTCAGGGTCATGAGATCGAATCCCATGTCAGACTCTACACTGAGCATGGAACTTGCTTAAGATTCTTTCTCTCCTTCTTCCTCCTCCCTTGCTCTGGAGCGCTATTTCTGTCTCTCTCTCTCTCTCTCTTTTTTTTTTTTTTTTAAGATTTATTTGAGAGACAGAGAGAGAGAACACGGGCAGGAAGGACAGAGGGAAAGAAAATTTTAAGCAGACTCCATACTGAGCATGGAGCCTGATATGGGGCTCAATCTCACACTATAATAACCTGAGCTGAAACCATAAGTCAGATCTTAAATGATCTTAAATGATCTGATCACCCAGGTACCCTACCCTCTCTCTCTCTCTTAAAAAAAAAAAGGGGAGGTAAGCCATGAGAGACTTTTTTTTTTTAATTTTATTTATATATTTGACAGAGAGAGAGAGGGATCACAAGTAGGCAGAGAGGCAGGCAGAGGGAGAGGGGGGAAGCAGAATCCCTGATGAGCAGAGAGCCCAATGCGGGTCTTGATCCCAGGACCCTGAGATCATGACCTGAGCCGAAGGCAGAGGCTTTAACCCACTGAGCCACCCAGGAGCCCCTGAGATTCTTGACTATAGAGAACAAACTGAGGGTTGCTTAAGAGGAGATGGATGGGGGGAATGAGCTGGATGGGAGACGGGTATTAAGGAGGGCACTTGTGATGATGAGCACTGGATTTTATATTAAGTGATGAATCACTAAATTCTACTCCTGAAGTCAATGTTATACTATGGGTAAACTAACTAGAGTTTAAAAACTTAACAAAAAATAATTAATTAACTAATATAATAAAATCTCTGTACTCCAGAGTTTCTTTACCCGTTGTTTGTTTTTGGAGTGGAGTAATCATAGTTCTAGTTTTAGAACTAGAACTTTATTTTCTGTGCCCTAGACCACTTGAAGTAGCCCAAGAATTACTACTGCCTCTTGTATGAGAAATACAACCCTGGACCTCAGATCTGAGGGGTTTAATTCTTAGATGATTCTTCAAATTCTGTCATATTTCTTACCTATCTAGTATCTCAACTCCTTCTTGGGAAAATTCCAGTTCTTATCTTCAAATTCATGAGCAGAATTGCACCCAATATCATTTTTGTTTTTCTTTTTTTTCTCCCCCCTAGGTTTCTTTTTTTCTTTAATATTCTTTGCTATATGTTTTATAAATTTCACAAGGCTTGTTGAGCTCTAATTTATGTAAGATAAAATGCATAAATTTTAGCTATAGAGTTCACAACGTGATGAATATATACATTTTTGTAATTAACAATCAAGACATTTTCATTAACTCAAAAAGTTTCATTGTGACACATTCAGTCAACACTACCGTCACCAGGCAAATATTATACTAGCTTATAATGTGATTTGAAGTGGAGTCCATAAGTGAATGGTCAAAAAGAATTCTTGAGACATTTATTGGTGCAAAAAAGGTGATTTGATTAAAGCACAGGGACAGGACCCATGGGCAGATAGAGCTGCACTGGGATTGTGAAAAGCAATAGATTATATACTTTGGAGTTGGGGGAGGCAAAGACAAAGGAAATTTCCAAAAGGACTTTCATATGTTCAAGAGGACTCACAGGATCCTGGAAGCCTAGCTATTGTCAAGCTAAAGTTGGTTTTTCCTCTAGCAAGGCATTAACACCAAGACAGTTGGGAGTTCCTGAAGGAATGTCTTACTCTGCCTGACTCAAGTATATGTCAGTGGACTGCAAATTATAAGGAAATTCAGTTTTATCTGCACTTCCTTTTGCCTTTGTCCTCCACATCATTCCCCCTGAACAATTTTGACCCTTAATTCTTTAGGGTTGCTGAGGGTGGAAAGCTTTATTTTCTGTAACTTCTTCCTGTTGACTAGGAGCATAGAGATATAACTTCTATATAAGAAGTTACCAAAGGCAGAGGCAGCCAATCCATGGTGGACAACATATATAAACCTCCTTGAGTAGAAGCAATCATCTGTTGGTTTGAAATTATGGCAGTGAAGGAGTCTTGGCCCCAGGCACGGAGACACCGGAAAAGACAACAAAAGAAGGTTAATATTATTATGAGGAAAAAAAAGCCCAATAAAAATGGCCTTCAACAGTTGACCCAAATCTCCTTCCAGTCCAGTTTAAACAATCATTAAAGGAAACAACGATTTTTGCGGTGCCTGGGTGGCTCAATGGGTTAAAGCCTCTGCCTTCAGCTCAGGTCATGATCTCAGCATCTTGGGATCAAGACCTTCATCGGGCTCTCTGCTCAGCGGGGATCTTGCTTCCCCCTCTCTCTCTGCCGGCCTCTCTGCCTACTTGTGATCTCTCTCTCTCTCTGTCAAATAAATAAAAAAAATCAAGAAAGATTTTTAAAGTGTCAATTTGAATATTTATGTCTTTTAGCAATCTGGTTACATTTCTGTGATACCTGGAGCATATACACAACATTCGGTTTTTATGCTAGCACATGTTCTACCTTGTGCACCAGTTAAAATATCTACTGCCATTTTTAAGAGTAATTTAGCCCTTAATTATATAGCAAGTGGTATTAACCATTTTATACTCTGTTTTGTTTAGCAAGCAATCAGACAATTAATAGGAGGCATCTTTTAGAGATAAAAGAAAAATAGAAGTTAATGGTTAGACCAAATAACAAACTCAGTGTCTTTGAGTCTTGAGTGCTTAAAATCTATTATCCACAAAGAAGTATTACTGGAACATTTTCTCTCTATAATAACCTTCATGATGAAGTTTTAGAATATAAGTGAGGTTCAGTGGGGGTGGAGTCCAGAGCCAATGACCAAGAAAGACTTCTTGCGTTGTCTTTGTCCCACCCAGGCTTGGGATGGGGGGACATCACAGCGTGTCAGCTTCTGCTTTGTCCTCAGCTTGCCTTCTGTTCCTTCATCACTCATTTTTAGAGAGAGTCAAATTAGTCTACTTCATTTATGAGACAGGTCCAGCTTTAACAAATATGGCCTGTTTATTTACAGGACCTCAGCAAGAATGGTGATGGATCACCTGGATCTTTTATAATCTGCTTTGCTGGTGCTTTTCATAAGGAGTCTCAACTGAACTTTTAGTGGCCTCAAGGCCAGAGTGAAGCCAAGTATTTGCCATCAGACATATCTGTAATACCCGTAAATTTGGGTAAATTCCTCTTTTCAATGTTCCCAAAATATCCTGAGGTTCCTGTACCTGCCAGGAAGTGGTGTTATTTACTCACCTGGTAAGGTTGCTGGGAACTCTGTAAGCAAGGCATCAGGCCAACATTTCCAAGGGGTTCCATAGGCTTATGCTTCATAAAGTCAACCTTAGTTCTTTGAGGTTGATAAGTCTGTGTGTCTCTCAAATATGACATTCCAGTCAAAGCCTTAGTAAAATAACTCATGTTTCCAATGGTGTCCTGTTACAAGGAGAACAAATCCTCATTGAACTTAATGCAAATAACTATAATTGCAGTGAAAGAAAGACCATTCACTGAGAGTTTCTGAAGGTCAGAGCCTTCAGGTAGAGAGAAGCACTTCAAATTGTTAACAAAGGAATATTTTATCCTATTTCTGTATATCATGGGTATCTTAAGGAAAAGCTTCCTTCATCTGGAAGAGCAAATGTTAGAGAACCAGCAATATTTTAAACAAGAGTCAGAAAAGCTGTAGTCATCTTCCATAATTTATTTAGTCCCATGTTACTGATTCTTGGTTCAGTTTGAGTGAAGCTTTTAGTTAGTTCTGGAAATTCTCACCAACTTGTTTTAGGACTTTAATGATATAAAAAACCTGTATTTATCAAAAGCCTTTTTTTTATGAATCTCTTTTAAGATGAAACATGTTTTGCAAGAGAATAAAAAAGTAATTATAAATGACAAATGACAAATTGTAAATGACCTGCTTAAAAATCCAATAAGTGATCATAATATTTCTGGCAAGGAAACCGGGGTATTTCTGTGACACACAACACTTCGATAATCACAATTTCAAGTGTTAACTTCATACCAAAACATATTAAAACTTTAGGAATTACATATAATCTCCAGAATAGTTTCAAGGTTTACCCAAGCATAACCTAAGGTTTATTATCTGTTTAACAGTGCCTCCAGAATGACTTAATGTACCAAATAAAAAGGCCTAATTAGTCAAAAAGACTTCATTTACAATTTAAATATCGGGAAGTTTGTCTAAAAACCTCAGAAAGTTATAAAGCACATTCCTAAATAGGATTACAGATCGTTACAAAACTTGCAACCAGATTAATTTATTTAGCCAAGTGGCAATAAAAGATTACAAAAAATGGCTCAGTGGGTTAAAGCCTCTGCCTTCAGCTCAGGTCATGATCTCAGGGTCCTGGGATAGAGCCCCTCATCCGGCTCTGTGCTAAGTAGGGAGCCTGCTTCCACATCTCCCTCTGCCTGCCCCTCTGCCTACTCTTGATCTCTTTTGCTCTGTTAAATAAATAAATAAAATTTTTTTGAAAAGAGAGAGAGAGATTGCAAAGGCCAATATGTAGGGCTATATAGTTGTAAACAAAATTTAATCCATTTAACACTGAGATTTAATATCAAGGACGTGATAAAGACAAAACAAAAGTTTTGGTTTTCTGGACCAACAAAAAAGAAAAAAAAACACTTTTGTTTACATTTTCCTATTAAGAGCAGATCAACAGTCTAAGAAAACTTTGTCTTTTGAAGAGAGAAAAACAGAATTTCAATCTTACAGTGCACTTTTATCTTTTTTTAAGATTTTATTTATTTATTTGACAGAGAGAGAAAGAGAGATTACAAGTAGGCAGAGAGGCAGGCAGAGAGAGAGGGAGGAGCAGGCTCCCTGCCGAACAGAGAGCCTGATGTGAGGCTCAATCCCAGGACCCTGAGATCATGACCTGAGCCCAAGGCAGAGGCTTAACCCATTGAACCACCCAGGTGTCCCAATCAGTGCACTTTTAAAATCCATTCATCTTAACCTTAGTCCAGATCACATATAAAATTCCTTTTCAAAGATTTCCCTTATTTCCATCAGTCTTAATTACACTTAGCAGAAGAATTTTAACTCTCAGAAACTTTAGTCTCAAGTGAAAACCAAGTAGTAACCAATCGTGAACTGTCTGTTATGCCAGAATTCTTTAGATGGCAAAATTATTAATCCATTTCATAATTTAAAAAATAGGTACAATAGTATATAGTATATAGTACAATCTTTTAAGAAGGCACAAAGCATGATTACTAACAGACCCAAGTATCCTCAGCTTCTGTGCAATGTGAAGTCAAAAGCACAAACCTATGTTCAGTAGTAAATGTCTTAGTATTTAATTCATTTGGAAATAGTTAGACGTCCAATGAATTCGATCCAATTTATCACCGAAGCAAAACTTTAAAGTTTTAGGTTACCAAAGACTTTGAAAGTTTTCTTAATAATTGGCCATGAAAACTCTGAGACAGACAAAATTAACCATGGTTTTGGGTTTTTTTTAGATTTTATTTATTTATTTGACAGAGAGAGAGAGACACACACAGCGAGAGAGGGAACACAAGCAGGGGCAGAGGGAGAGAGAGAAGGGGCTTCCCGCCAATCAGGGGCTCCATCCCAGGACCCAGGGATCATGACCTGAGCCAAAGGCAGACGCCCAATGACTGAGACACCCAGGTGCCCCTTAACCATAATTTTAAGTCATCTTTTTGCTGCAAATTCCAACAAATAACACAAGCTTATTTGTCCTTTAGTGAACCTTGGTAGAATAAAAGTTTCAATTAGTTTAAATAATGAATTATTTTCTGCCTGGGTCCACTTGAAAATCAATCAATTTGTTCCCTATTTTCAATTTTTACCTGGCATGCTGGTGGCAAACCTGAATTGGGAGGTGTTAAGTCCAGGGGGTGCTCTGGGCTTCTTGACAGTGAGGGGTGCAGGAAGAGCCAATGGTTCCAGAGGCACCAAAGATGGATAGGAACCAGTAATGCAGACCACACCCAGGATAGTGCAGAAAAAGGGGGAGGGTGGGAGGAAACAGAAAAGGTTAGGAGCCACCAGGAAGGCTGGAGGTGGATAGAAGTCCAAAGGGCAGAAAAAGAGGTGTCCAGGTCCTAATGATCATCAGGTGAACAGATAAAAAGATGCCTGTTTTTCCCATCCTCAAGTGGAATTAGGCAGTCTATGTTGGGCAGGAGAAGACAGGGAACTTCCCTGAAACCAAAGGAATTTCAGCAGCTGCTTAAACTCCTTGAAGTCCCTGTCTAAAGTAACTAACCAGAGACAGTCGACTCCAACTATTACAGCCATTAACCTAGGCAATGAGTGGGGGAGAAGCCCCCATATACAGCTGGAGTAACAAGGGTACATTAGTGGAACAATGAGAGAGAGTCAGTATCCCCTTCATTAAGGATTGCCCCTGTGTTTCCTCCAGCAACCTGGGTTTATTTGGAGGAGACCTGTTAGGCAAACAGTCATCCAATATGTCAGGAGGGAGTTTATCAGCATGGTTATTGGTCAAATATATTATGCAAAGAGGCCCTTAGGTCAGGGTCCTGATTTAGAGCCATGAAGCCTTGGACTTCCAATGGTACATCTATCCATTTGCCCTGCTTCCTGCAGAAGAGATCTAACCAATAGATCATACTGAAGTTTAATGTTCCATTAATGGGCCGTTTTTCCTCATCTCCTAAGGAGTAATGAGGCCATGCAGCTTTATAGAAGAAGATCAACTTTTTTTCTCCCTTAAATCTTGCAATCCAAATTGTTTCCAGTGGGTTAAAAGGCACCCTAAGGGAGAGTCCTTGGGAATTAAGAAGAGAGAAGCTCCATTACCAAGAAAATCCCCTCTGACCATCAGGTGATGTCTCATGCAGATATGTCAGAGGTTCCTGTTGTCAAAGTGACCTGAGGCATCCCCCCATGAAATTGCTGTGACCACCACCCTGTGCCATAAGAGGATGGCCAGCTTCCCTCTGCTTCACCATTGCATTCTAGACAACAAATGGGTGCCCACATATGGACCAGAGGTCCTGTGGCTTGCCTTGCCATGCCCTTCTGTGAAGAATCTGCCATTTTTAACTCATGGAAAACACTAGACAAGTTTTACAAGGTGAGATTACCCAATTTTATAATTTAAGGAGTTAATAGGAGACATTGATGGAAAACAGTAAAGATGGAAATCTATCTTGGTCAAAGTGACATTCCAACATATGTAGTCTTTACAGTGAGCTTCCCTAGGAAAAGGTCCCTGGCTGGGTTTTAATTCAACTGGGTACTGGTTTTTGCCTGGCTTCAAGTGGAGGTCTTATGGCCATAAGTGGCCAGACCAGGGATATGGAAGGGATCATATTAGACCAATGAGGAGGAAACCTTACACAGGGGTCTTAAGATTGGCAGCTGAGCTCATGACTTAGGTGGCTGTTGAATGCCCAAGAAAGCCAATTTTGTATAAGGACAGAAACGAAGGGAGTTTCTGGGTCTTATTACCACTCAAGCCAGGATACTAACTTCCAGCCAAGAGGCAGGCTTTTTGCTGCCCGTAGAGCAGCCAGGGGCTAGAGGATTGTAGCCTGATCAATTAACATGAAGATGTTCCAGTAAGACACTTCTTGAAAAGCCCCTGGAATGAAAACAAAAGAAGAGAAGAGGAAGTACTCACCAAGTTTGTACCAAGGCTCAGAGTCCAGGTGAGAAGACTCAGGACCCACAGTGGGCCAAAATGATGTGATTGGAAGTGGAACCCATGAGCGAATGATCAAGAAAGAATTCTTGAGATGGTTATTGGGGCAAAAAAGATGGTTTGATTAAAGCACAGGAACAAGACCCATGGGCAGATAGAGCTGCACTGGGATTGTGAAGAGCAATAGATTATATACTTTGGAGTTGGGGGAGGCAAAGACAAAGGAAGTTTCCAAAAGGACTTTCATATGTTCAAGAGGACTCACAGGATCCTGGAAGCCTAGCTATTGTCAAGCTAAAGTTGGTTTTTCCTCTAGCAAGGCATTAACACCAAGACAGTTGGGAGTTCCTGAAGGAATGTCTTACTCTGCCTGACTCAAGTATGTGTCAGTGAACTGCAAGTTGTAAGGAAATTTAATTTTCTTTATATTTCCTTTGCCTTTGTTCTCCACATCAGTTGACGTCACATACTACAGACCAGATTTGAATGTGATCATGTGTGTGTTTTTCTCAATATAATGCTTTTGTGCTTTACCCATGTTGTGATAGGTCATAATAATTAGTTGCTTTTAATTGCTAAGATGCCATTATTCGAATATGCCATTAATGTATTTATCTATGCTTTTGCTAGTAAATATTTGAGTTGATTCTGGGTTTTAGCTATTATGAATAAAGCTGTCATAAATATTTCTGTGCGTGTCTTTTTGTGAATGTGCGTTCATTTTGTTGGTAAATATGTATGAGAAGATGTATATTAAAAGACACACACAAAGAGGTAAGGGACAGAGAGAAACTTTTGGAGGCGATGGATATGTCTGTTACCATGGTTACAGTGATGGTTTCACAGATGTTTGCTTATGTCCAGATATATATCAAATTGTGCATATTAAAATGTGCAGTTTTTGTATATTAATTATAACTCAGTAAAACTGTTATAAAAAAATAAAAAGGAGCCCCTGGTGGCAGAGTTAGTTAAACATCCGACTCTTGGTTTCAGCTCAGGTCATGCATGGTCTTAGGATCCTGGGATCAAGCCCTATGTCAGCCTCCATGTTCAGGGAAGAGTCTGCTTGAGATTTCCTCTCCCTCTGCCCCTGCCCCTCCTGCTCATGCTGTCTCTCTCTCTCTCAAATAAATAAATAAAATCTAAATAAAATAAAATAATAAAATAAAAACTGAAAAGAAAGTGCCAACTAAATTCCCAAGTGATTTACCTTTTTCTTTTACCAGTAGTGTAGGAATTCAGGTTGCTCCCCATCTTTCCCAACACTTAGTATTGTCAGTTTAGCCATGCTATGTATTATAGAGTAGCATCTCACTGTGGATTTAGTATGCATTTCATATCGTCCAATTACAATGAGATGCATCTAATGCGCACACTGGATATTTTTTACTCTTTTTTGAAATGAGTATTTGAGTAATATGCCCATATATTTTTCTTCCTTGGGGTGATTTGTATTTTTCAGCATTCATTTTTAAAAACTTCTCCTTAGTACCTACAGTTATGTCTCTTCTTTAACACAAATTAGTATGAATTCTAATAAATCATTCATCAAAGGGAATCATATCACTTTTTAATTGAAAAATATCTGTTAAAATATTTGTCATAATATTTGTATTTGTAATCTTTGTTATAAAGATATTTGTTAAGATTCAAAACCGTAATCCCATGTAATATAAAACCTAACTATAAGAAGTAAGGAATAAATTATTAATAATATTGACATCAATAAACAACCAACATTACACTTAAATATAAAACTCCAGAAAATACACCAAAAAATCAAAACAAAATCTTGCAATATCATGCACTGCTGGTGACAGTGTGAATTTAGAAGCTTTTAGAGATAATTTGGCCTTTTTTTTCATGAGTGTTTAAGATGATCATATCATTGATCCTGAAATTTCACTGTTAGAAATTTATTCCAAAAAGAGTCATAGATACTCATGAAGAGCTCTATAAAAGAATTTCATTACAGTATTATTTATAATAGTGAATATACTGAAACAACCTGAGTGTCCAATATAGGAAAGAAGTTAAATGAACCATGCTAAAGCAAAGTGATATTAGGTAAGCTTTAAAAATCACATTTTAATGACATGGGAGAATGTATAAATGCTATGTATAATGAGAAAGATCATTTTAGAAATGTGAGAAATAAAAATTTCCAAAGAAAAAGGAAGAAATTATACCTTATAGTTTTAAAACCAGAGATGAGGATTGCTAACAAGCTTTCCAACTGCATAGAAAGATTTGTGATATTTGTGAGAAATATAAATTATTTGTATTACATATGAATGTCCAATATTGCATATATATATGCAATATACATAGTATGTAAGATACTGAAATTTATCTTGCCAGAGTTTTGGGTTCAGATACCTCTATTAGTGGCTTCATCTGTGCTTTGAGAATTACTTTTCCCCTTTGATACTCAATTAAGAACAACAAGTACCTAAACTAACAGTTATATAATAAGTATTAAAAAAAGATAATGGGGGCACCTGGGTGGCTCAGTGGGTTAAAGCCTCTGCCTTAGGCTCAGGTCATGATCTCAGGGTCCTGGGATCGAGCCCCGCATCAGGCTCTCTAATAAATAAATAAAATCTTAAAAAAAAAAACCCTTAAAAAATAAAATAAAATAAAAAGATAATGAATAAAAAGCAAAATGCCTGTCAAAAAGTGAGAAGTATCTTAGTAAGTATTGATGAAAAAGTATTGGCTTTTGTCTATATAATTTATATTATTTTTACCATTATAATTTTAGTTATTACTTTATATTATTGTTATTGCTACTTTTTTTAAAAGATTTTTTTTAAGATTTTATTTATTTATTTGACACAGAGAGATAGAGGGAACACAAGCAGGGGGAATGGGAGAGGGAGAAGCAGGCTTCCTGCTGAGCAGAGAGCTTGATGCGGGGCTCAATCCCAAGATGCTGGGATCATAACCTGAGCCGAAGGCAGCTGCTTAACAACTGAGCAACCCAGGCGCCCCTTAAGGATTTTATTTTTAAATAATCCCTACAGCCAACACCTGGCTGGAATTTACAATCCCAAAATCAAGACTTACACATTCTACCAACTGAGCCTCTCGATCGTGTCTTTTTAATAAAGCATACTTTCCATTAGAAATTATTGAAGATATGGTATTTAATAATTGCATGATGATTCAACAATGATTGTGTCACTATTTAGCTCCCATGTAACAAGCATAATTTCATTAGGCAGAATTAGTGCAGCTGCTGGTTTGTCTCTCAGCTTGAGACCCGCTCGTCACTCTGCTCCATGTGCCTGATGTAGAGATACTCAAACATTTCTGTTTTGTTAACTGACATTTAGTGAGGCTCTGTCAATAGAGGTAGTAGAGAGATCCTGGAAGCCTAAGAAAGGGACAAAAACTTGTCTGGCTTATTTGCTCTCTGTTTGAACATTGCTTCATTTCCCAGAGTGTTTCTCCAGCAAGGTGTCTTCCCCAGGCACTGGCTGCTTTCTATGTGTTGATATAGTGTCCTGGACGTTAAAACTGAAAAAAAATGCATTGATTCATTAATATTATTATTGTTTTATATGTGAGCATGAATATCTTATGAAAAATAACCATTTTCTCCAAAATTTAAAAAAAAACAAGAAAAATAGCATTATTTTTTTGCAAATCTCTATAATGTTGGACTGAAAAGAAGACAGCTAGATTCTCATTCTCATATCTCCTGTATTCCATCCCTTATAACACATTGTTTTAGCTGAATGATATGAAGAAAATCTAGTCTCGCATAAATAAATATAAGGAGTATTTTATACAATTTTAGATAATCGTGGACATTCTTTTTTGTCAGTATATCAGAACTCAACAGTGGTAGTATCACAAAAGTTAGTTGCAACCAGATCAATGAGCTGCTCATCCTCTTTTACATTAAAATCCATTCATCTATCTTTTATTCTGAATGAATCCTATACTCAAGTGTGTATGTAATAGCATACATTGTTTATTGGGAAAATATTGATTCATTGAGCTATTCAGATCTCTCAAATTTTGACATATTCATAAGTATCACCACTAATCTCATCAGAAAAGTCTATAATGAGAAACTGTCATCCTAACAATATAAGTTTTCCAAAATTCTAGTTATCACTTGAAAGTCCAAATTCTATCATTGGCAACAAAAGTACTAGTTGTTTTTCTTAAAGTGACAATCTCGGGGCGCCTGGGTGGCTCAGTCGTTAAGCGTCTGCCTTCGGCCCGGGTCAGATCCCAGAGTCCTGGAATCGAGCCCCACATCGGGCTCCCTGCTCCGCGGGAAGCCTGCTTCTCCCGCTACCATTCCCTCTGCTTGTGCTCCCTCTCTCGCTGTGTTTCTCTCTGTCAAATAAATAAAATCTTTTAAAAAAATAAATAAATAAATAAAAATAAAGTGACAATCTCTTCTCATTAAAAAAAAAATGTCCAATGCCAAGAATGAGTAACTATAGTCTATGTATGGTTGTTCTACATTAAAAGTCCATGAAAAGTAGTTAGTTCAGCTGACAACCTAAACAAGCACACATGCAACAGATGTTATTTAGGTATTCTCACTTTGTTACACAGATTATTAAAAATAATTGTCCTCAAGGGTTGAAATTTAACCTAAAATAATGATAACTGCTTTATCAGGTACATTCTTAGGTGAAACTTAAAAATATGTCCTTAAATGCTGTGCCCTTGATTTGTGCTAAGGTGTCTGAAATTCTACCCACCATTGCTTTGTTACCATCACCGCAAATGTCAACACACTGAAAAAGCCAAATAATGTCTCGTTATTACTATAAAAGTTGCTTGACCTCACCTGATCCCTGGAAAAGTCTTGAATCTCAAGTGTTCATGGACTGCACTGTGAGAACTGTTGGATTAGAGAAAGTCAGGTATGGATTATGGAATAGGGCTTGAAGGCAAGGTAAAAATTACTGATAGCCTGACGTGACTTCATTTTGAGAGAATTTCTACGGCTGTGCTTTGTGAAGAGTATTCGGATGGGAGTGGACATACAAAGTAGAAATAATTTCAGTTGAAGGCTATTTTAATAGTCCAAGCAAGAGATGATGATAATTGAACTAAGGTAGTAACCAAAAAGAGAGTAAGAAATTGGATTTGGGATATATTTGAAGTAGAGCCAATATGTTTTCTTCATTGATTGAATGTTGAGTATAAAAGGAAGAGAGAAATCAAAGATGATATCAAGGTGATTAGAATGAAAACCAGTGTATTGGTGGCATTTGTTGAGATGAGGGAGCCTGAAAGAGGAGTAGGTTTAAAAGAGGAAGGTAAAAATTCACTGTTGTTTTCATTGAATTTGGGATGGCAGGGAGACATTTAAATGGAGGTAAGTATGCAGTCTGCAGTTCAAAGTAAAGATTTGGGATAGAGTTATAGATATGGGAGTCAACACCATATAGATGATATTTGAAATTGTAAGGTTGGGTGAAAATCAATAGAGAAAAGAACAAGGAAAAGTGAAGAAAAAATTTCTGAGACCTGAAGCATGGAAAAGGTAACCCCGTAATTTATTATCATAACTGAGACACTTTCTGATAGTGAAACGAGGCACTAAAAATAATTCAAAATACATATTTTAGCATATCCATTTCTTAACTGAAAAATTCATTTTATTGGTATTTATACAAAAATAGTTCTATGCACAATAACTTTCAAAATAAAATTGTTTCTGAAACATTAAGGTAACATATTAAATACATTAAAGCAAAATTTAAGATGTTTTCTACATATTTATTATCAGAAAAAATAAACATAAGCAGAACAATTATTCTTGATAATTTTCATATGTTTGAACAAATATAACCTCATTTTGTAATGTTGTAGCAATGGCATTTCTGAAAAATGTTCATCTTCTGCAACTAAAACTTTGGCCACAGTCTTCTTAAAGTGACTTCTAATAAAATAACTTCAAAAATGTGTGTCTTCTGATTTTCGTGTAATAATATGACTATAGCACCTAGAATTTGTAAACATCAGCATATGTTATGCATTTACATATTTAAAACAACCTTCCTGAGACAGGCAAATTCAGTATTTTTCTTTGAATATGCACTTTTTAAAAGCCTTTTGTTGCTACAAAGGATTATTGCAAAGGATTGTAAGGTCATGACAATAAAATTAGTAATTATAGATTTATATCATGGAATTAATGCCAAGATTACTACAGCAAGAACATTTATCCTCCTCTCTACAGCTCTACAGAAAGACTACCTAGCTTATATTTCTCCCACATAAATTTCAAAACCAATCATTCTTCAGAAGGATCCTGACTTTGGTAACCTGGTGAGGTTGTGCATCCCTTGAGCTGAGCTGAAGCAAGGGTTCTGGATGATACACCAAGGGGCCAGGAGGGGCAGCAGCATCCAGTTGCTGTCCTACACCCTAAGATAAGAAGAGATTAACCATTTCTGGCCACTAGTGTCTGAATGTACTTCGTTTTATCAGTGAACACCCACCATGCTGTTCTTACAAAAGTATTAATTGTGCTATATTTGCAAAAGGTCAAGAGAACAGAGATGGGATACCACTGATCGCCTTTTAGTTTTAGTTATATGATAAAGTGAGAAATATGTTCACTGCATATGCATCTCACACACAACTAAATGAGACCATGACAGAAAGTAGAAGTAGATGGTGAGGTATACGAACCTATTTAAATTAATTTTAGGGGCGCCTGGGTGGCTCAGTCGTTAAGCGTCTGCCTTCGGCCCAGGTCAGATCCCAGGGTCCTGGGATCGAGCCCCGCATCGGGCTCTCTGCGCGGCAGGGAGCCTGCTTCTCCCGCTACCATTCCCTCTGCTTGTGTTCCCTCTCTCGCTGTTTCTCGCTGTCAAATAAATAAAAAAAAGAAAAAAAAAATCTAAATTAATTTTAATACAATTATTAATAATAATGCTTTAAAATAAAAAATCCTGGGCAAATCCTAAACCACAATACAGAAATCACTTGCAGAAACCAAAACTATGGTGTGGTGTCGTAGAAACCAAATGAAACAAGTGCTTCTGGAATAGCTTTGTGACAAAGACTGGCTTCTAAGAAGTGTATAAACCCCGTCCTGAGGATTGATCACTGAATTTGGTGATTTTAACATATTGGTTACTTAATAAAAAAAAGTTTTCATGACTTAATGGGCATGAAAGTTCAATAGAAACACATAGAAAAATCCCCAAAACCCAATGACAGAAAAATGGACAAATTGTCATATGTTCAACAAAACATTAGCAACAGTAAATAAAAATAAGGTGCAGCTACCTGCAATAATATAAAGAAAAAATTCACAATATAAAAATGAGTGGGAGAGTTAAGTCCCAAAAGTATTGCATGGGGCATGATAGCATTTTAATGAGGTTAAAATACATATCTTTTATTACATAATGTACAAAAGATTCAGTATGCCTGTTACCTCTGGTGGGGAAGTTGTAGGGGAATGAAATACAGGAGGATCATATATTTAGGTGTAAGTTATTGTTAATATACTATAATATACTATTGCATATTAACTATATTAAATAGTATATTGTAAATATACTATGTTGAATAGTATATTGTAAATATACTATTGTTAATATACTATATGTGTTTGGTGGTCATTTCAGGATGCTACATAAGGGAGAGGAGAGTGAGGAAGAGAAGAGGGAGCAAAAATCACAGAAAAGAAAATCTTCCTTTTCTTCTTGAAAAAAAAAATCAGTCCAAAATTCTATCAGTAGGGCTGATCCAAAAATCCCAGGACCATGAGATCATGTTGAGGAGCTTTCAGTGGCCCAGGAGGGAATTCAGAGTGGCAAGAGAAGACTGTATCAGTGGAAGGGTGTTACAGACTGAATGTTTGTGTCTGCTCCCACGTTCATATGTTGACGTCCATCCTAGTGCCTGCATTTGGAGTTGGGCCCCATAAGGTCATAAGGGTGGGGCCCTGATTCAACTAGGATGAGTGTCCTTATAAGTAGGCTTGCCAACCTTGTCAGGATCATAAAGTCAAAAAAAGAATGAAAGACCATTCCCAATTGAAGCAGACTGGAAAGATATGACAATTTAGTGCAACCTACTGTTCTGGATTTGATCTTTCTTTTATAAATATTATTTGGACAATTGGGGGAACCTGGTTGGCATCTGAGGGTCAGAGGCTCATACTGTACCACTAATTTAGTTGGGTTTGGGGTTATGCAGGAGAATATCTTTGCTTGAAGGAAATGTACACTACAGTATTCAGGAGTCATGGGCTTCAGGTCAACAAGATATTCTTAAATGATTCAGGAAAAATGTTACTTGTCCTGTTCTTGAAACTCCTTGACAAGTTCAAAATTATTTCAAACGATTTTTTTTTATTTCAAACAATTTTTAAAAAGAAAAGGGAGAAAAAGAATTTGAGGAAATAGTGATAGCAAGTACAAACCGCTCATTCAAGATACACTTCTATAAAACAGCAACAAAACAAGCAAAAAACCCAAAAACACCATAGCAGGAGGGATTCGTGGAATCAGGGGAAGATTCTTTTAATCTGGGTATTGGGTATATCTACTGTGTTTGTAAGCTACTGGGAGTAATGCAGTAGAGAATAAAATTGTATTTTTTAAAAATTATTTATTTATTTATTTGACAGAGAGAGAGAGATCACAAGCAGGCAGAGAGAGAGGGGGAAGCAGGCTCTCCACTGAGCAGAGAGCCTGATGCGGGGCTCAATCCCAGGACCCTGAGATCATGACCTGAGCCTTAGGCAGAGGCTTTAAGCCACTGAGCCACACAGGTGCCCCTAAAATTATATTATTGAGTAAAGAGGGGTCAAAGTTGCAGCAGTAGATGAGAAGGATGGGATTCAGGTACAGAAACATGAGTTGCCAATACTTAGAAGCATAGAAAATTAATCTACTGAGTAAAAGAGAAGACAAAATCTATCAGTCTGGAGGCAAGATTAAATATGTTGATTTAATCATGGGAGCATAGGGAGGTCCTTTGTTCTATTTTGTCGGTGACGTATCAATTTGTCAGGCAAGGGAGAAAGGATAAAAGAAGTCCATTATGATATGGATCGCGAAATATAGGCTGGATAAAGGGAGAAATAAGGAGATAATTAGGATGGTGGGCCATGAAAAGGTGATGGGGTTAATGGATTGGAGGTTTTGATGGGATAAAGTATCTGGGAGATGTGCTGGAGAACGGAAGTAGGAAATTAGGGATAAGTATTCAGAGAAAAGGATGTTTGAAAATAAGATACTCATCCTATTCAGCTGAGTTTCGTATTAATATCAGAAATAACTTAGTTCAATTTTCTTAGGACTGAAGATTTACTGGTGTCAGAAATGATGTGGATAGATCAGAATCGTGAAGATGGTGATTCTTGGGAACACTGAGATACAAGAGAATCGAATTCCTTTTACTTTTTCTTTTTTTTTTTTTTTTTCGATTCTTATTTTAGTCAAATGTGTAAAGAAGGGATTTAGAAATCATAAAATGAGTGGATTTAAAAGTACAACCGGTAAATTTCAAAAGTCTTATGCAATATGATAGGAATCTATTTAGCCACTTGACTACCCTTAATTATCTGTCCCTATTAGGAATGGATTACCGAGATGCGTTACTGAGAAAAGTCTGTGGCATTTCTTAATGGTTGTTGCAAAAAAGATAAACCAAAATGAGAGAACAAATTCATTTAGATAATTGCAATTTTGAGCTCGCTTAAAGAATATATATATATGTTTTCACCTGTTATCGAGATCTAAGAATATTTTATCATTGCAGAAATATGTGGAAATCTTTATAACAATGTGAAATACCAAAATTAATTTATATTCTATGACAATAATGACAAAGAATGTGTTTGGTGAAATAACCTTGGGTCACTCTGCCATTGTTTTGTCTTCAGTAGAAAGCACAGGTCACCAACGGGGTACTTTTCTGGTCTGTGAAGTAAGTGGAAAGGGAACAATGAATAATTATTTTTGATGACAGCTGAGACTATATATAAGTGGCTAAAGACATGAGTATTTCATCTATTATTTCAAAATAATTAAGTCACAGAACATTGGTGGTGAAATATGCACATTTTAAATGAGTTTTAGAGTGCTTGTTTACTCCAGAGTAACCTTTAATGTATTCTCAATTCTTCCCTTCCTTTCTTTTGGTCATGGTTCCTTAAATGTACCTAGCATTTTCCAAAGAATTGTGCCATTGTTTTTTCTTTTCTTTTTATAGAGTTTTAATAGATTTTTTACAATTTCTGTTTGTACCATTATGGTTCAGAACATCAGCACAAATAGGTGTAGCAGCTAGTTTTAGAAATCATTTTTCTAAATTAAATTCACAGCTCTTAAATCCAGAATTTATGGAATTATAAGGTAGAACCACCTGTTAGAAAGACAAATAGGGCTCCTTGGTGGCTCAGTCATTGGGCGTTAGCCTTCCGCTCGGGTCGTGATCCCGGGGTCTTGGGATTGAGCCCCACATGGGGCTCCCTGCTCAGCGGAGAGCCTGCTTCTCCCTCTTCCACTCCTCCTGCTTGTGTTCCCTCTCGCTGTCTCTCTGTCAAATAAGTGAATAAAATCTTTGAAAAAAAAAGAAAGAAAAACAAATAAAGTCCTATGAATTTGTATGAATTTTTATGGCTGTTTCCATGTTAGAGGCTATCAAAATCTTCTTAGAGACAAAGATTGAAAACAAGTACTAGGGGGCGCCTGGGTGGCTCAGTGGGTTAAGCCTCCACCTTTGGCTCAGTTCATGATCTCAGGGTCTTGGGATAGTGCCCCGCATCGGGCTCTCTGCTAAGCAGGAAGCCTGCTTCCTCCTCTCTCTCTACCTGCCTCTCTGCCTACTTGTGATCTCTCTTTCTGTGTCAAATAAATAAATAAAAATCAAAAGAAAGAAAAGAAAACAAGTACTAGGCACTCAATCTCTCTTCTCTAAAATAGATTTAATTTAATAATTTAATTTAATTTTTTAAATTTTAATAGTTTAATTTAATAATTTAATTTAATAATTTAATTTGATTATAAATTAATAAATTAATTTAATTTAATAAGATTTAAAAATGGTTCAAATCAATTCCTAACTTCCTAAAATATAAATGTATTGCTTTTTAAAACAAATATATGACACATAGCTCACATATAGGAAAATATACAATCTTAATTACAATTCATGAATTTTGACAAATATATACATATTTAAGCAATACCCAATGAAGATAAAGTATCTTTCGATCACCCCAAAAGATTATTCATGCTTTTTTCCTGTCAACCATCCCCCTTACCATAGAGAAAACTATTATTGACTTCTATCATTAGATTAATTTTGCTTGTACCTAAATTTCATATAAACACAAGCATTCATTAGTAAGCTGGTATGTCTAATCTCTTTTCCCGACTATTGCAGCAATGAAGTTTATTCAAGCTGTTTTGTGTAGCAGCAGTTTGCTCTTTTTTATTGTGCAGTATCCATTATGTGAATACACCACTATTTATCACCAACTGTATGTTAGACAACATTTGGATTGTTTCCTATTTGGAGCTATTAGGAATAAGGTTGCTATGAGAATTCTAATGCAAGCCTTTTGACAGTAGTATGCATCCATTCATCCTGGGTCTACATGGAGAAGTAAGATTGCTGAATCATAGAGCAGGTACATATTAGGTTTAGTGATCCTGAAAACAGTTTTCCACTTGGTCCTACCATGTTATATTTCTACCAACGGTGTAGAGAGTTTCCATTGCTTTACATGATAGCCAGAACTTGGTTTTCTCTGTTTAATTTAATCACCCAGTGACTCTGAAGCAATATCTCACTGTGGTTTTAATTTGTATCTCCCTGATAGCAGGGTCAGGACTAGGCTAAAGCAAGTAAAATAGTAACTTGTGTATAAAATTTAGAGGAAGAACACTTAAAAATTCAGTAATCAAGAGAAATAATAATGAAATAGTTTTTAAAATAAAAGTTAAGACAAATAACCCATGTGAAACAAAATGTCAAAAATTTAAGTAAATCTGCATTATGCTTACGAAGATAGGGAAAATCCTTTATATTTTCCTAGTTATTGTAAGGTTAGCTGTAGCTCTTTGAAAAGAAATCTGGTAATCAGATCAGATCTGGTTTTCTTCTATTTTCTCCCATTCCTAGTCTTTGTGCATCTACTGAGATGATCATATGGTTGGCCTTCTTTCTTGATTATTGACTGATATTAAAGTTTAAAACCAAACATGTTTTCTACTAATAAGCCCAATGTCATTGTGGTATATTCACCTATTCATATAGGAATCATTTTTTTTTTAAAAGGTTTTTTATTTATTTGACAGAGAGAAACACAGCGAGAGAGGGAACACAAGCAGAGGGAATGGTAGCGGGAGAAGCAGGCTTCCTGCCGAGCAAGGAGCCCGATGTGGGGCTCCATCCCAGGACCCTGGGATCATGACCTGAGCTGAAGGCAGCCGCTTAACGACTGAGCCACCCAGGCACCCCTATAGGAATCATTTTTAAAGGATTTGTATAAAATTTATGCCCCTGTGTTTCTAAGAGAGATCACTTGTGATTTTTCTTTTTTGTCAGGTTTTGATATCAAGATCACGCTAATATCATAAAATAAGATGGAAGTATTACCATTTTTTTTCTATTTTCTGGAAGAATTTGTGTATAATTGGTATTATTTCTTTCTTAAATATTGGGAAAAATTGGGAAAATTGGGAAATTTTCCCAATTTTGGGAAAATTGGGAAAATCCCAAAAATTGGGGAAAAAATTGGGAAAAAAAATTGGGAAAAATTTGCTACTAAAGGTAGTCCCTAACCTTGAAAATGTCTTGAGAATCAGCTTATTTATAGATACAGTATATTCAATTTTTCTAGTTCATCTTGTATAGGCTTCGATAAAATAAGTTTCCAGTGAATGTTCCATTTTATTTATGCTATCAAATTTATTTGCACATAGGTACCTATATTATCTTATTGGTTTGATGCTCACAAGATTTATAGGGATATCTCTGTTTCATTTCTGTTATTGACAATCTGCATTTCCTTTTCTGTTGTTTTCTATAACAGTCTTCCTATAGTTTCATTAATTTTATTACATTTTTTTAAAAAGAACAAGTTTTAGCTTCTTTATTGAGTTTCTATTTTGAATGTCTACTTTGCATTTCATTGATTTTTTTCTTGTATCTTTAAATTTTATTCCATTTTGATGATTCAGTCTGATGCCTCTTACATTTCTTGAGATGAAAGCTTAAGATTGTTGGTTTTCAACATTTTTTCTTTTCTCACATATGCATTAAGAACCATAAATTTCCTCTTAACCACTGTCTTAGCTGTATCCCTAAAATTTGATATACCTCTTAAATCTCTTTTATTTAAAAATATTTCAGGGGCGCCTGGGTGGCTCAGTGGGTTAAAGCCTCTGCCTTCGGCTCAGGTCATGATCTCAGGATCCTAGGATGGAGCCCCGCATCGCATCGGGTTCTCTGCTCAGCAGGGAGCCTGCTTCCCTCTGTCTCTGCTCGCTTGTGATCTCTCTGTCAAATAAATAAATAAAAAGTCTTTTAAAAAATATTTAAAATTATTTGTGATAGCTCTGATAACCTACAAGTTATTTAAAAGTTTAAAGTTGCTTAACTTTCAAACATCTAGTGATTTTCTAACAGAATAGTTTTTGATTATTAGTGTAATTGTACTATAATAAGAGCTTCTAACCTATTATTCCATTCCTTTGACATTTGTTAAGACTTGCTCTGTGGTCTTTCATGTAGTCTATTTTGGGAGAGGATCCATGTGTTTATGTGTATTTGAAAAGAATGTGAATCTACAATTGTAGGAGGTGATATTCTCCATGAGTCAATTAGGTCAAATTGTTTCATCATGCTGCTCTAACCTTCTATATTTTTTTATTGATTTTGAAATCGCTTGTTCTGTTACTGAGGCAAAGGGTTCAGATCTCTAATAATGATTATGGATTTACCTAGTTTTCCTTTCTTTCTCTTTTTTGTTTCATATATTTTGATGATGATAATGATAATGATGATGATTATTTTAGAGAGAAAGAAAGAAAGAACGTGAGCAGGGGACAGCAAGAGTGCCCACTTGAGATCAAGACTTGGGAATTGATTTTACAACCCTGAGATCATGACCTGAGCCAAAATTAAGAGTCAGATGCTTAACCAACTGAGCTACCCAGGCACTCCTATTTTGATATTATTAAATGGACACATATTTATGATTTCCTTCCTTCTTGTTAAGTAGACATTTTTATCATTATAAAACGTCCCTCTTTATTTCTAGAAATACTTCTCACTTTAAAATCTGATTTTTCTGATAGTAATATAGACATGCCACCATTTTATTAGTTAGTGATTTCTTAGTACAGTCAATTCGGGTTATTCTATAAAGTCACTGTGACTTTAAATATGAGTTAAATATGAAATTATTGCTTTTATGAGCATTACAGAGTTAAGTTCCTGTGAGCCTCTGGTCACAGCAATTTTATCAACTGATTACTGCATAACGTCACTTCATTATTTCATGTATGTTTCTGTTTAAAGACTACTTACTTAATACATATTTACTTTTGAACAGTATGGGTTTGAAATGCATGTGTCCAGTGACAAAAAGATTTTTCTCAATAAATATATTGGAAGCATTTTTGGAGATTTGCAATACTTTGGAAAAACTCACAAACAAACCCTGTAATCTAGAAATACGGAAAAAATGTAATAAAAAGTTAATTATGCCATGAATACATAAAACATATGTGGATACTAGCCTATTTTATTACTTATGACCACAAAAAATATATAAATCTCTTATAAAAAGTAAAATTTATCAAAACCTGTGCACACACTTATCAGCCATCGGCAGTCAAGAGACATGTAAACAAAGGTAAAGATGCAGGATTAAAACATAACTGCGTGATACTAATTTGTAGTACATCTGCACTACCATACTAATTGTGTAGCCACCTCTTGTTGCTATTATGATGTTGTGAGCGTTTGCTTAAAATCCCACGTGACACTAATCATCTCCAGGTGATCAGTTCATCTTTCCAGTAAGTTGCATATCACAGTAAAAAGTGATGTCTTTTGGTCTCGGGCATTTTTTCATCATGCTTCGTACAACACTATAAACCTTAAATAAGACCATGGGACCCATACGAAATGCAGCAGTGATGCTGGAAGTTCTCACGAGAAGCGAAGTCATGCCATTACAAGAAAAACTCGAGTTGCTTGATATGTACTCTAGATTGAGGTCTGTGGCTGCAGTTACCTGCCATTTCAAGGTAAATGAATTCAGCATAAAGAAAAAAAAGAAAGAAAGAAAAGGAAATTTGTGAAGCAATCGCTGCACCTACAGCAGCAGACACAAAAACATTGCACTTTTTGCAAAATACCTTGTTCTCTTGTGTTAAAAATGCAGCTTTTAAGTGGGCACAGGGTTGCTGTTAGAAATCTATACCTACAGACTCTAATATAATTTGAGAAAAGTGAATTCATTATATGACAACTTAAGTAAAAGGAAGGTGAAGGATCTAAAAGCTGGAGAATTTAACGCTAGCAAAGGATGGTTTGATAATTTCAGGAAAATGTTTGGCTTTAAAAATGTGAAGATAATAGGACCAAGAGGCAGCAGAGGAGTTCCCAGATGCCATTAAGAAAATCATTGGAAGAGTATTTGTATGAACAGGTTTTTAATGCAAGCAAAACTACCCTATTCTGGAAAAGAATGCCACAAGACATTTATTAGTAAGGAAGAGAAGTAAGCCCAGAGAATTAAGGCAAGAAAGAATAGGTTGGATCTCCTGTTTTGTGTAAATGCAGCTAGGGTTGAAATCAAAACTGTCCTTATCTATAAAGCTGCTAACACTTGAGCCTTGAAGGGAAAAGATAAATACCAGCTGCCAGTCTTTTGGCAGCATAACAAGGCCTGGACAACAAGAACCCTTTTCCTGGATTGGTTCCACTGATGCATTGCTCCTGAAGTCAGGAAGTCAGAAAGTACCTTGCCAGTAAGACACTGTTTTTAAGCTCCTTCAATACTGTACAAACCCTCCTGGCCTCCCTGAACCCCATGAGTTCAACACCAAAGATGCTGACATGGTCTACTTGCCCCCAAGCACAATGTCTCTAATTAAGCCTCTAGATCCAGGAGTCATAAAGACCATTAAAGCTCGGTACACACAGTACCCTTTGGAAAGGATTATCAGTGCTATAGATGAGAACTCTAATAGAACATCATGAAAGTCTGGAAGAATTACGTAATTGAAGATGCCATCACTGTCATAGAAAAGATGATGAAAGACATCAAGCCCAAAATGATAAACTTTGTGCATCCAGATGTTGTACATGACTTCACAGGATTTATGAAAAAAAACAATCAAGGAAATTATGAAAGAGATTGTGGATATGGCAGAAAAGGTGGAGGGTGTGAAGGGTTTCATGGTATGGATCTTAGAGAAATTCGAGAATGAAGAGACAGCACACCAGAGGAATTAACAGAAGAAGACAATGCAAGTGAGTGCTTCTGAACAAATACCAGATGATGAGAGCAAAGACATAGAAGAAGGAGCGCCAGAAAAAAATGACATTCGACAATCTGGCAGAAGTGTTCTAATTATTCAAGACCGCTTCTGACTTCTTTTATGACATGGACCCTTTTATGATGCAGGCACTGAAAGGAAAGCAAACACTGAAAAAAGGATTAGTATTACATAGAACGATTTTTTGAGAAATAAAGAAAAGCAGAAAATTCGGACAGAAATTATGATTATGGTATTTCCACAGCATTACACCTGCCTCTCCTGCCCCTTTTCCTACCTCGTCCACCTTTTCCACCTCTGCAGTCCGTGAGATAGCAAGATGAACCCCTCTTCTTCCTCCTCTTCCTCAGCTTACTCAATGTGACGATGGTGAAGATGAAGACCTTTACGAATAGTAAAAAATCATACAGTTAATAAACCTATCTACTGTGCATGTGTCTAAGTGACTTCATGTAGAAATCTCATAACTGATGGCAAGAATGGATGAGATGTTTCGTCCTCATCATCACCACCATGATTGCCTAAGTATTCACCGTGGGGCAAGAATTGCATGGAGGTGGATAGACTGCCCTTACACAGGCCTAAGGTGAGTGATATTTTATACAAAATTAATAATATATTGGTTTCCATATGTTATATAACTTTGCTTTCAAAGAAGGATATTACATACAGTATGTCTTTCTCTACTGGAGAAACTGCAAATCAGCCTATCATCACAAACAAGTGTTTGAAAAAAAAAATCAGAACAGTGCTTGCAATACTGTTCTATGAATATGACTGTAATATGTATGCCATAAAAATTTATAATGATTTATTCATTAGTGTATAGGCTAGGCTACTGTGAAGCAATCATATCAATTACTCTCAGCTATCATAAAGCAATCATATTGCTACTCCTTTGTTATCAATACATGAATAATTATACTTGTAAATAAATATGAACTTCTTTTTCCCATCATCTTTTTACTTTTGATGTCTAGTGTTAGTAATACATATAACATCTACGGTGTTTTGTATCGTGTAAGACAATATTGATACAGGTACTGACAGATGACATATCTTGTAAATTATAGATGATGTAAACTACAGTGTTAGTACAGTACAGTACTATAAATGTATTTTCCTTTTTTATGGTTTCCTTAACATTTTCTTTTCTCTAACTTACTTTATTGTGAGAACACAGCATCTAATACATTTAACATACAAAATAGTACATGTTCATCAACTGTTTATGTTATTGGTAAGGCTTTCAGTTCACAGTGGGTGATCAGTAGTTTTTGGAAACTTAATAAAAGTCAAAGTTATATACAGATTTTTGACTGCGTGGTGGGGCTGTGCTCCCCATCTCCTGCTGTTTGAGGGTCAATTTATATTGTTGATTCATTAACACTGAATTCACAGGCAACACACTATGACTCATGCCTAAAAAAAATTAACATACCTGTTTCTCTAACAGCCCTCCTGCTCTTAGGAACACTAGACATCATTTCAACACTACATGTGGGAGGCATTTAAACAAACTAAAATTTAAAAAAAAATACAAAAATAGAAAAAACTGGCACTAGATTGAATGCAAAAGGACACTTGTTTATAGTATGGGAGATGAAACAAGAAAGTAGAGTGTTGCCCTGTTCACCTTCAACTGGACACCTGTTTGTTAGAAGACTCAAATTCCATCACTCTGCACAGGTTGACAAATGACTGGAAAGGTGCTGGGACTATTGATTCCAAGGTTACAAATAAATTTTAAGAAGGAGGTGAGTTTGCACTTTGTAAATAAAGGACATCACATGCATATATTTTTCTTTCCTTTCAAGTTAAATCTTTCTGAGTTTTTTTTTTCTTAAGATTTTATTTATTTATTTGACAGAGAGAAAGAGATCACAAGTAGACAGAGAGGCAGGCAGAGAGAGAGGCGGAAGCTGGCTCCCCACCGAGCAGAGAGCCCGATGTGGGGCTCGGTCCCAGGACCCTGAGATCATGACCTGAGCCCAAGGTGGAGGCTTAACCCGCTGAGCCACCCAGGTGCCCGGATTTTATTTCTAAGCAATCTCTACACCCAACATGGGGCTCAAACTCACAACCCCAAGATCAAGAGTCATACACTCTCTCAAGTGAGCCAGCCAGGCACCCTGATAATTTTTATCCTCCAATGGAATTTTTAGTCCATTTAAAATTAATATAAGTACTGACATAATTTGTTTTGAATCTACCATAGTTCCATTAACTTTCTAAATGTGTCATAGGGTCTATGTTCCTTATTTTACCTTTCTTGTCTTCTTTTGGATTATTATTTAAATTAACCTACTTTTTAGTTATTTTTTAAAACTTTTTATTTAGAGGTACCCTATGGAACACAATGGCTTCTTTCCTTGCTACACTTTACCTTAAATGAGTACTTGAAAATCTTTCCAATTGTTGCAGGAAGCTTCTAACCTCTCTTCACAAAATAGTTTCTTGAAACACTTCAATATTATGAGCCCCTCCAGTTCATTTTATGGCCATCACCATGTTCACCAAGGATTGGCTATTCACAGAAAAGCTGTGTTTAAGAGGGAGCCACAGAGGCTGTTACATTTATACTAATTAATTGTATTATGAAGTTCCTACTGCAAGAAATACCACACAAACATACTTTTCTTATTGTCCGACATCAACACATCAAAAATGAGGTAAATATTAATATTACATAAAACCTACAAAACAAGCTCATGTAGACTTAAAAAATCTCCTTTAAAACCTACCTTAATTGCAGAAGTAATTATAAAATGTTTGTATAATACTGAGCAGTTACTATAATTCAATTGTAATATAATTATGCTGTCAGATTAGATTGATACAAAATTAGTTTCACTTTGAGAAATGATTTGGATGCATTTAAACCTTTTCTATTCTCTGAACAGAATTTTCTGACTTTTGATACTTTAATAATAGATCTAAAACTATCATGGTGAGATAATTCTAAAGAGTAGTGTAGGAGAGAAGCAGAAGGGTATAACTAGTTAATCATTACTGATTTGTAAGCATTTCTTTCATAGTTATTCACATTTTCTCCTTTCAGTCCATTTTGCAATTCATAATTTTATTAAGAATGTGTTATTAAAATTCTGTTATATCAGATTTGTCTGTGATTCTCATATGTATATGCATATGTACTTTAATTTTGAAAGCAACAAAATCTATCATAGTAAATTTAAAAATACATTACAAAAATAAAAATGTTACCATTAAATTCAAATACGCAAAGGGAACCACTGTTAAATTGTATCAATCCAGTAATATCCATTTAATCTAGCCACCTGAGGGGTGCCTGGGTGGCTCAGTTGATAGACGTCTGCCTTTGGCTCAGGTCATGATCCCAGGGTCCTGGAATCAAGCCCTGCATGGAGCCCCAAATCCGGCTCCCTGTGCATCGGGCTCCCTGCTCAATAGGAAGCCTCCTTCTCCCTCTCCTATTTCCCCTGCTTCTGTTCACTCTCCCACTGTATCTCTCTCTATCAAATAAATAAATAAAATTAAAAAAAATAAAATCTAGCCCCCTGAAAGAGTTCATATATGTATTGCTTCTTTCTTCAACTTTACGTTGTTGATTTTTGTTAAAGATTTTATTTTATTTTTTATTTTTTTGAAGATTCTATCCATTTATCTGACTGAGAGAGAGACAGTGAGAGAGGGAATACAAACAGGGGAGAGGGAGAAGCAGGTTCCTCACTGAGCATGGAGCCCAATGTGGGGCTTGATCCCAGGACCCCAAGATCATGATCCAGCAGAAGGCAGAGGCTTAATGACTGAGCCACCCAGGCACCCTGGTAAAGATTTTATTTTTAAGTAATCTCTACACCTGACATGAGACTCAAACTTACAACTCTAAGATCAAAAGTCCCCTCAACCTTATATGGCTGTGGGTTTGGGTTGAAAAGGCAAGTTCTAACAAGAATTATATTAAAAATAAATGAAAATTATAGTCTTAGAATAAGAATTAATAAAAGGCAAAAGTGGGATTGGAGGGGCCACTGAGTGCCTCAGTCCGTTAAACATCTGATTCTGTTTTGGTTCAGATTATGATCTCATGGGTTGTGAGATGGAGCCCCACCTTGGGCTTAGTGGGAAGTATGCTTGAAATTCTCTCCTTCCTTCCCCTCTCCCCCATGTGCTTGCACTCTCTCTCTCAAATAAATAAATAAATAAATAAATCTTTAAAAAATGGGATGGGAATGTAGGGATTTTTAACTTCTAATTGTAACTTTTTTATTTTTTTATTTTTTTTAAAGATTTTTTTATTTATTTGACAGAGAGAAACACAGCAAGAGAGGGAACACAAGCAGAGGGAATGGTGGTGGGAGAAGCAGGCTTCCTGCAGAGCAGAGAGCCCGATGCGGGGCTCGATCCCAGGACCCTGGGATATGACCTGGGCTGAAGGCAGACGCTCAATGACTGAGCCACCCAGGCGCCCCTAACTTTTTTATTTTTAAAGATTAATTCATTTATTTGAGAGCTAGAGAGAGGGAGAGCATGTGAGAGGGGGGAGGGGTAGATGAAGAAATTCTCTAAGCAGACTCCCCACTGAGCACGGAGCCTAATGCATGTTCCATCTCATGACCCATGAGATCATGACCTGAGCTGAAACCAAGAGTCAGACCCTTAATCTACTGAGCCACCCAGGCTTCCCCACTCCTTTTTAAAAAAAAAAAAAAGATTTTATTTATTTATTTGACAGAGAGAGATCACAGGTAGGCAGAGAGGCAGGCAGGCAGAGAGAGGGGAAAGCAGGCTCCCCGCTGAGCAGAGAGCCCAATGTGGGGCTCAATCCCAGGACCCTGAGATCATGACCTGAGCCGAAAGCAGAGACTTTAACCCACTGAGCCACCCAGGTGTACCCCCTTTTGTTTTTTAGAAAATGGACAGAATTGAAGCAAATGTGATAAAAAAAAAAATATCACATCTACCAGACAAGTATTCTGTTGCTTTTGTATTTTCTGGATTTTTCTGTTTTTAAATATTTTATTATTAAAAATATAAATTAAACAAATTTAAAAAGCAGATGTTGAATACTTTATTCAATATATTTTACTTTCAAATTCAACAATGTCTCCCTTTAAAATTCCAACTCTTCATCCACATTCATGGAGTTTTATTTTTGGTAACACTTTTAGTTGGATGAGTATTTTTTTTTTTCATTTTCTTGTTTGAGAAATTTTTCCTCTCAGTACACTTTTAGAAAATTCCAATTTTGGGGGGATGGTTGGGTGTTTCAGTCAGCTAAGCCACTGACCTTGGCTCAGATCATGATCTCAGGGTCATGGGATTGAGCGCTGCATTTGAACTCCACACTCAGGATAGGGTCTGCTGGATATACTGTCCTCCTTCTGCCCCTTCCCTCACTCATTCATGCTCTAAAATAAATATATAATATATTTTTAAAAATTCGAATTTTTTAGCATGTAGTATTCTTCCTATCATATATCTATATCCATATCTAACTCTCAATTGATAAAGATATAGATATATACTATTTATTTATTCACTTGTTTTTTATTTTGGTTTGACATGTGCATATATTGAAAAATTTCACCACAATGAGTCTAGTTAGCATTCATCACCACACATAATTATACTTTTTCTTCTTGTGTTAAAAATTTTTAAGATCTACTCTCCTAGCAAAGTTCAAATATGTAATTTGGTCACTATGTTGTACATTATACACCCAGAACTTATTTTTATATACTTAGACATATATATATGACCAACTTTACCCACTGTAACCACTCTCCAGTCCCCACTTCTGGCAATCACCAATTTGTTCTCTGTATTTAAGAGCTTGGGTTTTTTTGTTGGTGGTGGTTTGTTTGTTTGTTTGTTTGTTTGTTTTAGCTTCCTCATACAAGTGAGATCATACAATATTTGTCCCTCTCTCTCTGACATATCTCACTTGGTGCAATGTCCTCAAGGTTCATCTATGCTGTTGCAAGTGACAGCCTTTTTTATGGCTGAGTAGCATTCCATTGTGTTTGTGTGTGCCTATGTTTGTGTGTGTGTACATGTATCACATTTTCTCTTCATCCATCAGTTGACACAGGCTTTTTCCATGTTTTTGTTATTATAAATAATGCTGCAAGAAATATGGGGGGGGTGTGCATATAGCTTTCTGAGTTAGTGTTTTCACTTTTGGCAGAAATGGAATTGCTGGATTATATCAGTATTTTTAGTTTTAGGGGGAACACCCATGCTCTTTTCCATAGTGTCTGCATCAATTTACAATCCGAACAGTGGTACAAAGGTGTTCCTTTTTCTCCACATCTTCACCAACAGTTTTTTCAACTTTTTTATAATAGACATTCTGTAACAGGTATGAAGGGATATCTCAGTGTAGTTTTGATTTGCATTTCCTTGATTATGACTGCTGCTGACCACATTTTCATGTATTTGTTAACTATCTCTGTGTCTTCTTTGAAAAAAAATTTGTTTGTTTTTGTTTTTTAGACATCCTAAGAAGGCTCCATGCAGGGCATGTAGGCCTGATTTCACAACCCTGAGTTCATGACCTGAGCTGAAATCAAAAATTGGATGTTTAACCAACTAAGCCACCCACCCCCTCTTTGAAAATAAATGTTTTTTCAGCTCCTTTGCCTAATATTTAATCAGATTTTTTTTTGCTACTGAGTTACATGAGTTCCTTATATATGTTGAGTATTAACCCCTTAATATGAATTTATATTTAAATAAATGCCTTACATTTTTTGGATTATTTAGTGAGCACTGGTTATTTCCTAATGTCACTCAACTTGTTAGATTCTCTATTATACATTCATATATTTTATTTTACTGAGTACTCTCCAAAGTCTTAAAAAATATTTAAAAATATAAAAGAATCCCAAATCTCTGCCAAATAATGTGACAAATTAATGGAAAACTAATGTAAATGTTCAAGTTGTACAGTTTTTGTCATCTTCAGTATTTTTTTTACAATGTTTATTACATTTGAAAAAAAATCAGAGCAAGAGCACCTGGTTGGCTCAGTCAGTAAAGCATGCACCTCTTGACCTTGGGGTTGTGAGTTCAACCCCCATGTTGGATGTAGATATTACTTAAAAATAAAACTTTAAAAAAAAAATCTGAGCACAAAATGCATCAAAAGCCCACAAACACACTAAAAACTCATTTATTCAAAAAATAAAAAAATACAGATGGGAATTTTTGCTATTCAAAAAATTTTTCTTAACTGTGCTATCAAATTCTCATTACACTCACGCATTCTTCAACACAAATACAAGTGCTTTGACAGGGTTCAGAACAAATCCTCCAAAATGTGCCACTTTGATGTAGGGATTATTTTGAGTCAAAGGCAATCAAGACCTAGCAGATTCAAGAAAAACTTTTACCTCAACCTTAAACCACCTAAAATAAATTAGATATGGGGCCTGGCCTAGAAAGAGAGCTATTACTAAGAGATAACTTTTGATCTGAATGGCCTATCTCTATGGCAGGACAAACATGTAATTCACAAACATCTGTTCCTCTTATCCTGTGAATCACCCTCCTCTTCTTTAAAGTCCCAGGCTTCTATCCCATTCCTTATCTCAAGATGACATAAAGCCTTAATAGCCTGGCTTGCCCTTGTGCCTCATATTCTTATGAGGTCCCTGAACATAATTCAATTTATTTTTCGACTGTTAATCTGTTTTATGTTAACTTGATTTTTAGACCAGCCAGCAAATTCATAAAAGTAGAAGGAAATTTTTTCCTTCCCCAACAGTTGGTATAGTCAACAGAATATTTCACTGACTAGATACTGCTCACTTCGAGGCTGCTACAGGAAAGAGACCTTGGTCTTACAAGTGCTAACAGGAGGTAAGAATTCTTATCATGTCAGGCTCCTGGATCTCTATCTGCAGTGGAAATGATAGTGGTGAGAGTCCTTTTTCTTTTTCTGGATTTAGATTATCAGGAGAGACTATTTGTGGAACAAGTACCTTGGATATAGTGACTCTGTAAAATTTTGTTGTGAGTACTCCAGGTTTTTATAGATCCTTTTCCTCCCAGAGATGGTCACTGTTTTTCTTTTTCTCTGACTGTTTGTCATAGGAAGAAAAGCCATAGGGAAAAATGCAAGCCCTATAAGCCTGCTCTTCTACTCAGCCTCATAGACTGGTGAATTTACTGTACTCACCAGACTGGCAAATAGTTTGGAAGCTGATATTCAGAGCTTGATAAGCATTTTTTTTTTCTGTCCTTTTACTCTAAGCTAAAAGAAAGCTATGTACTCAGAGGAAATGAAACAAATTGAGGATAATGTAGTTGGATGAGTAGTTCAACCTAAATTATTTAAGTTGCAACCCAATTCCTTGAGAGATTAAAAACAACTATTCCCATCTTACAGATCTTTGCAAAACCAGAAACACAAACCCAGAAACAATTTAAAGTCAACCTGTTCTTTCTACCAATCCCAGAACCACCCTCCCCCCTTCTTTACCTTAAAAGACTTCAAAGTTTTGCCCTTAGGAAACCAATGTCTTTTTTAGAGAAACTTGGTTGTTTTCTCTGTGCTTCTGTGAGGTAGATTTTCTACACTCACCTACTCTAGGACCTGGGAGTCATTTTTTGAAATGGAAACTCTAGGGAGAGGTTTCTTATCCGAAGTGGGGGAATGAAAAAAAGGGAGGGGGGTATTTGGAAATTGGGCAAATGAAAAATCTTCTCAACAAATATTAGTAACTGTGAGGTCTCTGCATTTGTCTGTACATTTATGTGTGTCTATGCATGTATGTCATAGCTATGTGATACTTTTTCCCCTATGGATGGCAATGTTAAAATTGATTTGTAATAGAGCTCTATTTAAAGCTCTATTTTATTAACTTAAAATTAAGCATTTATAAATTAAGCATTCCTAATCTCAGACTTATGTAGACACTTATCCAGGTGTTTTTCAAGTTCATGCGATATAAGATAATTTTTGGTAAATAAAACCTAGTTTAAGTTCATTGGTTTAATTAGGACAGACATATCTTTAGTGTTATCAGCTGCAAATATAAAATACTTTTATTTCACCTAGGTTTACTAAAAGCTAATAAGCTTATGTTGTCTCTGTTATAGAACTTATCAACAAGAAAATAACTAAAGATTAATGGTTAGCTGTTTAATGACTCATGAAATATTTATGACTAATCTAAATATAATTGTTAAGAACAAATTAATTAAATAAATGTAAGATAAAAGTTTATAAGTGATCTTTTCAGTAATATTTATTTTATAAATATGTGTAGTTTTCTAAATCTCTTTGATAACTTCCACCCTTGGAATTTTTCTAAGTTAAATTAAATGCTGGGAATACATTTAATGTTTAGATTATATGTAATAAGATAAAATATTGAAACATTAATTGCTAAATATGTCTAAGTTTATCTACATTTGTCTTATCACTGAGAAACTAATGGTGTTTGTGTCTGTTGGTAAATATGTCTTGTGCCACATTGAAAGATTGTACTGTTAGAAGGAGGCATGTGCTTCTAGAAATTATGAAAATGTGTTTATAAATTTAAATCCAAACAATGCTGGTATAATAGAGATTTTATAATTGCTTACTTTTTAGTTTTTGCTGGAAATTAAGGTTTCTAAGGATTAAGAATTTTTATTAATATATATAATTAAAGCTACTAGAAATAATAAGGGAAACATCTCTGTATGCAAGGAAAGCAAAACATTATGTCAAAGAAAAAGAAAGTTATAAAAGGTTTGTGGAAAGGAATCTTTGGAAAAAAATTTTTGTATATGTGTGGTCTTACTTTTTAGCTAAAATCAAAATGAATTTATTTAAGTGAATGGGCTTTAATATCAAAAATAAACTGGTCTAAATTAAAATTTGGTTTTATCTATGTTAAAAAGACAAGGTTTTCTTGGACTATTGGTCTGCTTTTGATAATAAGAGATTTTAAAGGTATTTTGTTTGCTCTGAAAGTCATCTGCTTAGAATTTTTTTTTTTAATTCTGTGTTTTAACAAAATAATGCCTTGTATTTAATGTTGTTTTTTTTTCTTTTAAAATATTTATTTATTTATTTGACAGAGAGAGAGATAACAAGTAGGCAGAGAGGCAGGCAGAGAGAGAGGGCGAAGCAGGCTCCTCGCTGAGCAGAGAGCCTGATGCGGGGCTCGATCCCAAGACCCTGAGATCACGACCTGAGCTGAAGGCAGAGGCTTTAACCCACTGAGCCACCCAGGCACCCCTTCATAATGATTTCTGATCCTTTGTAATCAAATGTTCAAAAATTTTTTTTGATATTTTTGACAAACTTCCCAAAACTCAAATTCTAAGTAAGATGTTTTTACTTTAGAATTAACTTTAATAGGGTTGCCTGGTGGCTCAGTGGTTAAGCATCCACACTTGATTTTGGCTCAGGTAGTGATCTCAGGGTCATGAGATCAAGCCCCGGGTTAGCTTCTGCACTAGTCATGCATCCTGCTTAAGATTCTAAGATTCTCTCCCTCCCTCTGCCTCTTCCCTGTCTTCCCCCACCCCACCCCACCTTGCTTTCTCTCTCTCTCTCAAAAAAAAAAAAAAAAAGCTAACTTTAAGATATGAGATATTCCAGAGGGTCACTGGAACATCTTAAAAGATGTGTTCTCTCTTCTTATTTAAAAAACAATGATATTAAACTTAATTGGGTTATTCTGCTATGTTCAGCTACATGGGAAGGATTGTCAAATAAGTGATGATGAAATTCATATAAGTGAATAGTATTGATGTAAGTGTTCCGGGAATTGTATAAAATTCTGATATGTCTTGATATAATGCTATTTGTCATAATTCTAGTTGTTATCTCAACATGTTGTGTGTCACCAAAATAACCAAATTTCTTTGTCAATTGTGTTAAAGTGAACTCTCAACAGATCTTTAATTGAAAACATTTTTAAGTCTTTTGTCATCTATAAATACTTGTTTTATTCTGATGTTCACATATGTGTTTCATCTTCAAAGAGATCCATGGAAAGGAGTTTTGACAAAACAGATTTCTGATAACTTTAAAATTGTAAAACTAAATAGGGTAAGAATTTCCAGAACTCATTAAAAAATGGATTCAAGCAAAACAAATATTAATTACATGGGACTATGAACTAAAAAAGATGATTATAATTCTTTATGACTTTTCATTTAAAATATAACTGGTCCTTTAATCTTTTGTTTTCCCGATATAAGTAAACCTTTTCTCTTAAACTAACCATGACTTATAGCAATTTGGTAAAGTATACTTTTGTAAGGAAAATAGAAAATTTATCTTTCTTCCCCTACCTGATTGTTACAGAATTTGGAATTTCTTAGTATTCTTATTTTCATGGGAAGGATGTAATTTATATGCGTTCAAAAAGAATCTATTTTCCTTGTAATAAGACATAATTAGAAACATTAGATATAATACCAAGGCTTTGGCTGAATGTCATATTTGAGAAAGATATAAATAGACACAGATACAACCAGATGGGCTTAAAAACCTAAGACTGACTGGATGGAGCTAATAAAGCTCCTTGAAAAATTCAACCTTACTTACAGAGCTCTTGTCAGCCTTTCTAGGTGAATAAGGAAAGTCACTTGGCAGGCACAGGAACCTCAACATATTTTGGAGATCTTGAAAAGAGAAATCCACCCATATTTAGTAGTATTGCAGGCAGAGTCTTGGCTGTGCCTTCTTTGCTTTGAAAATCTTTTAAAAGTTCAATCTAACCCTGGTTGTTATATGGAAACAATGAATCGTGGAACACTGCATCAAAAACTAATGAAGTACTGTATGGTGACTAACATAACATCATCATCATCATCATCATCATCATCATCATCACCATCATCATCAAAGTTGTTCAATCTGAGATTCCTTATGAAAAGTTCCAACAAAGCAGATTTAAAAGAACTTACAAAAGTCAATCACTATTCTTGTTGCACTTTTAGAAATAATTAGGCCAAGTTTATTGAAGATAGATATGGTTTGGGGGACCTGGGTGGCTCAGTGGGTTAAAGCCTCTGCCTTCGGCTCAGGTCATGATCTCAGGGTCATGGGATCGAGCCCCACATCGGGCTTTCTGCTCAGCAGGGAGCCTGCTTCCCCCTCTCTCTCTGCCTGCCTCTCTGCCTGCTGTGATCTCTCTCCTCTCTGTCAAATAAATAAATAAAATCTTTAAAAAAAAAAAAGAAAGATATGGTTTGTAGGTGAATTAGTCTCGTGGTTATCTTTGATAAAAATAGGAGTGATTGTAGTAAACTTCTGGATATTAAGTTTTAGTGCTGTTAATTGTCTTTGAGATTTTGTTTTCTACTTGTAAAGTGAACTAGATTCTGCATTCTTCTAGTTTCCTACAAAATTTGGCTATTAACTCTCCAAACTAACATCTTCCGAATTTCTCCCACCCTTCTAACTTGGAATCATTACACACCAAAACTGCCTTTCTCCCAAGGCCATGTAGGCCAAACCTGGACAACCTGATATAAGCTTCAGATAAATCACCACAACGGCTCATGTATAGACAATCTTCATGCATGTTACTGTGTGAGCCGCTTAGAAAGATTGCCAGAGACATTCAAACTATAAACCAGAAAAATATGTCAGACTGCCACTGCTTGCCATCACTTTGTCTAAATATCCTCTGAGCCAGACATATAAAAATCTTCTCAACTGATTGTCTTCAGAATTTAGAAACTGGGATAATCATCTGTTCCAATTATTAATCTTTGTTTTTCTTTTTTTTTTTTTATTTTTATTTTTTATTTTTTTTATTTATTTGACAGAGAGAAACACAGCGAGAGAGGGAACACAAGCAGAGGGAATGGTAGCGGGAGAAGCAGGCTTCCCGCAGAGTGGAGAGCCCGATGCGGGGCTCGATCCCAGAACGCTGGGATCTGACCTGGGCCGAAGGCAGACGCTTAACGCCTGAGCCACCCAGGCGCCCCCTGTTTTTCTTTTACTTCCATAGAAATGGATGCCACAGGCCTAACTTTGGGAGACCACCTTCATCAATACACCCTGAGATGAGACACAGCTGTTTAATTGAACAGACCTGTTTTCAGGACTGAGCCTGGTTCAAGGATATGGAGCAATCCACCAAACTGAAGGGATTCAGAATGAGCCTTCCCAAAATATTCCATGTTGGCACATGGATAATTTTGAGCAGAAGGCAATCAAAACCCAGTTGATTCAAGAATAGCTTTTACTTCTCCTTTAAACTCCATAAAATATTTTAGATAAGAAATCTGGGCACAAAAGAAAACTATTGCTAAGAGATAATTTTTATCTGAATGACCTTTACTGTATGGCAGGACAAACATTTAATTGGCAAACACCTGCTTTTCTTATCATCTTGTAAACCATCTTCACCCCCTTTGAAGCCCCAGATCCTTAGCTCATTCTTTAGCTCAAGATGGTATATAAACCTCAATTGTTTGGCTTGGCCTTGGGTCTCACATTCTTATGGGTCCCCCATACTAATGTAATTAACTTTGTTTTTCTCCTGTTAATCTGTCTTATGTTAATTTGATTATTAAACCAGCCAGAGAACCTAGAAAGGCAGAAAGAAAAATTTTCCTTCCCCAATAATTTTTAGATCACCACTGGCAAGATCACAATTTAAACAAAGGCAGGACACAACAAGAGTTATGCAGTGTCCAGGCGCCTGGGTGGCTCAGTCGTTAAGCGGCTGCCTTCCGCTCAGGTCATGATCCCAGGGTCATGGGATCGAGCCCCACATTAGGCTCCTTACAGGAAGCCTGCTTCTCCCGCTACCATTCCCTCTGCTTGTGTTCCCTCTCTCGCTGTGTTTCTCTCTGTCAAATAAATAAAATCTTTAAAAAAAAGTTATGTAGTGTCTTACAGTTTGTTTTTAATTCTCTGTAAAGACCACTGAAATAAGTTATTTTTTTTAAGATTTTATTTATTTATTTGACAGAGAGAGAGATCACAAGCAGGCAGAGGCAGGCAGAGAGAGAGAGAGGGGAGGCAGGCTCCCCGCTGAGTAGAGAGCCCGATGCGAGGCTCGATCCCAGGACCCTGAGATCATGACCTGAGCTGAATGCAGAGGCTTTAACCCACTGAGCCACCCAGGTGCCCAATAAGTTCTTTTAAGTATATAATTTATTTACATACTTAAATCATCCTACAACTGATAATGTTGCCCCATATTGAATTTTATAACAGTTTCCCTACCATTAAAGCAATAGGCAAACATTACCAACTTTATATCACACAAAAATAATACAATTTTATATGACTTAGTTCAAACCCATGGAAAGGATAATAAGCCTAAAAGTTGAAGAAGAGTCAAAGTGAATTATATGCCAATTCATTATATAAATTCATCAGTGATACAGTATTACCAGTATTTCATTTTTATACACAAAAGAACATTTTAAGTATCTGCGATGAAAAAATGCCTAAAATAGTTTATTTTTTTTTTTTAAAGATTTTATTTATTTGACAGAGAGAGAGAGAGATCACAAGCAGGCAGAGGCAGGCAGAGAGAGAGGGGAAAGCAGGCTCCTCGCAGAGCAGAGAGCCCGATGTGGGGCTCGATCCCAGGACCCTGAGATCATGACCTGAGCCGAAGGCAGAGGCTTTAACCCACTGAGCCACCCAGGTGCCCCTAAAATAATTGATTTTTTATATGTACACGGATTTACCAAAATTGGCAGTCTTGATTTCGGCTCAGGCCATGATATCAGGGTCCTAGAATTGAGTCCTGCTTCAGGCTTCACATTCAGCAGGGAGTCTGCTCAGGATTCTCCCTCTCCCTATGCCCCTACCCCCTCTCCCAAATAAATAAATAAATAAATAAATAAATAAATAAATAAATAAACCTCTTTTTTTTTTTAAGTAAATTATTAGCTTCAATTCTGCAAGTACACTTGTGTGTTTGGTGACAGGAAGTTAGATGCGATTTTCTTCTGATACTGTCTATATAATATTTAGAGTGAGAATAGAGGGTATTTGCACATCATAAAAGGTGGTCTTGTGATCGAAGGTTTTAGGAAACTTCCAACAGTTGGAAGTAGTAACTGAAGAGAATATGGCGTGAGCCAGCTAGGAAAATAATAGATTTGTCATTATTATGAAAATAATAATGTTACAGGTGTTATTCAGGGCTCATTCAAAGCTGGTGATAATAAATTAAACATTTATTTAATATAATTAATTAATATATAATTTAATTAATATATAATTTAATTTATAAATTAAACATTTATTATCACAAATTTACTGGTAATGGTTTTGGATTTCTTGTGGCCAAACTTTTTATTAAATAAAATTGCAGAAAAGATAAATATCCAAATCAATAAGTTATCATCCAGAGAATACCCATATAACCAGCTTCCAGGGCAAGAATGTGACTAGTTCCCATTTGACTCTCCTTATACAACACTTTTCCTTTCCCAGTATTGTCTTAAGCACTGCAGTATAGTTACACCTGTTTTGTTTTGTTTTGTTTTAAATTTTATTGAATGGTATGCTGTAGTACATATTCTTCAGTGTCTGATTTTTTGTGCTTATGAAATGTATCAATTTTGTAGTCTATGGTTCTGTGTTAATTTTCTTTGATGCTTGATATATGAATACACCACAATTTAGATATTCTATGGTACATATGCATTTGGTTACAGTTTTGAGTTATTACAGGTGATGCTACTGTGAATATTCTTACACAAGTTTCTTAAAGTTCGTATACATATTATCTTACTACATTTGTACATAAGAGTAGAGTTGTAGTTCACAGTGTAAACTTAACAGATATGTCAAAAAACTGTGTTTCAGACAGGTAGTACTACTCTCCCCAAATTGCATGAGTTCCCCTATGTTGCCTCATATATAGATCAATGATGGAGAATTTCGTTTAAAAAAAATTTGATATTCTGTTGGGATATCTCATTACACTTTTCATTTGCATTTACATTACTGTTAAAGAAATTTAACATCTCTTCATATTTTTATTGACCTTTATTCTCTTTTGTGAAGGAGGGTAAGGTCTCCTGTCCATTTTTAAAAATAATATTCTTTTTTATTAATCTATGGAAATCTTTATATATTCTGGCTACAAGGGTTTTGTTGGTTATGTGTGTTCCAAGTCTATTTCACTCTACGTTTTTCATGCTTACTCAATTAATGATGCCATTGGGGTGAATAAAACTTCTAAATTTTAATGAAGTCCAACTCACCAATCATTCTTGGTGGGGTTGGTTTTTGTAACCTGTTTAAGCAATCTTTCTCTATGCCAAAGTCAAGAAGATTTTTCTCCTATATTATCCTCTAGAAACCTGAATATTTCAGTGATTACAATTAGGTCATAGCCAATCCGGATTTTTTTTTCTATGCGCAATAAATCAGAGACCGTATTTTCCTTTATTTTTAGGGAGATAGCAAACAGGCCAAGAATCGTTAACAGAAAAGATTTTCCTTTGGCCATGCATGTGAAATCTCACCTTTGTTACATACAAAAGTCCTTATACACACAGGAAGATTTCTAGCTTCTTTATTTTAATTTCATTTTTTTTCCATTTATAATCATGCTGGTGTGATAATGTCTTGGAAATTCTTTATACTGTCTTGATATATCTACCAGTTCAGGAATTCCATTTCTCTCTCTTTTTTTTTTAATCTTTGTTATTTTTCCATTCAAAAATTTCCAAAAGGAATTTCAAATTAGCTTGCCAATTACCACAGATAACCTCTTAACTTGATTGAAATTAGATAGAGACATACATTCATTCATCTCCTAATCCATAAAGATATGAATACTCTCATTTTATTCAGATCTTCTTCTACTTCTCTCAATATGTTTTTGTTATAATTCATATAGAGATTCTGTGAATTTTTCATTAGATTTATTCCTGAATATGTGATAATTTTATTCTATTGAAAATTCTATATTTTAAAAATAATTTTAATATTCTAACCTGTGTTTCTAGGATAAGGAAATAAAATTGATTTGAAATATTCACTTTATATCCAACAATTTTTTTCAAAGTTTACTTATAAATTCTAAAAATTTATATTTTGTATTTTCTACATATGTAATCATATCAGCTGAAAAGAGTGACAGTTTTGTTTTAATCTTTTCTTATCCTTACATGTTTTATTTCTTTTTCTTGCCTTAATGTATTAGCTAGTATCTCCAGTACAATGTTGGATGATAGCAAAGGTAGTGAAGGCATCCTTGTCTAAGTCCCAAACTCAGAGGCACACCTTAGCTTTTTGCTATTAAATATGATATTTGTTATTAGTATTTAATAAAAGTATTTTACAAAGTTAAGGAAGTTCTCTTCTATTTCCTGTATAACAGGAACACTTTTTACAATGATCATTAATGGTTATTAAATGTTATCACATTTTTATCAATTTATCGTGGTTCACTAAAGGAGATTCATACTTTGAGAAGCTAGCATCCAAAATTGAAAGTGACTTCAAGAGTTTATTTGGCTTAGGGTGCCTGGGTGGCTCAGTCATTAAGTGTCTTCCTTCTGCTCAGGTCATGATCCCAGGGTCCTGGGATTGAGCCCCTCATCGAGCCCCACATCAGGCTCCCTGTTCAGTGAAGAGCCTGCTTCTCCCTCTCCCACTCACCCTGCTTGTGTTCCCTCTCTTGCTGTTTCTCTCTCTGTCAAATAAATAAATAAAATCTTTAAAAAAAAAAAAAAGAGTTTATTTGGCTAGGTGATTAAACCTTGAATTTAAAGATGGCCTACATTAAGTGAGGTAAAAATCCTTAAGTTCCATAATACGGAGGAAGATATCTAAAGGTAAACATAGGAATGTGGTATGTATTTATTATGTGAAACACATTAACCTACTCATTATCTATCTCCTGAGAGGGCTCAGAAGATATCTCATTCACTACGACATTGATAAATACCTCAGTCAAGTATCACCAAGTTCCATGAAACTGGCTTTTTGGGGTCAGTCTTCCATAGGGTATCATTGTAATGAGCTCTTTATGGGAATGATTACTTTGGGGACACAACTAACCACAAAGTTATAATAATAAGCCAAAGGAATGCCATGGTAATCAGAGGGCCTTGAATTTCAGAGTTTGGCCAATTGATCATGATAGACTTAAAAATTAAAAAGATGACTCTGTTTCAAAGTATTATTTGACCTATACAAGTGGAAAAGGGGAGAACTTTTGTCTGAACAGAAACAAATTAATACCCAAAAAAAAGAAAAAAGTCTTCTCACCAGTCCCCAGATATAATTTAAATCAAAAATGGGAAGTTCTACCAAACTTTTTTCTATAACTCCATGTCACATAGAACATGGCTAATCAAATATGGAACACTATACTGTTCTGTTGGCCCCTTCCCATATACATTTCATGAATACAGTCTCATGGCCCAACTGTATTTTTTTACTTAGTCCTTTTGTTTTGAGCCGATACTAGTTATTCTCTCAAATACCAGTTCCTTATTCTTCTGGGTCATAAATCACCATTAAAAAAAAAAATCCTAAATGTAGGAGTCTCTGGGTCCTCTTGAAGAAGTCTCCTGATACACTAGTGCCTGGAGACCTAAAATGCTACCATAGTTTACCATATTGGAGGCTTATGGAAATCAGGCCATACACAGATTTTTGGATCTGATGAGCCTATGGACCAACCTCGTAGTTATCTCCTTTGTTTCTGAATGGTGTTAGGGAATACATACTGAGAAGTTTTCAGGATCCTTATAGGACTCCTTGGCAAAAACAAGCAAGGCTAAAAGTTAAAATGAAAGCACCCTGAACTGAGAGAAGGAAATGAAGTCAGGAGTGAAATGATATGTCTGAAAAGAAACTGGGATGAATTTTGTGAAATAGTTGACCAACTAATGTGGGAGTTATGGAGCAAAATAACTGAATGGATACAAGGTTTTCATAAGTGATGGGGGGGTGTATATTTACTATTTCTAAGACACAACAGATCTAGGAATTGACCAAGTCCACAATGAGACAAAGGAGGTGTGTGATTGAAGTAGGGTGAACAATACTTTTATTTGATGAGAAATTAAAAACTGAGAAATCAGTATTTTGAAAGCATCTTCCAACTGAATGTCATTAGTTCAAATGACTAATGGTTAAGGGGAAGGGGTAGTTTAGGGATCAAAAGATAAAGTGCTGAAACCTCAATAAATTAAAAAGGGAAACATGTTCTAAGTTGAATAATGTGAGCTCCAAAGGGACACAGTTAAATTCAACTGGAGAGATTAGGTTGGGAAGTTCTGATCGTCAGTTATTTGAAGTGTTAGAACACAAGTGGTCTACACAGGTGAAGAAGTTTCTTGTGGTATATCAGTTGCACAAAACCAGGCATTTGTTAAGCACCGAATGTGTCCAAAAGACAAAAATGGTGAAGAGGGTGAAGATGTAGGAAGTTTCCTGATATTAGAAGACAAAACTCTAATACACAGTAGAGAGAACCAGAGGAGAATGTTGGCTGGAGCATGGGCAAAAGGGCTCCACAGAATAGAGGAGGCTGGCATACATCTTCCATGGAGAACAAATGGATACAGCATGCTGGATACACGTGTGGTCAGGTAAAGTCACCTGGCTGAAACATTACAAGAGAATGAAGGCCAACTACAGTTTTCCCTTTAATCCTATAATTCACTCCCCTTTCACCGGTCCCATCCCACCCCTGAATTTCACTGCCACAGTACTTTGTGAGCACACACACACACACATATACACATATGCCCTTCTTTGAAAATGGAATAAGTGAGCATGCTTTTTGTAATTAATAATCAAGCCCTCCAAATATAAAACAAATCCCAGGAAATTCTAAAGACCTCCTTTATCTTTCTATCCCTTCTTTTTTGAACTGCAAAGCATTTTCCCAAAGTATAGTTTCCTGTACTTATGTTTCTTTAAATGTAAAGTCTTTTTGCTTCCTCTTAGCAATTACCAGGACTAATTGATGATTCAGCCCAGCCATCAGGGGCTACTCCCACAGGGCCTCTGGGTCTCTCCAAAGAGAATGTGAGCTGACTCCTACTTTCTGTATTTAGAACATTCTGACTTGGGATCAAAATTTTCTTTCATTGAACTTCAAATACCTTCACAATGAAATCCTGGCCATTTATAAGACTCAAATAGTCTTTCGTGTTATACCTTGTAAGTTTCACAGTCCTGATTCTTAACTTGATACTGAACTACAGGCTCTATATTCCTCTTAAACTAGGGTGGTCATATCATTTATCATCCAGAAAGGGCTGCTTTTGCAAGCAAAAGTATGTGCTATTAACAATTATAGGAGATAGTTGACATGAACCAAAGCCATTCTATATTTTTAACCAATCTAGGACTTGTGTGATGTTCCTTTGGGAAATGTACCAAGTTTTTACAATGACAGGAATTGATTATTTAAGTTATTCAGCCCTTCTTCCTACAATCAGACTAACTCGAGTTAAATTTATTACCATATAAAATCACTTATACCCCAGATGCCTTGGGTGGGTCAGTTGGTTAAGCAGCTGCCTT
>CM053614.1:83443755-83480278 GCA_028646535.1 Procyon lotor | reverse complement strand
ATGAAGAATCTTAGAGGCAGGGCAGAGGGTCGGGGGTGGGGGTGTAGGGAAGAGAAATAAAACAAGATAGGATGGGGAAGGAGACAAACCATAAGAGACTCCTAAACTCATGAAACAAACTGAGGGTGGCTGGGAGGTGGAGGGGTAGGCATAGGGTGGCTGGGTTGTGGACTTTGAGGAGGGTATGTGCTATGGTAAGTGTTGTGAAATGTGTAAGCCTGATGATTCACAGACATGTACCCTGGGGCAAATAATACATTATATGTTAATAAAAAAATTTTTTTAAAGTTTTAAATTAGAAAATATGTATACTTAAAAATGTGAGGCTAGTTAAATGTTTATAAATTGCACAGCATTATTATAAGTTATTATTTACTTTCATGCATACTGTAAATATAGGCAAAGAATCATGGGCAAGCCTAGAATTGTAGACTCTACCAAAAATTGCTTCTATTCTTGTATTTTAGTTTTCTTTCTCCCAAATAATTATCTGTTGCACAAAAGCAGATATAGAATGTAGTTATTTATGTCTAATTAAACCCATGGGACTTTAATGAAAGAAATCATATATGGAAATTAAGAAATATCACAAACCCCAAGTTTCCATTGCAGCATAATTTTGAAGCAAGAAGAAACATTCCAGACATGGTAGATGGCAGCTACTGCAGCTTCAGCTCCTCTTACTTAATGGCTTCTAGCTATGGATTTGTTTAGATTCTTTTACTAAGGGTAGGAGTCTAGTTTCATGTTAACTTTTTTTGTTAATGAAGAAGTTAGGAGACACAATTTACGTTTGATCATGAGCCCATTTTAATCTCTCACAAGGGAAAAAAACGATAAAAATAAGGGTCCACAAGTTTTGTGGAGGACATCTAAGCAGATCATTACATTAACTTTTACAGAAAATATGACACTTCCCTTTGCCATTTCCAGAGGTCACATCAGGACCCCATATTACAGTTTGAAAATGACATAACATGACCTCATGAATAACTTGAGGTCTGACTTCATGAACTGCAACTACAGAGTTACAAAGCTATTCACAGAATATGTGTTAAATCTAGGTAATTTATATTTTGGTCACGCGTTAAAGGAAAAGATAAAGGGAGAAGTGCCATGGAGAAGACTAAAATGACCAGTAGCCATAAAATGGGCAGTTAGTCAATATAAGCCACCCGGCTGTTTACAATACTGATCATTTCCAATGACCACTGGTTATTCTTCCTCTCTGAATTTTTATTTTATAAGATACAAGATACGAGACAACCAGAAATTATGTGGAGGAGGGTCACAGACTCTTCTCAGCATCTGGAATTTCAAGTGACTTGTGTTCTAGCATCTAGGAGAGAGTTTGGGTGCAATTGATTTTCTTTTTACTGGTCACTTGTCCAACATAACCTGTAGAGTCAGAACATGAACGAGTTTTGTTTGCTTGCCCTAGGATATTTAATCCGCAATCTTTTGTTTTAAGCATTTTTGATCTAAGGATCTTGATGAAAGAAAGTCTCGATTTGGTTTGGTGACACAAGTGAGCAGCTGTCACTTGCAGTCCCTGGCCTGTCCTATGTAGAAAGAGCAGTTTGGATTGATTGCTTCTAAGCTCTACTCCATTCTGAAACCCATTCATTTTAGGAAGACATGCTATATACATATCAGAAAGAGATGTCATTTATGCTGTTTCTGTTGTTACTATCTTATCCTTGATGGTTTTATTTTAAAGGTTATTTCTAAATAAAATACTTAATTTGGGGTTTTCCAATTATCGAGACAATTTTAAAAGTTTACATTGGGCACTTAAGCCCCAATTTAGGACAGATTATGCAAGTTAGAATATGGAAAATAATTCTATCGTGAGCCTTTGTGGGTGAAATATGGTGATTCTCACCAAGTTCAAAGTGAACAAGTGCCCCAAAGTTTGCCTTAGGAAAAAGGGGTCATGTAGTTGATGATCACAGATCTTGAGGAACCCCTCTCCTACTTAGCTCTTGCGTGGATCAAAGGCTCTGAAAGTGTTTGGGAAAGATTGCGAACATCATAAGTCAACAGTGTTTGAAAGATAAAGTTAAACAATTTTTTATATACAAGAGAAGAGTGCAATGCAATCTAAATAAGATACCAAAGGAAGGCAATGGAATGAACTCAAACAATATTGACTTATACCTGTGGTAGGAGCCTATTCAAATAAGAATTCCTATTACATATTTTAGAGGAAAAATAGGGTGGTGATACAAATATTTAAATTTTAAAATAAAAAAACAAAAACAAAAGTTAATTTAGAAGGCAAGAAAACAATTTAAAAAATGAGATTTAAGATTTTATTTTTGGAGCATTAGTTCACAGATAGATTTATCTTCGTTTGTTTGTTTGTTTGTTTGTTTGTTTGTTTGAAGAGATTTGTAGTCATTTTTATAAGATAAGGCACCAGCTATGATCATTTTGGGAAAGGAGAAATGGAAAGGAACTGTCTCTCCCATTTCTGGATCCGAACAAGTAATCTGTCCTAGTAAGTTACCACCAATTTTATAGGATAATATAGTGTTTTATAAGACTTATAAAGACAGTGGGACTTTGTCTCAGAACTGTGACATTTTGATATATTAGGTATATTTACTTTTTAATTAAACTTTCTTATCACTTCAAACTGTTATTATAGAAACATTTTTGTCTTTAATAAGGCAAATGTTCTAAAAGAAATAATACAAGTGTGTTTACCAACACTATTTACAGTCCTTGAAATGATACTGATACAATAGTATCATTTCATACAATATAATATAATACATGATGTTTAAGATAAAATTATTGGTCTATCTGGGTAAAATTGAAAATAAAATACCTATCAGGCATTTTTCATAAGAAAAATCCTTTTCCAATTTTGTCTTCCTTGTTACTTTATTCCTTCCTGTTTTCTTTTTTCTTTACTTTCTTGCTTAAAGGCTTAGAAAGTAGTTTGATAGTTTATCTGTCTTATAAAAGCTTTTCTCACACTTTAACACTTTTTCAGTTTATTTTTATTGTACTTTTATATAGTTTCAGAGATCAAGTTCCCCCTGAGAGAATTTGAGGTGCTTTTCTAAATTCAGAACTTCCCTTGCTTAAAATGGATGCCCTTTTCTTTATATTGGAAACTGTTCTAACAGCAGATAACCTTGAAGTCAGGACGTTTTCATGACATATTAATCTCATGTTTATGTTAAATGCTTCAACTAAAGTTAAAACTGTGATATAAACATTGAGCATATCTTGTTAGGGATAAAATTAAAGGTGGAGAGAACTGATCTTTGGGGATCTAATTCCCGCAAAGTTTTGTGTATTTTCCAAATAATGTTAAGTATGGGATAAGTATATTAACTGTGATTGTTTCTACATTCTGAGCACATTCTCCATGAGAGAGTATTTGGACTTATTTTCTTGAAATGACATACTTCAGAATCCTTTGCTCCATACAGGAAGGATACAGAGTCTTGGTGGCCTAAACATGAACAATGTAAAATAATTCCCCCATGACTTTCTCCAAATCTTGTAAATCTCATATTCTGTCTCTACCTACAGTGAAAGGTAAATATATCTTCAGAAAATAAATAATATTGTATTTTATGATATTTTCTGATGATTTAAGTTATTGCTGCATTCAGCAGAAGGATAAGTGGTTTAAAAATCCAACAGCTCTGTTAAGGTTAATTTCTTTCTGGCCAGTGAAGGAATTAGCCAACTACAAATTCTTTAAATTTGTAAAATGAAAATACATGTACTGCATTGGTTTCCTGACAACGTTGTTAAGGCTGAGTCATATTTTGAAATAATTTTGAAGATTTGTGGTATAGTTGCATAGAAACAATAATGGGAATAAAATATCTGGTATTCTGCTTAGATAGCAAATGGTTTTAATTTTGTTAAAAAAGATTCAAATTCACTGGCTAATGTTTGGACTTCATAAGGACAAATGGAGTCTTTAACATACTGTTTGTAGATTCTTAATAAGAAATAGAATACCTCTATCTCAAACCTTCTCCAGGGCAAATAAGTAGATTTGTTCCAAATTCTAAAACTTATTGTACTTTTTTTCCTAAAAAAATATTCTTTATTCATATATCCTAAAGAACATGAAATAGTTATTATCATGCAAAAGAAAAGCAAATAAACAGAAAAATCGTGCGATGAAGACCTTGCTGGTATTTAAAACCCCTCCCCCATTCCACAGTACAGATGGGAGCAGGGAAGGCAGAGGGGTATGAATTTTTAAAAAATAATAAAATAAAATAAAAGTAATCGTAGTATGGTGGGCTCTTCTTTCTGGAAAAATCTCTCGGTACGTGACTTTTTATACTTTCTGTCTTTTCCATTTGCCAGCTAGAGTGGTATGGTGCCTGCGTGAGCTGTTCCTCCTCTAAGGAGGCTGTTGGCAATAAATTCGTGAGGAATAATAGCATGTGATCATTCTAGCTAAAGCAGTTAATAACTGGTTAAGCGACATTTCCCTCAAATGACTGTTTTCGTCGCCCCAAAGCAGTCTCCTTCACCCCATCGCATTCCTCCCCTCCTCTTCAACAATGCTCCAACTTCCTCCCCAAATCTGCAGCTCCCAGCCCCCAGCAGTCCTACACCGCAATCCTACAACTGTATTGTCCTCTGAAGCACCGAGCGATCCAGTCTGCCGAGGCAAGAAAGACTCAGTCGATGGGGGAAAAAGGCAACTTGGAAAAAAATAAATGCTCCTGCTCTCCAGAAGGAAAACGTAGAGGCCGCCGAGCCCAGAGCCCGCCGCGGGCTGCCCGGCCCGAGTTCCTGGCAGGTGGGGAGCTGTCCGGCGCGCAGAGAGTTAAAGGCATCATCGCAGCCATTAGAGGGAAAAGTTGCGGCGCGGCGAGCCCGGTGAAGTCCTCCAGCCCGCCCCCCTTGCCCACTCCCCACTTCCCGAGCTGGCTCGGCGTTTAGGGAGGGCAGTGATCACGCAAGCCGGAGCAGCGGGCTGACGTTGGACGAGCTGCCAGGTAGCTGAAAGCAGGCAGCGAAGCCGCGGAGGCACTTCCCCGCGTTGCAAGCCCGAGTGTGGACGCGAAGCCTCTCCGAATCCGAGCCAGCTGGTTTTAACCTTCGCGAATTGCACTCCCCTCTCCCCAAAGCCAGTCCTTGCGGAGTGAGCAGCAGGATGTTTGCAGTGTCGCGCGCAGGGCTCTGAGACTGAGCCTCTGATACGTTTGCATTCCTTTCTTTTTGGGCTTTTTGGCTGTTGGCTACACTGATGTGACCCCCCTCCCCTTTTTGGAATGATGGGGATCTTTTTGGCATATGTTGGATTTGTTTTCTTTTCCGTTTTATATGTACAACAAGGGCTGTCTTCCCAAGGTAAGTCTGTGCTCATTGGCAAATATACATTTGCTTGAGGAGTGTGTGTGTGTGTGTGTGTGTGTGTGTGTGTGTGTGTGTGTTCTCTATATTCAAAGAACGGCCAAGCAGATGTAGTGAGAGTCTTAACAAGTAACAGTGGAATAGTGTTCTGTTTGGCGTTTTTCTTTAAAGTTTATTAAATAGTAGGCAAGCTAAATTTGAGAGCAAATCTACTTGGTGCCTGACAATGAAGTGGGTTCCTGGGCAAGCGCAAGCACAGGGTGTGTGTGTGTGTGTGTGTGTGTGTGTGTGTGTGTGTGTGTGTTTCTGTGTCTGTGTGTGTGTTTGTGTGTGTGTGTGTGCCTTGTATCTGTATGCATGCACTGGGTAACCACTCATGCATACATAATCATGGCAAACAAACAGAGCTGGGGATGGGGGGCTCTCCGTTGCCAGTCCTCCTCAGTGTAGGCAGAACTGGTTTAGTTTCCTTTTTCTGGGTCCTTGCGACTTCGTTTGCATGTGTGTTTATCAAAGGACAGACTCCTCTGAGGACTCATAAAAAGGCACGACTTGCATTCCAAGCAGCAGCAGTGGCAGCCTGCTGAATCCAGTTGTTGAGGACTTCGCAGGCTGCAGTGATCATTTCAGCACCATGAACAGATCACATCTCTGCAGCAGAAATGCCATATTTCCCCTTCCAGCTTAAACAGAAAAGTCCTTTTCACGTCAGAATGTCTTCTTTGACATCTGCTACTTCCTTTATGTATAAATACAGTTCCACTTCAGTTGAGATCATTTTGGTATTTCCTAAAATTTTGAAAAGACACACTGATGATGCCTCTCTTTAAAAAGTGGGGTGAGAGTGCACCCACCCTAAGTCAGTTCTGCAGCCCCTCAGCCCTGCTGTCCACGAGTGTGTGTTGCAACTGTGCACCCCGATCAGCCATAAATCTCTCCAAGATTACTTCTAGGGAAACATCAGTTCTTCACCAAGTATCCCTTGGACAAGATAAGAACAACCACCCAGAGCATTCCATGTTAAAGAAATGCCTTTGGGAAAAAGGGAACATTTCATTTTTGTGAGTTTCACCTTAACTCTGAATTTGCAGACAGGCAGTGTCAAGACTGATAGTGAAAAGACTGAAGGAAAAAAAAATCTCTGGTGACTTCAATACAGTCTTTACTCTGAACTAAAACCAGGTGTGTGATTCTCATATACCGTGATGCATGGCAATTTACCATATAGCTTGATGAGAGCACATATGAAGGTTAATCTAGAAAGAAAGAAATGTTCACAGCTTAGGAAGCGTGCAACTTGTTTCACTGCTGTAGCCTTAAAATCACAATGGCTAATAATTGTTTTGATAGATCAGGCATGTGCATTTTGACAGGTAATCATGATCCATTCTCTATGGCTTGAAACAACGAGTTAGTCATAGATTGTTTAGAAACTTAGGGCAAGAAGCTCTCATATGTCAGCTTGACAGATTTATCAAAAACGTAGCTCATTGAATCCCTCTGTAAGTTTGGGTAATGCTGCAATCTGACAGAAGGTATGTGGATCTAACCATGGGCACCTTGGCTAACAGAGATGAGTTATTTGGCAAGCTTGTTAACCTTTCCATTATCTGGACTTCATCAACAACAAAGTTATTTAGGCAGGATACCAAAAATGAACAGGAATGAGGCAAAGAAAAGGGGGTTGGGGAGCCAGGCAAAGTCCGAGAAGTCACAAAGGGGTTTTGTTTTCCTTTTTTTTTTTTTTTTTTTTTTAAGTCCAAGAAAAATGTAGCGAGCTCTCAAGGAACGAGACGCTGACAAGAGTGGTGTGGGTATTCCAAAAGAATGCGTTTCTGTTTTGCAGCAAAATTTACCGAGTTTCCGCGGAACGTGACGGCGACCGAGGGGCAGAATGTGGAGATGTCTTGCGCTTTCCAAAGTGGCTCTGCCTCGGTGTATCTGGAGATCCAGTGGTGGTTCCTGCGGGGGCCCGAGGACCTGGAGCCCGGGGCCGAGGTGGCTGGTGCTCAGGTAGCGGAGTCGCGTCGCCCGCAACGCCCCGCGCGTCTGTCCCACTCACCCCCTTAGTCCTCTAGGTGCACCCAGGGGTACTGGAGGCCCCTGGGGACCCGCCTGGCTCTCTTCGCGTGAGTGATGCCAGGGAGTGAGCCGGAATGTGTCCTGGTGACATTATGTTAAAACCATGGAGGAAGTCAGGGTGTGGAGTATTTCCCCATTAAAACTGGGAATAACCTCTTTCTTTCAGTACCGGCTGTCGTCCAGCTGTCAGTAGGGGACTACTGTGTTGGTCCATCCCTGGACACTCTCTGTCCCCCTTCCAGGACGGTGGGGTCGGGAGGGATTTTTCTGTGTCTCCATCACTTACACACACACACACACACACACACACACATACACACACCGGCCAGTCCTTCTCACGACTAAGGTTAGGAGAAAAGAGATTGGGGGGAGGGGAGGGAAAAGGACGGGTAAGGGAGGTGGGCGTGAATGGAGGGAAAGAGGGGAAGAAAATGCGGGAGAGAGGAGGGGCGGCGGAAAGAGGCGGGGAGGTGCGAAGGTAGAGGGATTAGGGAGTGAATAAAGGAGGGGAACGCGTTAGAGAGGTGGGCGGAGGGGAGGGGTAGGGGAAGGGGAGGTGTGGAGAAAGGGAGTGGGGACTGGCAAAGGGAAGCCGCGCCGAGAGGAGCGAGAGAGGTCGGAGTCGAGGTCGGACAGTTCAGCCAAAGACGCGGCGGACTTGTCCAAGGGAAAAAAGGAAAATCTGGAAGAGACCCCAGGGAAGGGAAGGCAGGCGGGGCAAAGACGCAGAGTCCTGTCCGCGCAAACTTCCACTCGAGCCCGCGCGCACGACGCGAGCCTGGTCCTCCCGGGCCAGGCGTGTCGGGCTCCGGATCCCAGCGCGCGCGACTCGGCAGCGCCCCCGCGCGGTCCCGCCGCCCCGCGCCGCGCTGGCCTCAGCCGGGGACCCGAGGACCCGAGGACCCGCGGGCTGGGGCTGCGCTGGTCCTCGTGGGTCTCCTTCCTAAATCACCCCCACCGAGACGTTCCTACTGCCTCGGACTGGGTCTCGCCGAACCTCACGGAGCTGGCTGGGTGCGGCTGCGGCTGCGTTCGGGATCAGGACGCGGACCGTCGGGGTCCCGAGTCTGAGCATCGTCTCCTTCTCCCGCAGGTGGAGCTGGTGCCCGACCGAGACCCGGACAACGATGGGACCAAGATCAGTGTGAGTATCACAGACACAGGCGACAGGGAACGCGCGCCTTTGTCAGCTGCCAGGCAGGCCCAAGCTGAAAATTGGGGCATTTTAGGTTTTTAAAAGCCTTTTAACTTACTGTCCCGGAAAAGAGCAGTTCCACGAACGCAGGACAAGATCCGGTTTTCTCTTTCTTATTTCACTGGGCACATAAAAATTGGAGCGAATTTAGAGTTGATACATAAAATTATTTCAATTTTGTAAATATTTAAACAATTACTAGAGAATCATTTGCCAGCCAAGAGTGTGACACTTTTTTCTTACTCTTTTTAGCACTTACATAACTGTAGGAGTATAGGACTGCAATAGTAATATTCATTCAAAATCATAGAAATAATTAGCCTTTAATAGGAAGTAAAACACTAACTTGGGAAAATCTTCCTAGGCAGGAAAAAATTATAAGCATTCAACAGGATGTTGAAATTGTATTGAAAACAACTGAATTTTCAATGTGATTCATAAAGTATGCAATGTATTCCTAATGACAATGCTCAAAATCATATAAATATAAAACCATAAGGCAATATAAATATGAAACCTAATTGGAGGATGACCTATTGAAAATAGATGTATTTTGACTTTTAATAATTCTATGTAAAATTAGAAATAAAAAAAATTTTATTTTTTTTACTACACCACCAATGAAACCTCCTAGAATCTCTTTATGTTGATAGAATTGCTTAACTCATTCATAAATAGTAAGCAAGTTTTCATTACTAGAAATGAAATAGTTATATAAAGTCAGAAAGTACAAGGTATGCTTAGCATATATGCCATAAATATATATATAAACAGATATATTCCTATTATTTATTCATTTTAGGAATCTAAAAATCTAATAACCTTCATTTAAAAAGAAAGTTTATTCTGAAGCTGTTACAATAGTGAAAAAGAGGTATAAGACTGGAGTTATATCACTTATATCACTGGAGTTTTATATTTATAAAAGTATAAATACATATTGTATTAACAGAACCAAACTCTGGTAAAAATGTATAAATATCAAACAAATATCAAAAGGTAAGACATAAAGCAAAAACCATAATTTATATTCATAAACTCACTGACTTCTTAGAATATTTCAATTCAATTACTATATTACAGAAATTATTTTCACACAGTGATAGAAAGGCTTTAATGGTAAAATCAATTGTTGACAATACCTATCTTAAATATTTTGTTTTTATACATATAGAGTGGCTAGGTTGTTCACTGATGATTCATGCTTCACCCTTCAGCCATGACTATATCCTCCAAAGACCAGTAAGGAATAGCCTCACACATCCTGAACTAGGGAGCCATACAGTTAAGATCAATGATCATGAACATAATTACTAACAGAATTCTCCATGCTAAAAGTTCATAAAATCTAGTGAATCAGCAAAAGTTCTAGTTACAGACTGAGATAGAAAGAAGTTTATACCCAGTTTAACAGGGTGATGTGTCTTAAACCAGCAGGTGTTGACTTAGAATTCTCAGGAATGCTTTTATTAGATACTGATAGTTTTGCCTCCTTGAGATGCAAACTTAATGTTTCCACATTAATCCAAATGAGACCACTTTCTTTTATTATTATTATTGTTATTAGTTCAGAGAGGAGGGAGAGAGAGGGAGGGAGAGGGGCAGAGGGAGAGAGAGAATATTAAGCAGTCTCAAGAGGCCCATTGCAGAGCCCCGTGTGGAACTTGATCCCATGCACACATGAGATCATGACCTGAGCTGAAATCAAGAGTCGGAGCTTAACTGACTGAGCCACCCAGTCGCCCCAAAATGAAACCATTTTTCTAACAGCTCCCTAGATGATTCTAATGTACAGTCAATGCTGAGAATCAAAGACCCAAATCCCCAAGCCTCAGTTTACTCTGCTATAAAATAATGATACGTACTCCAACTATCTAAAACTTTATTAGGAAACTCAACTGAGACTGTATTTGAAACTATTAATCCCCATTATTTTCAGAGTATGAGTATATTAATATGTAATTTTGCATACAAATAAATACAGACTACGGTTATGGTTTAAATATTGAGAACTATTTGTATATACAACTCTGTGTGTACAAAACAGATGAACACTTCCCAAGTTTTCTTAATTACTTATGGCCATTTGAAAGTGTATGCCTTCCTCACTTCATTTCTCTGTCTTTCAAAATCGTGGAAATCCTTAAATCCTGAGTCTCTTATGAAATCCATCATCCTGTCAATCATGGGTAATATATGATGTACAAAAAATGTAACTGTTCTGTAAAGATGCTTATGGATATACATGTGTATATGTATATTACACATAATACAAACATATATGTTCTTTTAATATTTGTATATAATTTTACTATTAATCTGGCCTAAAAATTATGAAAAGAAATAAGAGAGCCAAGTTGTAATTTGAAGATCAGACCAGTGTCTGATTGATGGCATCTCCAGGTCTAGTAACATAAAGACCTTAACATGGCAGAGGGTATGGGGCACTCTGACCATAAGAAGACTCCAGGTGATCTTAATCTGTCCCTTGAGCCACGCCACCGCATGCCTATTGGTAAGACTGCACCAAACACTTGAGTAGAATATTAAATATCCAAGGTCATTTTGTCAGTCCCTTTAGTAAGGCATCCCAATGTGGGGATAAAAACACATTCTCAAACTTTGTTGTGACCAACCAGATAACCTTGTGATCTCTCAGAGTTCCTTGTAGCCTGCAGTGAAGGAAAGAGGCTATAAGCGAAATCATTTACCATATTCTGTTGGTGCTTCATTTGACAGAGCTCTCCAGCCAGAGGTCAATCTCATGGTTGGAAAATGGCAGGACTGCCTCTGCAACTTGGGAAATGGGGACCACGTAGCTAATAGAATCTGGCATTGGCTGGATTGAACTAATTATTCCGTAATTTTGTGAAGCCAGTTGTTAGTGCAATGGGATAAATATGACCTTCGGATTTGACTGTTGAGAAAATAAATAGCTCTCTGACTGTGTCTATGAGGCTGTTAAGACCCTTTAATTTTTCCACATTAGCAAGCTCAGGAGCAAGTATGGGAACAAAATCGGTTGACGTGGCGCTTTATTTTTTTTTACCTGCAATTCTTCAGACAGTGAAAGTCCAAGGCAATGACATCTCGCACAAGCTTCAGATTTCCAAAGTGAGGAAAAAGGATGAAGGCTTATATGAATGCAGAGTGACAGATGCCAATTATGGAGAGCTACAGGAACACAAAGCCCAGGCCTACCTGAAGGTCAATGCCAACAGCCATGCCAGGAGGATGCAGGCCTTCGAAGCCTCACCCATGTGGCTGCAAGATATGAAGCCTCGCAAGAATGTCTCCGCTGTCATTCCCAGCAGCATCCACAGCTCTGCTAACCAGCGAATGCACTCCACCTCCAGCCCTCAAGCGGTAGCCAAAATCCCCAAACAAAGTCCACAATCAGGTATGGAAACCCATTTTGAGCCTTTCCTTTTACCACTCACAAGCCTTCCCACAGGAAGATTGGTCAAGTAGAGTAGACGAATTTATCACATGTGATGGTTTTAAAATCGGAGACCTAGTTCAGTTGAAATAAGGATGGGATGAGACACAGGGAGCTGGAGGCTTGCCTTCCCAGAGGATGTGAGTTGCCCTATTAGTCGCTGACAGTGCTTCCTGTCCAGGGGACCTAAGAGCTGGACTTTTTTTTTTTTTTTCCTTCTGTATTTACACATTATAAGAGCAGTAAATCATGTAATGTTGGTTGCATTATAAATGCTGGTTCATTTTCTCCACAGATTTATGTATTGATAATGGCCCAAATTAAGAGACTTTCACTTAATCAAAATGTAAATGAAAGAGACGACACATTTTCAGCAGCCCATAGCTTTAAGGCAGGATTGTTCTCCAAGGGCTTTTGATTTTGAAGGGGAAACTTCAGCTGCCTGTGATGAAAGTGATGATGATAATGGGAGGAAGTGAGGGGGGATGAAAGGCAGTAAGTGGTGCAGAGATAAGGCAACTCCCGTAAATGTGCCTTCGATGCCAATTTAGAAGCTTAGTCACACATTTCCAAAGTCAGCTGTGCAAGTTAAAGCTGTTCTGAATGGCATTAATTTATGCAATCACTCAGCCAATGGAAACTCATTGAAGGTTTAACCTTGATGTGGGATAAAGTCTTCTTGGAATGAGCAGTACCCCGCACGACCCTGTGACTGTTCTGTATTTTGTTCAAACACTTGACGTAATATTACAGGATGAAGGGAGCATAAAAATATTTAATTTATCACTCTTTCAGTTTTCCCCTTTACACTTTATCATTGAAGAATTATTGATACTACTATTGGTAATAGAAAATTACATTGCTAACGTTCAACGTCACTGTAGCCATTAAATACAAAAACCTGGTCATTCCATTAGGAGGATTTCAAATACGTACATATAATATATATAAAATATTTGTTTGTGAACAGCACTTTTAAAATAATGTGTGCCAACCTAGGTTTCCTACTCATGCTAATGGATAGGATTTGTAGACAGCTTGACTAAGGGTCCCTGGGAGTTTGCATTGCCTTTAAATGTAGGTGAGCAAGTATCCAGCATCCCTTAGGCATGGCAGTTTCTACAAATCTGATGAATAAATAGCTTAGTCTCTTAGTCTCCCTAAGGCTCATTTTTTGTGGCTTTGTTTCATTTTCTTCTTTATCATTGTTTTTGTTTCTCAAGTTAAAGAACAAAACCATAGCTAGACTGTACATGCACATAGACAGATATGCACACAGAACTACATTTATATATGAACCTAATGGTTAGAATTTCTGTAGCCATTATTTGACAAAGATTCAGTATTTTTGGAGAACATCATCCCCTTCTTCCTCATGCAAAAACAAACAAACAAAAAAGAAGCCAGAGACTATATACAAAATTACAGATGAGCTTCAGCAGACAGTTTAGGACCTTATTCGTGAGAACTCCAAATCATGAACGTTAAATTATTAGCAACCTAGAATATCCAAACTAGATATCATAAATCTGTTTCATTGAATAAAATCAAATGGATTACCTATTCCAGTGGAGGGTTCTAAGCATGGAATGAAATGTCCTATTTCTACGTTATTTACTTTTGGATAAAATAATGTACTCTAAACATATCCACTTTACTATATTTTTCTTGGTGTTGTGATTGGAGCTAAACGGTACAACTCTTGATATCCTCCAGCCGTTTTCAAAAATAGCAAATTTCTATTTTTTTTCTACCAATGAATCCTGGAAAATATTTTCGATATTTTCAAAATATTTTTCGATACATTTAGTAACGCTTCTTAACTTCTAGTTCAGAAGTTAAGTAATGTATTGAAATATATTTGTATTGAATATGTAAAGGTATCGAAATATATTTTGATACATTTAGTAATGCTTCTTAACTTCTGGTTCAGAAGCTGGGGTTACTTAGCCACCCATTCTATCCATGCGTAAGTTTCCATGTTTGCACAATTATTGTATGAAATGCAGTCTGGGTGGATATGTAGAGAGTAGATTCACTGTAATACCTGCATCCTGATTTATAATTTTGCTTTATAATATTTCAGGTTATATCCAAAATAAAGCCGATTTCAATACTCATGTTTCATTTAGACACTCTCCATCCTTTTGAGAGCCTGTATGCCAGGCACAATGACACAAAAATGGGAGACATGCTTCTGCTCTTCAAAGAGTATATATTTTTATTTGTGAGCAAACAAAATATTTGTAAATTCTATTGATCGTGCATCTTTTTTTTTTTTCTTGTTCTAGTAAAGGCAAGACATGATAAAGACACAAAAATTAAAATCTTGCTTTTACAAGTCAAGAGCAGTAGTAATGTCCTGTCTGTTTTCACTTGCTACCAAGGGGCATGCTTCATCCATGGTACATGTGTTACAAAAGGCTGGTTTATCTGACCTTTTATCTTCATGAGAGTCTTAGACTTAGTTAATTATTTCTTTAGGCTGAATTACTCAATTCTTAACTCATAGTATTTTTCTGTCCAAGAATTTCTGTCTTTATGCAGGAAAAGTATTAGCGGAAAGTAATTTGGTGTATATATACATATGTAATGTTCAAATGGTCATATAATTAACCAGTTTTCCAAAGCAGAAATTTACACCAAAAAAAAAAAGATGGAAAAAGAACCTATTTCCATCTATCTACGACAAGATAAAAAAAAAGATTTAACTGTCATTTCATATAGCTAGTCCCATATTTTTTCAGTATTTTTCCAGAAGTTAGCGAGCATGTGACTGTACCCTCCTGCTTTAAACTGTTTACTTTTGTGACATCTCTTTTTAAATTCATTTGATATTCCACAGTTAGAACCAAAACAATGAGGGAAAATGATAGAACAAACAGGTAAACAAAACTTAGCTTTTGCGACCCCTTGTTTTCTCATCTCCACTTCTTTTAAGCTCCCTCCAGTTTTGTGCTCTCCTAACTAACAGGAGCAGAAATGGCCTATAATTCCTGATTCTGGCATGGAGTGGTTTCTGCCCTCCTTCACAGAGAACACTGAGATTTCCTTGAGCCTCTGCCCTCCCCAAATACCTCACTACACTATACCATCCTCTACTTGTGTCTTCCTGTCTCATCCTCCTTTCAGAAGCCAAAGGTGCCCTCCATAAGCAACCCCTCCAGACCTCCCCGTGTTCCTATCTTTTCCTGCTACTGACTCCTCCCCGAGCCCTGGAAAACTGGCAAACCAGACTGAATCCAGCCCCCGCGGGCCTCCCCCAGTCGTAGCCGCCATCTGGCAGGGGGCCCCACCGCCCACTCCCACAACTAACACTTGGGTCCCTGCCCGCCCAGTCTCCAACTCTGTCTCCTCCCCTCTCCCATCTGGTCCTGTGCAGTTGCTGTCCAGCGTCCTCTTGATTGGCCGTTAGAGTTCGACCTCTCTTTGTTGGCTTCTCCCCGCAAACGCCTCTCTTAAATGTAGTCCTGTTGCCTTCTCAACTCCCTGCTCCGATCATCCATTTTTAAGATTTCGACTGCTAACTTTCCCTCCCAAAATTCCTCCACTCACGTTTCCAGTTCTGATTTATCTCCAGAGAGCCATACTAGGGTTCACTGTGGTCCCCCAGTACATCTCCACATACGCCTTCTACAAGCCCTGTGGCAGGGTAGAACGGCTGCACCCATTGGGATGTGGCACCTGTCCCCTACCCGCCCCTCCAACCTGGGCTGCCCTATGGCCACTTTGACAGTGGGGTATGAAGTAATGTTATGCAAGTAATGCAATGCCAAGTCCGGACTTAGCCTTTCTGAGGGCTGGCAGCATCCGCTGTGACCTCCTGGAGGCCAGGCACCAGATAAGAAGTGCCACTACCTTGAGACCGCCTTACAGACTAAAGCCCAAGCCACCCAGCCTTGAACTTCAGCCCCTGCTTGGTCTTTCAACCTGCAGTGCTCAGCTGAGCCCAGCTGATATTGACTCCTGAGAGATTTAAAAAAGAAAAAAAATGTCGTGGGAGGGTACAAGGTTTTAGGGTGGTCTAGGTTAGGGGCCTAAATTCAAACACTCAAAACTGAGTTTATCTTAGCTTCCTCACCAAAGAGAAATGTTCTTCCTCTGTGTTCCCAAATTCTTTTATTTTTTTTATTTATTATTTTTTAAAGATTTTATTTATTTTTTTGACAGACAGAGAGAACACAAGTAGGCAGAGAGCAGGGGGGGGGGGGCGGGGGGGAAGCAGGCTCCCCCCTGAGCAGAGGGCCCAAGCGGGGCTCGAACAGGCCCCTGAGATCATGACCTGAGCTGAAGGCAGAGGCTTAACCCACTGAGCCACCCAGGAGCCCCCCCCCCCACCAAATTCTTTTAATCATGTGATCCAAACACAAGTGTGGTGGAAACCTTGAAAATGTTCTCGTTTCCTCTTCCCATGGTTGCCACAATGAGTTAGATACTTAGTCCCACTTCCCCCATCTCTTACAACAGCTCCTAATACTTTGCCTGTTTAAGTTCTAATGAACCGGACAGACCACAACAGAGCAAGTATGAAATAATTATGATTTCCAAAGCACCGTCACAAACTTTCATGATCTAATTTCCAGCCACGTTTCTCTAGGAGTTCTCAATCCTTATGCCCATAATCTTCTTAATCAGTATTTCCTCAATGTTTTTCGATACTGTCTCACCCCTGTGACTTTGCAAATGTGTTTTCTCCACGTGGGTCTTTCCCTTTCAGCTGAGTTCCTACTCAAATGCAAATTCTTTTGTAAAGCTACCTTGGATCCTCTTAGAATTGGTTGTTTCCTCCTTCAGGGCGTGGTAGCAACTTGTTTACTCTTCCTTTGAATCCATTGGTGTGTAGGAAGTTTCCCGGGGCCTTTCCACCTTTCTGGTCTGGATTCCACCCTACATTCTGGGAAGCCTCCATCTCAGGCACTTGGGGGTCGTTGGTCATCCAACAATGACCTCTAGGCTACAAACATTACAATTTGTATTTGTATTCCTCCAGGTGCCTAGAACAAGCGGAGTTCAAGTTTGCAGGAGAAAAGGAAAACAGACAGGGACAGTAAATCTTCGTTCTTATCTTTTTTCCTTATAATTATATTTGCATAAATAGATAATACTGCCACTATTCCAAAAGTGACTGAGACTCCACAAATGCTGTTTCTCAAAGTGTCCTGCAGAGGACTTAAGCCAGACTCACCAGGGAGCTTGCTGAAAATTCATATTCTAAGACTCCACCTAGCACCTCTTAAATGAAAGTCCCCGAATCTAGAACCAGAAATAGGCATTTTTATGTGCAGCAAATGATGAAAATCATTAGCTCTAAAAAGTTCTTATGGAGGAGGGAAAAAATTGTGTTATTTACTATGAGATATGCAGGCATGTGTATGATGCTACAAAACACTTTTTATAGAAACTGGTCTCTTGCCATTATTTATCTTGCAGTATTGAGATGGACTTTTGTGAATTTGCTCTCTTCACTCCTGTGATCAACAGGAGTGTTGATCCTTGTATAAGGATCCCTTATAAGAAAACTGCCCATGATTAAGGGGTAGTTAGGTTTCTACGTGTGGAGTCTCTAGTCACCCAGCAGGGATGCTGATTCTCTGAACTCCAAAATATGATTATTGTGTTTTCACCATGAGGTGAACCTGAGCATCAAGAGGCGGCTGTTGCCGCAGCTGCTAGAAAGGAGGAGCTTCCCCAAGTTCCTCTGCGGCTGATAAACAGGGCTGCTTTCCAAAAGTGGCCAGATTTAGCAAGCATGATCTTGAAACAGAATTCAAAGCTGGGGTCGGGGGGGAGTGAGATGAGAGGCTGAGGGTCTTGCAGGAGACTGTTTTCCTTGTTTAAAATATGAGGAAAGGGTGTGTTACATTGAGGTAGAGAGCCAGTAATATAATTTAGACCTTAATGTTGATTTTGGTTTAAATGATCCAACTTGGCTGCTTACACAGGTTCAATTAATTTGATCACTGTAATTCTATCAGTTAAATGGCTGCTATGTAAATCAAGCATCTATGAATAAGATGAAAAATAGATTCGAGGCAGTGCTTTAGATAATACAGGCCACGGGATCGGCTAGAGCTGTGTTTGAACCAGAATTAAGTAGATTAAAACTCCACACTGGCTAAATTCACTCGCAAACCATATTTAACTCACTGAAATTGAGTAACTAGCTGAGTCCATAAAACCAAGGCCCAGCTACATGTTGGAAGGGCTTTTCAGTGCACCCCTGGCCACGTTAGGGTTCGCTTGTGATTGTCAGGAGCTCTGTAATTGAGGAGACATCAGGCAGAATTGCCAGAGTTCGTTCTAAGTTCTTGTCTCGAATGATTGCATGATCTTTGAGATTTCAGAAAGCTGCTAGGGGAGCAGCTATCTGGATAGACAACCAAAGGTTTGAGAAGTTGCTGGAAGACTTACTTCTGTTGTTCAAAATAAAACATATCCTAGAAAAGACAAGGGTCTCTTCTCCCAAGGAACACTGCTGCCGCCTACAGCCCAACACAGGTGTGTTCAGTTCAGCCGTGGAGGACCCTGGGCACAGCAGCTAAGGAGGAAGGCCCTTCCGAAGTCCTCCCCATCACTAGGGCTGGCTATGTCTCCCTTTCCTCATGTGTTGAATGGGAACTACGATATAAACCTCACCAAGTGTTGAGAATTAAATGAAATCATATACAGAGAGAGCTTGATATTGATCAAGCCCTCAATAAATGATAACTAGCTGCTATTTTAATGTTGTTGCAAATGCTTTTTTTATTATTCTGATTATTATTAGAAGCAATGAGGTGCTGAGAGTAAATGGTCTATAACACCTGGCTCCGCTGTGTGACTATTTTTCTTATTGGGTGTGTGTAGATGAGGGGTTAAAGAACAGAGACTGAGTCTTCATTCCTGGCTTATGTTTTATCATGTGTAACTTCAGAACTTTCTTTTTTACTTCTGTCACAATGCCATTAATTGATGATGCATTTTCCCCTATATAACCATATGGAATATATTAGCCACCAGCTGTCTTGCCCAAGGTTGTAACTAGATCCTTATTGTAAAGTGTAATAAAACTCCAAAGAACTGTTAAGAAATTGAACTGTGTGGCCTGAATAAACAGCATGTATTTGGAAACCACAGTTATGCTCACTGACTGCTAACTTAATCAAGTTCAAGCTTTCCAAAAAGACCCTCAGAATTTTTAGTCATAAAATGATCACAGATAGGTCTGAAAACATAAGTAAGAACAGTTAAAAGCTTTAAAAAGAAAAAAAGAAAATGGATTTAGAACCCAATAAACCCCAGCTTGTTTGTTAAGTGAGCTGTGTACAAAATATCTCTGAACCTCAAGAGCCATAATTTTTAAAACAGATTTAAATACATAGGCCCCAAGGGCCATTTTCAGCCTTATGAGACATGATATATTTTAAATATCTATCAGCATAAACCTGGCAAAGAGTTAGTCCAGCAATGGTTGGTTCCTTTCTCTTTACCTACAAGATTTTAAAGCACATTATTAAATAACTATGATTTAAAAGGGTAATAAAGGAACATAAATATGGATAGAGATGAAAGAAATAAGAAGACACCTGGAAATCTCTCAAATTATACAAATATAATATCTGATGAGCTAAAAATATAAAAATTAAGGATTTATTTAATTAATAAATGACAAAAGGAAATATTATAATTTATGATATGTATCCAAATGAACTCAAATTAATTAAAGAGCTAAGCAGAAAAGAAAAAATCAGAGAAAGATTAGCATAAAATCAGAGGCCTGAGGCTTTGAAGATTTAGAGTTACAAAATATACAAGTGAAAATAACATTTCTATAAGTAATTTAAAACATTTGTTTAATTAAATCAAATTTAAGTAAAAAGTGATACAGCAGACAAGGAAATATGTGTGTCTAATACTTAGGAAAAGAAGAAAAATAATCTTAGTTTTACAATTATGTAATCCATTCCAATGACTTAGAGATGCTGAAATAAACTCAAATCAAATCTCTATTTTTTTTAAAGATTTTATTTATTTGACAAATAGAGATCATAAGTATGCAGAGAAGCAGGTGGGGGGGGTTGTGAAGCAAGCTCCCCACTGAGCAGAGAACCAGATGCGGGGCTTGATCCCAGCACCCTGAGATCATGATCTAAGCCCAAAGCAGAGGCTTAACCCACTGAGCCATCCAGGCGCCCCTCAATTCTCTATTTGATGGCAAAATCAAAATAGAAAATATTTGGGGCTTAATATATAATTTCAATAGTAACAACAACAATAAAAAGTATAAAATACCTAGTTTTTTAAAAAATAATCGCAAGCAGTCTAAATATGAAAACCATTAGAACACTGTTCAGAGAGTTTAGGTTTGAACAAATGAATGAATTGCATGTTTTTGGATGGACAATCTCAATTTTAAATGTGTCAGGTTTTTCAAAAGTATTTATAGGCTTGATGCAATCACAGTCAAAACCCTAGATTTAAAAAAAAAAAAAACCCTAGATTTTTTTCTTTTTTTAAACCTGACACATATAATCTTGGTGAAAGTTTTAGAATCAACGTGTATCATCAAGGTTACAGTGACTCGGGCATTTTGCTATATGATTACTTGCATAGTGAATTGGTACTTTTCTTCTGGAGGAAGATTTATCTGGAAAGATCAGTCACAGGGCTTTAGACCGTGTGTGTCCCAAACATACCTGAGGTGATGCTCCTGGGAGGAAATTCCGTAAAGATCAGTAGCAAAGCAAACCCATGAGTGGAGATGCCCCTCACAGAGGTCTTCCCAAAACAGCAAATACCTGAACCACCCAAAGTAAAGGAGTTACCTAATGAATATGTTAAAATGTTAAGCAGTGAGTATTACACAGGTTCTAAATCAAGTTTTAATGAAATTAGGTAAGATTCAATATAGAATACAATGTTAGGGGCACCTCGGTGGCTCAGTGGGTTAAAGCCTCTGCCTTCGGCTCAGGTCATGATCTCAGGGTCCTGGGATCGAGCCCCACATCGGGCTCTCTGCTCAGCGGGGAGCCTGCTTCCCCCTCTCTCCCTGCCTGCCTCCCTGCCTACCTGTGATCTCTCTCTCTGTCAAATAAATAAATAAAATATTTTAAAAAAAAGAAAAGAATACAATGTTAAAAATAGAGGATTTGAAACATTAAAGTAAAAAATATAGAATGCAAATTTTAAATCAACCTGAGATACTTGAGTTGAAAAATGATAAATATATGAAAATGTACATCAAAAGTCAAGATATTATGATTTGTCATTATTTGATTATTTTGTGTGTATAATTAACATTTATACAATGATAATTCATTGCATTTGTTATATAGAAAAAAAACCTTTAAAATTTCCCACATTTAAAGATAGGCTAGTGAGAGGGGTGCCTGGGTGGCTCAGTCCGTTAGGCATCTGATTCTTGATTTTGGCTCAAGTCATGATCTCCAAGTTGTCAGATCAAGCCCTGCATGGCGTCCGGCTCCACGCTCAGTGGGATTCTCTCTCTCTCTTTCTCTAAAATAAATGAATCTTTAAAAAAAAAGTAGATCATTGACAGCTCATGAGAGAGAGAAAACAAACTAACAAATAAAATACGTTCAACAAATTAAAAAAGACAAAGTAAGATAATGGATGTGATTGTGGAGGTTGTGACAAATTAAAAATATATGCATACACACATGTGTGTATACATGTGCACATTTATACATACTTGTACCTGTGTGTGCATATATATATTAATATATATAATATATATGCATTAATATATACATTAAAAGTACTACTATGAAAATGGTATATTCGGAAATTGCTAGTGGCATTGAAATTAAGAACACTGTATGTTATTTCCTGGGAGCTCGACGGAGAATCTGACCATCAAATTATTCTTTTTGTTTTTCTAAATATAATGAGTGTGATCTTGACAAAGGTATTTTGATTAAACTAATCAAGCCCATGTAAAGTCCATAAATTAAATATCATGCAATCGTCTTTCCTCTCACTAGTATGACTCATTCAGCCCCCAATTCAGAGGGAGCGCAGAGCGGTGAGCAATGGCACAGTCATTGGTACTGTCAAGGAAAATTAGTACCCTGGAAGATTTATAAAATATAATTATGTTTTATTTAATATGTCTTTTATAAAGTCTGGGAGAGCCTTTGTGCATGAACTTAGAACCCTATATGCATAAAAAAAAACCCAATATAGGTTAAACTCAGTGCTGGAATTAAAGCGTATTGTAAAACTAGGAGTTAGGACTCCTCATTCCACAGAGCTGATAACTGTGGGGCCATTGAAAAGATAAAAAGTAAAATTACATTAAGCACTTTTATTATCATCACAGACACGAGCACTTTAATAAAGATTAAGTAATGCCATCACTCTTCATTTTAAAGTAGAAGGGTGTTAATAAGCATTGTGAAATGAGGGGAGTCTATTACGGGACTGAGTTCTTTCTTGTGTTATTTATGTTTCATTTTATAGACACATTCTTAGCAGCATCTTCTTCAACCATTTGGAACACGTTTGAGTTATAATTTTTCTGATTAAATTAAGTTATTAATTTTCTCATTTCTCTTAGCATTGTAAATGGTTAATTTGAAACACAACTACTAAATAGGAAAAAAAAAAACCCTTGAGGATGTAAACACTCAATTTAAAACAATCTGAAAATATAAGTATTTTGAAGATATGAGCTATGTCTTGGTATTTTTGGTGTTATTGCAGTTTCTAGTATTATGTTTAGCATGTAATTATGGTTAAATATATGCTTAAGGATTGGATACAATGTCTTGGCTTATGTATAGTACAAACCACTTAGGATAATACCATTGCTCAGAAGATACATGAATTCTAATGTAATTCGGTCAGTCTCTAACAAAACAACCCCAGATGCCTATGTATTAATGGGTCTGGGGTCATTTGGGTCACCCTTCATTGCACACCATGACAACAATATTCCTTTATTTAAAATTATATTTAATATCAAATTATGTTTAGGAAGTTTGATGGGCAGTCCCTGACAACTATGTACTAAAATATATATATATATATTTAATATATAATATATAAATATTTATTTTTATATATATTTTTATAAATTTTATAAATTTTTATTAAAAAATTTAACATATAATATATAAATATATATATTTATATATATATATTGCTTCAACTCTGTTAATTACTTAATTCTTCTGGCTAAAGTCATTTCTTTTATGAAGTTCATTTATAAAACATTCTAATTTAGATACTTTTGAAATAGCTGGATTAAGGAAAAAGATGCAACCTTTGGCTCAAATTTGGAAAATGTATGGGTAAAGCCTTAAAACATTTTTATGTTAAAGTCAGTGTGTTTTCTGAAGCTATATATTTGGTGTTTTTCTATATCCTGTTGGCATTAGGTTCTCAACTAGTTTTTTTCCTCAAAAGCAAACATTGCTGAACAATTAAAATTAATTTTTTAAATGTAGGCAAATTACTGTATGAATGATGTTGCTATCTTTACTTTTCAACTTATATAAGAAGATAAGTGAAAATTGAAATCGCTTATTTGCAACTTTTTTCCCTTCTCTTTCCTTTACTTCTGTGTCTTTACTCTGAGTGCCTCAGTTGCCATTTCTCTGAAACTGTGAGATGTGTTTCTTTCTTTGATGAGGGATTCTTCTCTGTTAATGTTGGAGAAGTGTAGGTGGAGAGATCCTTTACTTCACCAACTAGTGAGTGATGGCTCAAATACCAAAATACAGCTTGCTTCCCTCTCCACTGAGCAACCCATAATTCTCTCCGTGCTGCACTTTACATGAGCATCCTCATTCAGGGCGCCAAGTCCAGCCTGCTGTGACACAGGACCATCCCACATTGACCTCGGTTGTCCTCATTATTCCCACTCCTCACACTGAACGTGCTCATTTAAGCCCTTTGAGAAATTAGGCATTGCTCGATAATAGGTGTGTATGTAGTCCCTAACAGGGAATTTGTGATCATTCCAACAAGAGGTGGATTAATATCTACCTTTGCATTAAGAATAAAGAATATGCTAATTAATAATGAAAACGCACATGCAGAAGACATCGTTAAACTCCAGGAGTAAATAGTTGCAAGCCCCTGACCAGCGTTTATTTATGTACTGGTGAATGTAGTGCTAATAATAAATCATTCTTACCCATGCGTTAAAGGAATTATTAAAAGGATATGCTATGAAAAACTTCACTCTCTGGAAACATTTTGTTTTCCACTAATTTATACTGGTTTCCATTCCATTTTGTCAAAGCAGCTTGTATTTCCGAATATTTCCAACAGGCAGAATTGAGAGTCTAGGGTTTGCAGGCATGAAGAATCTCCGGAAGAAATTGTAAAGCACTTTAGCTTGTAGATTGAAACCGGACTGGTTTTGAATCTCAGCAGCACCACCTACTAGCTGGGTAAACTCGAACACATCACAGGTTCAACAGTTTCAGCTCCTTAATTTGGAAAATGATTATAATAACTTCGCAAGACCACAATCAGAGGTAAAGAAACATTAAATGTTCAAGAAATATTTGCTCATCCTGTGTGCACCAAGATTGGTCTTCCTTGGATGAATGCATTACAATGAGTGTGCTCTTTTGAGATACACGATGGTCTTAGCAGGTGGGAAGAACCATCAGTTTACGTGCGCCTTCTCAAGTCGTTGTAGAAGGTAGGAACCCTGATATCCTGCCCCGGATAGAATCTGGAAAGTTCTGTGGTGAATGGTGTTTTAGCCATGCATCTTGGCAATTAGGCTTTGTGTATATGGGCAACTGCACTTTTTTTTTTCCCTCCCTCAGCTACAATAAGAGGCCTCATGACTTGGACAGAGATGTAAATTTGCCAACGGAAAGCAAAGAGAAAAGGAAGTTTATACAGCTGCTGCCAACATGCCATGGCACAAGAAAATAGGCATTTTATATATTAGGTCAAAATGAAGCACATTTCTTTTAAAAAAATGGATTTCTGGAAGAAATTGGCACTGGATCCTTAAGAATTCTAATAAAAAGATATGCTTTTCAAAAAATTATAAGATAAAATAATCCTATTATGTGACCTTTCCCCTTAAGTAGTGATTTAGTATGTGCACGCCTGAATAAAAATTGCATTAGAAGCTAGCTCAAATTTTCTCACACAGCTATTCTCATTTCTTAAAGCTGACATCTGTAATAAAAGAGAAGTATGTCAAAGGGTCTGTCTATTTCTAGAGCTGTAATGGACATTCCATTCTTTATAAACTTGGCCTCCTTACAGACAAAATTATTTGACTGTTGCTTCTTTTATTATTAGAGCATTTTCAGTTTTAGGTTTGTTCAGATGATAAGCCTCACTAATATTCACTTTTATAAAATAAAGACTGGGAGTAAGACTGTGGAGCCACACAGCAGGAGAGAAATTGTTTCCTTTCTCTTTTCTTGTTCCTTTTGACTCCACTAGATACTCAAACGGGAAAAAGAAGAGCATTATGCCCAAATTTATAGACAGAGGCCCTGCATTGATTGTTTCTCCTATCTAAGCCAATGAAAAGTTGTACTCACAAAGGAAATTTACCTATCAAAAAATATTCACAGCCAAGAGAAAGCGGATATTTGAAGAGCTGGTCTAATTTAGATGGGACAGATTATCCAGATAGTTGTCTAAACGCTCCACTTACTTCTTTGAATTCAATACCCACATCCTCTTCTGATGCTTTCTCCTGGTAGACCAGAGGTCCATTGGTCTTTCTCACTCCATCACTGACTAGTGGTCACACTTTAAAACAATCAATTTTCTTAGTCCTAGGCTATCAAATTGAATAAAAAGCTTTGGAAAAAAGTTCTTAGAAGAGGACATGTAGGAATGATGCTGAAGCCACCTTAAATATTAAAACAAATATTTAAATGAATTTGGGTGAACCTGTGTTCTTCTATGGTGTGAAAATTCTCTGATATGAAAAGTTCAAAATATTATGTCATGCGACATTTGGTACACTATATGGAGGAGAACAAACTTTAAGCCTTACCAATGTTTAGGAAAACTAAAAGTCTGATGATGTTTTTGTATCCCATTTATCAACTCAGAGTTGGGGAAAAGAAACTTTAGATCAATTTGTTTTTTTCTTTTTTCTCTGAAGTATGCTATAGCCAGTGCATTTATCTGAAAAGATTAGTGTACATTCAAATAATAGCTTCACATCTCGATTTAACAGATGTGGAGACAATGGAGCATGGTCGTTTGCCTCAGGGAATTTCATAAAAAAAAGCACACTCTTATTCTAAGTTGATCTGACTTGCTGTTTCTTCATTTCTTTACTACCTATTATCCATGTAACTTAGGGTGAGTTATCCCATGTCACTGAGTTACATTTTCCTCATCTGTGCATTTACTATACAGAACTGTTGAGGAGATGAACTAAGACTATGTATGCAAATTACCTACTGCATATTCCCTGACACACAGTAGATGGCTAATGTGTTTTAGTTGTTTTGGAAATTGATGTGAACAAGAGGGATGCTACGTTGTTAAACAAGCCCCGTGTCTTCCAGCCTCATGACTGTGGGTGCAGGGAAGAAATGGTAGTACAGATGGAATCGTTTAAAAAGGAAGGTCGTAAAAGGGAGCTAAATCCTACTTGGCAGACAGATGAGAGGGGCAAGGCAGACTTTGCAGTCTGGGAAGTTGTGCTGAGTGAAATGAGGCAGGGAGATGCAGGACTGAGCTCTCCGTGGCAGTGTTCTCTCGAAGTGGTATAACTGCAGCCCATTTCCACCGAATTGCACAGAACGCCAAGTTCTCACGCCTGTGCTGTGATTCTTCTTTGTTCGTTTGCTTGCTTGTTTGTTTGTTCATTTGTTTACAGCAAGAGATGGAGTTTTTTGTTCTTCATTGAAATAATAATTATAGTGAAGATAAAATACGTGAGGCTTTTTTTTCTTTTTCTTTTTTAGTATTTCTCTTTAGCCAAACTCTTTTGTCACAGTCAGCCTCTTGAGAAATGCTTGCTTGTCCACATCTCAGCTATTGCATGAGGTATAACAAGAGCTGAAAACTAAAAGCTGCATTACTTACTGCACTCCTTAGATTTCTAAAAAGATGATTAGACTTTTCCATTTGCAAAATGGGGAAAATACCTTTCCTGTGTTACAAAGGCTTGGGGAATTATACCCGAGAGAGCACTATGAAAATCTTTAAGCATTAAAAACAAATGAAAGTCATCGTTATTAAATAGAAGTCAAAAGACATCATGAAATGGCATTCTGAGTCAGAGAGAAATCTCTAGGTTCTATTAGGCTATTTGTACATTTTCTTCGCATAATTTAGATAATAGTATCCGTCTTCTTCACAGGGAGTTTTATGTAAGGGGCAAAAGTTGTAAAACTCTGAAGGCATTGTTTTAGACATTGAGGATCATTAAAAAATTGCTAACGTTTTGTCCCTTACCTTTAAATGAGTTTACAGTGTAATTAATCAGTGAGATAAGCTATGAACGTAATGAATTACAAGTCAATGCAGGCTACGTTAAGGCCATTGGAGATTGGCTGGGTGCAACACACAAAATGGATGCAGGTTATTTGAGGGGAAGAGTTGCTTAAATTCATGGTCATATTAGGGAATAACAGGTCACCCTGCCTGGCCTGGGCATAAGGCAAAAGAAACCAAATAAAGCAAAATAGGCAATCCAGCACGATGTCTGCCATACTAATAAGAAAAAAAAATACACAAACAGTTATGTTCAATTTAGAAAATGTAGAACAAAATGTATCTTATTTGGGATCTTAGAAATGCGAGGCAATAGAAGAAATTGGAACTCAGGGCTCCCAACAGCAGTCCTCGTTCCCATTATTTTACAAAAGTAAAATATTTCTACTGGTGAAGATAAGAATAAAGCATGACGAGTGACCAAAGTCTGACTTAAAAAAAAATAACTTTCTATAGAATAGAGTATAATAACATGTTCAATAATAACATAATATACAGAATGGTATACATCTGAATGAAAAGGACTGTAATTATTTGTTAAAAGAACACAGGACAAATGACAGCATTTCAGAGTCTTAGATTTCACTGCCTTTGGGTTTACAAAGATAAAGGAGTCCCTGTTTCCTCATTCAAGACCTAAAACAGAAAGAGGAGAAAAACAATCAGTGATTTGATGATAAAATTGCCTTAGAATCCAATGTATGGGGGGAAAAAAGCTTTATAACTGTCCTGACAGAAATACATTTCATTTAATAGAAATATGCTAGGAAATACATGTACCTAGAGTGGATGAATGATTACCAGGAAAAAAGTACTATATTACAATGGCCTATTGCATATCTGATAGCAATTTAAAATTTTAGCAGCTTTAGAATACTCTTTACCGTGGTCAATTGGGTTTCTTTCCGATTATACTGCTTATGTAAACTTTGTTTTAACTTGCACATGCTGGACATAGTATGGTTGGAAATGTTGGGCCAAATGGAGTAGCTGTTCCCTTCATACTTCTTGGGAATGAGGGGCTCAAGCATTTCCTATGAAGGGTTGATTATTTGGGGGAAGAGGACGCATAGTACATGACCTGAGCAAGTGTGAGCTGATCTGCAATGCCCACGCTGAAAAGGAAACCATTATTTTACAGACTATCTTTTTTGAAGAGTGAATCATTTTGCTTGCTTTTATTGCTCTTAGTATTTTTTAAACCTTGACTCAATATCAGACACACTTTGTTGTCAAGTCAAGTGCAGTTGGCTATTCAAAGAGCCATGTAATCATTTCTTTCTTTTCTTTTCCTTCTTCCCTTCCTCCCTTTTCTTTCTTCCTTTTTTCTTTCATTTCCTTCTTCCTTTTCTTTCTTTCTCTTCCTTCTTTCTTTTCTTTCTTACTTTCTCTTTTCCTTTCCTTTTTTTGATTAAATAAATCCTTGTCAAAGAATTTCTCTTCAAAAGAAAATAAGAATATATATTTAATTGTGGAAAGCTCTGATGCTAGTGGTTGTACATAGACTGTATGTATTTCCCTTGCCTGAACTTTGTGCTGAGAGCTGCACGGGACCTCTACTAGTGATACTTTTGCATTGTTGAACATTCTTACCTGGCCTGAATGAAGGCACCCTGCAGAGACTCACCATTAACTGCAGGGTCTTCAGCCTTTAGATATCTGTGAGGAAATACTGTGTTAAATATATGGTTCACTACCAAACAAAGACAACCAGTGGCAGCACTAGAGTAAGTTAACCAAAAAACAAATAAATAAATGACAACAAAAATGGTACTGCTAGTCTACTAAAGGGCCATCTTAGAACCCCCAAAACTTTATTCTGCAGTGATATTTTGAGAGCATGTGTTTCTGCCTCCAGTTTTATCATTTGGCAATGTGGACCCAAACTTGATTTAGGGGAAATATTCAAAAGATTGAATTTCCATAGCCTTACCCCTTCAACTTGTTTCAACCTATCTCCAAATAAAAAAAAGAAAAAGAAAAAGAAAAAATAAAAGAAGAAAGGGAAAAGAAAGACCCCTCCCAAAAAAGAAAGAAATTCTTTGAGCTTCATCACATTTTTGTTTTCTTACAAATAAAGGTATTTAATATATAATTAATAGCTAGAAGCTTACTGAATAAAATGTAATGAAGAAGAAAATGCAAGAATACAATTTAGTTCTCTCCCTGACAGTGCCCTCAAGCTCTTTCAAAAATTTCCAGATCTCTATAGCACTCACTTTTCCTCAGTTTTCAAGAGTAAACAAATGAGAAAGATGTTTCTTTAAAACAAAATGCCCTAATGCACCCATCCCAGAACACATCCTCCCTGCCCTTGAGAAGCCTGCTGCTCTCGGTTTTGGTTACATTCTTGCTTTTATGCTTACGCAGTAGTAAAACAGGGGATGCGTTTTTTCGGTACCGATAGAGCAATAGCCGAATGACTTATAGTGAATGATCCTTAAAGAATTACTTAAAGGAAGAGTATTTGGATTTGTTCCTCTCAGTGTTCCCAACCATGGGATGGCATTGTTTGAAAACAGACAAAACAAGACCAACTTCCTGGGACTGAAATACTTTGTATGTGTTGTTATTTGCAGTGCATGCCAAGACATTCATGAGCACCAGAGCCAAGCTGGCGAGCTAATTAAATATATATATGTATGTGTTTAAAACAGCCTAATAAGGAGCATTGGAAATCTTCAAGATGAGCGAATATCTTATAACTTCTTCCGCAGGTGCGAGGATAGCTACAAGCCATGGACTTTCTGTCCTGCTTCTTGTTTGTGGCTTTGTGAAGGGTGCTTTGCTTTAATCTAAAGTGCTGACTTTTTTCCAATATCACTTTCTCTTCTTAAAGCAAAGAGCAAATCGCCTGTAAAATCTACGGAGCGGACAGCAAAGTTGACCCTAAACTCCAAGCACCACTCTGCACCCACTGTTCTCTAATTACCTACCCAAGGAGCGCCTGCTTCCGGAAGCATAAACGAAGAGGCTATCACACGCTTTGTTCATAACATTTTCTTGGGCAAATCACTGATCTTTTATTTCAAGAAAATTAGTGTGAAGTGATAGGACTTTTTCTAATAGCAAGATCTATTTTTTTTTTCTTTTCTTTCGGCTACTTAAAGCATCATCTCAGTGACTGCTCAGGGGTTGGCCTGAACGTCATCGGTATAGCAAATATTTACTACGGATACCACTGATTTCCTACTAAAAGACACATTATCTGCAGGAAACAAACAGAAATCGTAAAGCTACAGAACATAAACTATCATCAAACAAAACCCCCATTTTGGGACAACAACAAAATCATCAACACTGCGAGTCAACAAGGAGAACGTTATTTTAAATAAGACATAATAAGAGAGTTTTTTTTTTTTTTAATTTTCTCTCTTTTCTTGGATTTTTTTGCTTTTTTTCCTTGATTACAGTTCTTGTTCAATGGTGGCAAATGCTGATTACGGCCAATCCCTGTCAATCCTGGGAGGTTTATATAAATACATTTTGAGTGTTCTATATTTCGATGTATTTTAATTCATTTTGCAATTCCTGTATATGCAAACTTGACAAATTCTGTAAATTGCTTATAGTACGTGTGATATAACTTCAAAGTAGATAGACTATGACCCTCATGCAAGCTGATTTTTATCATTAAATATATAAATATATACATATAGAGATCTATATGTTGGGCCACCAACCAACTTTTTTTAGATAAAGCATTTGTTTTTCACTTATAATTCATATATTGTGTGAATTTTGTAATGCCTTGTTTCACTTCCACAGGTTTGACCGCTGCAGATGGTCTCTGTTGCTCTCTGCTTCCTTCTGGAAAATGCATATTCAAAATTGTATTGGTCTCTGATAAATGAATTAATTTTGTTGTGTGTATTCTGTGTTGAAATTTGCTATGTTTCTTTATATACGGTGTTTATTGAGGTTTGAGGGTCCCTTGACTCTGAAGAATGTACACTCTGGTTTTGACAGCTATCCCTATATTATTATCATCGTTATTATTTTCAAAAAGCAAGGTTGCTCCTAGAAAATTTGCCTTGGAGGTGAATGTGGAGAAGGTGAAGTGGTCACCATGATTACCTAAAGTCATGGAAGAACACTTCTTGCTGTGGCTAAAAATGCTGCTTCCTTTGACCTTTATGGATTTTTGTAGCTTTGTCACTCTGTTATTTGCTGCTAATTATATTCTAATGTCTCCTAATTAAAAATTAAAATTTGGTTGTTGGCTAAATATAACATGCAAAAGATGACTACAAATCCCCAACTAAAGAAGACAATGTGTTCAACTTTTCACTGGTTAAGTGAATTATAATTTCAAATATTGCATTCTTATTTTTGGCTTTATGATAATTTAGATTATTTTATTTGGAAACTGTTTTCTACTCTGGCAAAGAATGATAGGCAGAACTATTAATGTGTTCCATATACACTAGAATAGATACAGATTGAAATAGAAATGACCTAAGTTTTCCTTACAGAGAGATTCTTCCATTTTCTTTAATAACAAAACCAGAAGATCATCTTTGTAGGACCAGCAGCTCATAGGCAAAGGTCCTAAACTGAAGCTTGAAGGCAATGAATACCTCTGCTTTTCAAAGGTAAATGCATTGATTTTCTGCTATTCAATTACAAGCAATGTGCATATTTTCATATCTTAACAGTATCTTTGAGAAATAATGTTTCAGGCTAAAACTTTTATTGACTTTTTTTTGTCCATTTGGTTTATTATTTCAGTCTGATGAGAAAAATAAATAAAGGATTTAATTGCACTATTTTATTAACCTAGAAACTTATTTTGTTTCAAAATTTAATACTTAAAATGCGTAAATTAATGTTAGATAAAGATTTATTAAGTCGATCTGGCCTCTAAAGATCACATACATTCAAGTGTAAATTAGCGTACTGATTCAAATTCAGTCAGGCTGGGAAAATCCACCATGGAATTTACTTTTACCCAAAGTTCAGGTCATGAGATTGGTCAACTCTAAAGCAAGACAGACGTGTATCTGTATCAATGATGTTTACCATGCTCGCTCGTAATAAAGGATATATGCTGGCTTGGGAAGAATTCTCGCTAGATTCATTGTGTCGGTGTCCAAAATAATGAAGTCTTCTTTGTCAGTGGGATACCACGAGTCTGACTCACTGGCTTCTGTTGGCACGCTATCTATATCTCCAAAATTGAAAAGTTAATGTATAACCTTAAATATTGGATAGAAGCTTTAAAAAAAAATTAAAGAATCTGTCTAGTGGTTTTCATCTTGTATCATGTACCTTTGCGACTATGACTCATAGGTAACCATGACTCTAGAAACAAAGATTGAAAAATAAATTATGTGATTTTCTCAACCTTGATTTCTAAGGTTATGAATTGTTTCTCAGAAAAGGAAATCATAACAAGTTGAAATTTCTTACCTGAATTCAAACAAATTCTTTAGTCCTTTCTTAAAGATTTACAAATTGCTTACAAATGAAACAATACAAATGAAAACACTTGAGGATAAAATAAAATAATAAAAATCATCGAAAGCAGGAGCTTTTAATCTGAGTTAGTAAACAAGCTTAGTGGAGTCTATGAACGCACTAAAATTATACGCATCTTCTTTATCCATTCATCAGTTGATGAACATTGGGCTGTTTCCATAATTTGGCTGTTGTAGATAATGCTGCTATAAACATAGGGATGTATGTATCCCTTTGAATTAGTGTTTTGTATTCTTCGGATAAATACCTGGTAGTGTGGTTGCTGGATCAGTGGATATTTCTATTTTTAACTTTTTGAGGAACCTCCATACTGTTCTCCAGAGTGGCCACAGCAGTTGGCATTCCTCCCAACAGTGCGTGAGGGTTCCTTTTTCTCCACATCCTGGCCAACACCTGTTGTTTCTTATGTTGTTGGTTTTAGCCATTCTGACAAGTGTGAGGTAATACATGTGTATGTGTTTCATGGAGATGGTCCCTTCCATTCACTGATTCTGAAAGTGATTTGATTATGATTTGCTGGCCCAAAAGAAGAAGGCTTAGATGTTTTTGGGCACCTTAAAGGATCTGATTATTATTTTGAACTAATTTACCTTAAAGTACTTAGAAGCAAGACATGTTTAGGGAAATTGTGTGTGTGTGTGTGTGTGTGTGTGTGTGTGTGTGTGTGTGTGTGTGTGTGTGTATACAGACAAACACATAAAAGAAAACACATTTTTAAATCTAGGAAAAAAATTTCCTTTAAATATGTCATATATACAACATGGAATAACAGATAGAGTATGATGTTTGTTGAATTCTTAGAGCCAAAGCTAAGAACTTAAAATATAATTTTATAAAATATACACAGATACGATTCAAATAAGCACTCTTGGGTTTGATCTTACATAAAAGACAAAATATTAAATATAACTTAGTATGTCATATAAGGAAAAAATAATTGCAAAAGGTAAGTGTAATCTGAGACAATACATAAACTGTGACAATTATGTCTTAGAGTTAAAACTAGGAAGCTACAAAATACACATGCACATAATTTCAAATATGAAGCCCCCAAAATTTTAATTTTCCAAGTTTTTTTATTTATTTAGGTAATCTCTACACCTCATGTGGGACTCAAACTCACGACCCTGAGTCACAGGGTCTTCTGACTGAGCCAGCCAGGTACCCCCAAATAATTTTAATTGGAGAACTACTCATTAATAAGGGGAGCAATCTGTCATTTAGAAAGTGTTTTAAACTTCATTGTCCCAGTGATGGAATAGATAAAGTGCTTTCCTGTACTTGGGGGAAGACAGACAGGAAATACCCCAAAACAAAGAAATATAAGTGATAAATTCTAAGAAGCAAAACCACTAGAACAACATAAAGGAACATGAAGTGATCAGGGAGGCTGCTCAGAGGAGGCAACACTTAAGCTTGAAGAACAAGAAGCTTATCAAGGGAGGATCCAGGAGAAGCTTCCAGAGAGAGAAAACAACTTGCACAAAACTCCCAAAGGGAAGCCCCTCTAAGCTGGCTCATGCATTAGAAAGAAGTAAGGGTATAGTGAGGGGAGAATGGCAGGAGATGAGATCAGGCAAGGGAGAGCCAGAGAAATGAAGCAAGGACAGAGGAACCGAACAGTTTGTGAAAACTCCAAGGTGAACTGTTTTTCTGAGATGCGGACACAGGCTATCTCCGGACATGACTTCTTATTGTGTATAGTTTTGCTTGTAAGCAAGACTCCTTTGGGAACAAAATGGAATCATTCAAATAGTCAAGTAATACTTTTGTGTTGGAGCTCAGGGATATATTAGGCATGAAGGAATTCAACAACATTGTGATGCTAATTTACATTAGCATTTGAGGAGGAAAGAAAAAATTGAGGAGGAAATTTTTTTGAGAGAAAAAAATTGAGAGGTGATCAGGGCTGCTTTTAGTATAGAACTGAAATAGTTATAATTACAAATGTAATTTGAAATAAAAACGTGTATGTAAATTGAAAGTACAGACAGGTTGATATAAAAGAGACTCCTAGACACTTAGTAAAATGTTGTCATTAAAAAGATAAAGGGAGGGGAAGATGTCTACATGTATAGAGAAAAAAAAGTGATCAAAAAAAAATAGGGGGGCACCTGGGTGGCTCAGTCTTTAAGTGTCTGCCTTCAGCCCAGGTCATGATCCCAGGGTCCTGGGATCGAGCCCCACATCGGGCTCTCTGCTCAGCAGGAAGCCTGCTTCTCCCACTGCTTGTGTTCCCTCTCTCACTGTGTTTCTCTCTGTCAAATAAATAAAAAATCTTTAAAAAATAAATAGGATCACAGAGTCCTCCACAATATAAATCCCAGAAGACAATGAATTAAAGAGTACAGTGGGGAAAATATTATGATAAAATAATTTTATACTTAGTTAAGTTATATTTTCAGTGTTAGGGAAATAAAATCATTCTGAGATAGGCAAGGTTCATAGAAAAATTATATATATCTACTCTTGAGGCTATGCTTACTTCCTGTATGTTCCAACTAAGAATCAAATATAATATTAAAAATAAATGGGCATAATATAAAGTGTCTACCATATGAGCTTTGAGATTGTGTTAAATCTAAAGAGTCATTGAATATTTTATTGTATTTTACTGTATATATATGAAAAGAAACAAGTTTCACAAAATAATATTTACCCTTATTGTGTGCATGCAGTGAAATGCACTCTAATATTTTCTATTTTGTTTTGTTTCTTTCTTTTTTTGTTAACACTTGTCACAGAACATTAAATTGATTTTATAAACCAAAATCTGAAAAAAAATCACAGGTGCACTTTATTCCAAAATTTAGTACAAATGGCAAGTATAACTAAATGACAGCATATAATGTAAAATGGTAATTTAATTGAGTTCTAAACTCTTATTATATTTTTAAAAACCAGGAAGTCAGAGACGACCCAAGGGGGGAAAAAATGTGTGCTTTCTCCTGTATTAAAATGACATGACACATATTGGGGGTAAAGGAGTAATAAGGTTATTGTACATGCTTGTGGTCTTTGTGTTCTATTTTAAGTTTGTATTATTTCCTTTTTCTGGCTTATTATCATCTGAACCCCTTCCCATGTTTGAGATATCTTTAACCCTTAGTTAAAACTAATGAGGTCCTCTGGAAGACATTTCCTTCTTCAGACCTTTAAGAACTACATTGGAGAGATAGCATGCCAGCACATTTGAAGTCTACTTCCATGGCTGTTCCCAGATACCCGGGAAGTGGTAGAAGACATTAGGGTAATAGTATTTAATCACTAGAGGAAAAGCACATATGGTGACAGTAATAAGAAGCAACCCCAGGGAATGCCTGAGCGGCTCAGTAAGTTAAGGGTCCAAATCTTGATTTTGACTCAGGTTGTGATCTTAGGGTCATGAGGTTGAGCCCTGCCTGGGCTCTGCACTGGGCATGGAGCCTGCTTAAGATTCTCTCTGCCTCCGCCTCTCCCCCACTCTTTCTCAGAAAAAAGAAAGAGGAAGGAAGGAAGGAAGGAAGGAAGGAAGGAAGGAAGGAAGGAAG
>CM053614.1:83419860-83443255 GCA_028646535.1 Procyon lotor | reverse complement strand
AGAAGGAAGGAAGGAAGAAAGAAGGAAGGAAGAAAGAGAGAGAGAGAAAGAAAGAGGGAGGAAGGAAGGAAAGAAAGAAGGGAGGGGCAAAACTTCAGATAGGTAATCAGAATGTCTGACCTAAGTTTTGAATAGCTGATTGTGGAATCAGAGGAAAGAGAAGAGCAACCTTCTTGAAGACACACTTGATTTGTGGGATCCATCTTTTCCTGGAAACAGTTTTGAACCACCTCACTAAAGTAGCACTCCTTACCCAAACCCATCGTCAGAGTCAGATTTATTAAACGGATTACTGGTCCCAGCAATAATACTTCATGTGAATCCTGGGAATATTACAGCATCTCCCAGTGGAACTGAGGCATTTAGAGAGTAAGCATGCATAGAAGAAAGAGCTATATTGAGACCTGGTGTGTTACTGGGCAATGATGTAGAATTAATCCTATATCCTGGGGTCCCTGGCATATCTAGTGAAAGATGTAAGGGTAGAAATTCATAGAACATTTACCCTAATCTCTTGTTGGTCATGAAGACCACTATACCCACCTGCAGTTATTTCTCCAGTTCCTAGACACACAGTTGAAATATCTAATCTGAGCAGTAGAAAGAAGACTCTACATTATTTCTCTGTCTGATTAGCTAATGGCCATGTTTCTGAAGGACCCTGGAATTTCTCCCCTTTACCGAAATAGTCAATAAGAAACTTCAGTGGCAGAAATAAGTGACACTATTAAAATCATGGATAAAGCATTTACCTCTTTCTTTGGAAGTACAAAAGACAGCTGAGTCTTGAGTCCAGGTTAGCATAGGCCGAATTAGATGCTGAGTGCAGTCGTAGCTGCTAGTTCAAATATGGGTATGTACTGGAGCAAATTAGCAGAGCTCTTAGCACCTGTCTTATAGTTAGTAATTTGGTAATTTTCTGCTTTGTTGCAGAAAAAAACATTTATATAAATAAATAAAAGGATTGTTTTGTTTTACATAGCAGAGATGAAAGTACCCTTTTACCATCTTGCCTCAAAGTTACATTGACTCTCCAGGTCTGAGCCACAGTTTAGTTTTCCTCGCCAGCCCGTCAGACATCCTATTGATCTTTCACATTATGGCATCATACAGATAAGATCTGTAGATCTGGAAAAAATAGGGCCATGGTGCCCTTCCTGATATGTGTACACTGTACAGGATGAAAGATAAAATTCTAAAAAAATATAGAACTACAATGGCTTCAAGTATACCTTTAAACATTCAAGGAAACGTAATTCCAGTTTTTCACAAAATGCTCCAGTGAATAGAAAAATATAGCGTGTTCTCCAGCTCCTTTTATGAGATTAACATTGCCTTACTAGAAAACTTTATAGTAAACAGTGGGAGAAAGGGCAATTACAGGTTAGTCTAACTCACGACTGTAAGTGCCAAAATCTATCACAGAGTAACCAAACAAATCCATCAACATATAATACATCACATAGAATAAACATGGTTTATTTCAGGAATGCGAAGTTGGAAAAACCAAAGATGAGATTCTCAATGGTCATATAGTTTCCAGAAGCAGACACTGAGACAGGATCTCAGTATAACTGATTTATTTGTGAGACTCAAGAACCATGAACCACAGAGAAGGAAAGAAGACAGAAGATGAATGTGTTGTCAAGCTACCTACCATTGCAGGCAACTGGAGTTCAATCCCATGGGGAAACTAAGCACCTGGTAGGAAACACACACCTCAGAGTTATCTCCATCCGAAAGAGAAGCTGGAGTATTTGAATACCAACTCATGCTAGTCATTGGCTGAAGATAGTTGCTCTGTGGGGAGGAAGGTAAGAGGGTTCATTTCCAGGCATATCACGCCTGCCTTGTACATGAGCAGAACAGACTTTTGCAGACTCTAAGACAGTCATTAGGAAAAGAACAGCAGATGTCTGCAGTGGGAAATTTGCTGGAACATACAGAAGTGCTGAGCCACAGTTGATGTGGATCACAACAGCTCCTGCTACAGCATTAACAGAAGAAAATATGCATAGATCTTAGTAGATGAAAGAATGGCATTTGATGAAATTCAACATCCATCATGATTAAAAATTCTTGAAAAGTTGAAAAGTCTTTCCTCACCCTGGTAATGTATATTTTCACAACTGTTGTAGCAAATACCATACTCAATTAGGACACATTGAATATTTTTCCTTTATATTCAGAAATGAAGAGCAAGACAATTAAGCCACATTTATGTATATCCCACATTTATGTATTATATATGTTCTTAGAAGTATCTTAATGATCCATAATTGGGAAGACCACCAATAGTCGTTAATAGTAAAATATATAAAGATATACTATATTCATGAAATAATTTACTGGGTAGCAAAGAAAATAACCCAATGAGGGCTATTTATAAATTATGGATGAATTTTAAAGCTATAATCGATACTTGATTGATTAAAAATAAGGGCTCTTTATGGTGGGATTCTGTTTATACAAAATTCAAGAATAAGTAAAATTGAATAAGTGTCTGAATCATGCCAGAAAGTTTCTTCTAAAATGGAGAAATACGTGACACCTTATCCTTCTCAATGCTAAAAAAGTTCAATGGGCCTACTCTGGTTTATTGAGTCACCTGAAAGTTTGCCAGATTTTTTTTTTAAGATTTTATTTATTTATTTGACAGAAAGAGAGGGATCACAAGTAGGCAGAGGCAGAGAGAGAGGAGGAAGCAGGCTCCCTGCTGAGCAGAGAGCCTGATGTGGAGCTCTATCCCAGGACCCTGAGATCATGACCTGAGCTGAAGGCAGAGGCTTTAACCCAATGAGACACCCAGGCACCCCAAAGTTTGCCAGATTTGAGTGCCCGTGGAGGAAAAGAAGGTTTTTTTTTATCTGGTCCAGGCCATAATGGAAATAGCTCTGCCCATTCGCCCTGATAGCTCTACAGGTTCAATTGAGTTCCAGGTATCCTGTTAATATATATGGGATCTGCTAAAAATATTGCGAGGAGAATCACTATGAACATCACTTGATTTTTGTAGAAATGCCATGCCTACAGTGGCAACTTATTCATCGACTTTTAAGAAACCATTTACCACTGTCCCCTGGTAGAGATTAAATAAAGATGGGCTATGAGGAGATTATGCCACCTGTCAGGACTTAATGTTACCTATAAAGTCCAGCATTTCACAACAGCCTACCATTATGTAGCAGTAAGAAAGTGTCTGAGAAGATCCCAAAGGTACAATAATTGCACAAAAATGTCACACTCTCAGTTTCCATAGTCCCCTCCATAAGCATCCATCCTCAATCAACCCACATTAAAGTTTCATGAAGAACTAGTTTTCCATAAAAGAAAAAATTTAAATTCAATTTACAGATGATTTTATAACCAGAAATTCCCTTTTTAAAAGATATCTAGAGGCCATACAAACCTTGACTTGAAATATTCAAAGCAGATCCTTGACAATCAAAATAGTATATATACATATTTATACATATTAATATGTATATTAGAAGGCATGTGATAAAGACTGCATTCCAAATCACTCGTAAAAGAACGATACTACCAGTAATTGTGGAATAACTTACTAACTATTTCGGAAAAAAAATTCAAGCAAAATAAATTTGGAAAGAGTAAATTAAATGACAATATAAAACTTAAACTTTAGGCAAAAATTCAGAAAAAAAAAAGAAGAGCTAAGGGAAAAAAGACTTCAACATATATGATACACCTAAATCAATATCCTTCCATGTTTTTAAAAACTTAAATCAGTAAGCAAAAGGAAAGTATCTCAGTTTTTCAAAATAGGGGACAAATAATCAACATTTTTCAAGAAAAGAAATATAAATAGCCAGTATATATGGAAATACTCAATCTTACTAAAAAGAAAACAATAACAATAAAAATCAGTATTTTGTAAGCATAAATCTGAATTTGAGTAAAGTGGATGTTCGTAAATGTTTTATTCTAAAACAAGAGAAAACTGTATAAATTGTATTCTCAAACAAGAAGGTGAAATTATCATTTAAATGAACCACAGGAAGGCTCCTGGATGGCTCAGTCATTTAAGTGGTTAAGTGTCTGCCTTCAGCTCAGGTCATGATCCCAGGGTCCTGGGATGAAGCCCCACATAGAGCTCCTTGCTCACCAGGGAGCCTGCTTCTCATTAGTCCTCTGCCCCTCCCACTGCTTGTACTCTCTCTCTCTCTCTCTGTCAAATAAATAATAAAATCTTTAAAAAATAAATAAACCTCAGGATAAGCAGAAATAATAAAGGCAAATATAAAAAATAATGAATGATGTAAAAGAAAAACCTTAAAGAGGAGATAATAAGGGAAAGTTGTTTGAACAAACGATAAAATAGGCAAAATTCCGCATGATGGTCTCAGAAAACAATGGAAGAAAATAAAGATGTTAAGACAAAACAAAAGACAAGACACTAAGAGTTACAAAAGAATACAAACGGATGCCTTGGTGGCTCAGTCGGTTAAGCTTTCTGCATTTGGCTCAGGTCATGATCTCAGGGTTCTGGAATGGAGCCCCTCATTAGGCTCCCTGCTCAGAGGGGAGTCTTCTTCTGCATCTCCCCGCTCATGCTCCTTCTCTCTCTCCCTCTCTCTCACAAAAATTAAACAAAATCTTTTTAAAAACGCACACAAAAGAATATAAAACACATGTTTGATAATCTATAGTAAGTTCAGTGGCATGAAAAGTTCAGAATGGCAACGTCCAAATCAATGGAGCCACAGGTATGCTGATGGAGGCATGCCTCCCTTGAGAACTAAATCTCAAAAAGAGCAAAAGTTGAAAGGGACAGAAATCAAAACTTACGTGAATGGGTAATTATGTATAATAGCATGAGGAACCACTCCCACTTCCAGTCTTGTTTTCTGAACCCTTGTCTGCTGACTTTGGAAAAATGAGCACCACATATCAGATGCTGATTCAAATCATGTATTATCTTTCTGCATGTTGGTACCAGCTAGGGCATAACTGAGTCTCAGTGGGTCATGTCTTTGTTTAATCAGGCCAGCTGCTTCTGGGTGATGGGGTATGTGGTAACACCAGTGGATCCTATGGACATGCATCCTTTGGTGCACTTATGCTATGGAATGATTCCTTGATCAGAGATGTAATGTTGGGACGATAGCGCTGGCAAGAGCATTACCTAAGGGAAGGAAATTCATGTACAGAATTCTTGTATGTTCCTGACATTACAAATGGTCATCCCTTTCACGATGGAAAGAATCCAATGTCATCAACCTACTACCTATCAGGTCTTCCTGGGAGTGATGCCTTGTCAGGGGCTCAGCACTGGTTTTTACTATAAGCAAGATGGATACTTGCTTATATATCTTGCAAGCAAGATACTCAGCAGTTTGGCAGCACCAAACAACCTTTGTGTGAGGAAGCCCCAGTCACGGAACCCAGGCAAATGTATTAAGTAAGATGACATAAGATAATATAAGATTGTAATATGGCTAAGAAAGTAATGATAACCTCTATGGATGACAAATGATACTTGATGAAGTTCAAAATTCTTTTAGAAAACTCTTTGTAGGTAGGGTCGCCGGGGTGGCTCAGTTGGTTAAGCATCTGCCTTCAGCCAAGTCATGATCCCAGGGTCCTGGTATCCAGCCCTGCATCGGGCTCCCTGCTCATTGGGGACTCTGCCTCTCCCTCTGCCCTGTCCCCCTGCTCTTCCTCTCTCTCTCTCTCTCTCACTTGCTCTCTCTCTCAAATAAATAAATAAATTCTTAAAAAAACTCTATTGTAAACTTGAATTTGATTTTTGAAATTTGTTCAATAAAATGAATAAAATCTATCTAAAACCAACAACAAACAAACTATTAGAATTTAAACACTATAAATACTTTCATCAAGCTAAGAAACATAACCAGGATAGGATGCCTGTTATTGTTGTTAGATATTTGTTGTTTGATAACAGTGATTTGATAATCTAACGGAGCCAGTGTAAAATGCAAAAAATAAGAAACAAAAACTGAAAAGAAAATAATCTTCATAATTTGAAGTTAAATAATTATCTATGGAAAAGCACAAGAGGGTAAACTGTCATATATTAACATTAGTAGTTGACTATAATATGACAAAAGATAAATATTAATATATAAAAACAACATTTTCTTCATGCCAGTAAGAAAAACATAATGAAAAAAGAAATGCATTCCCACTGACAACATACACACAGATTAAATAAGAATAGCAATATGAAGAAAGATGGCAGACCCAAATGAAGAAAACAAACAAAAAATATTGAGGGCCCGAAAGAAAATTGGAGACCATACCATATTCCAGAAAAAGTATTTATAAAGATGACAATCCTTCCCAAAGCCACACATTTCCAAACATTCTAGCTAGGATTTTTTTTTTTTTTTTTTTGGAATTTTGCCAAATTACTTTAAACTTGACCTTGAAAATAAGGGAGGGAAAATAGCCAGGGAAGAATTTTTTAAGAGTAAAGAATGCAGACTGACTCTCCCAGATAACAAAAGTATAATAATTAAAATAATGTGGTTTGAGCTCAAATATTGACAGGAAGATAGATGGAATACAATGAATGTTCTAGAAATATTCAAGTGTATATAAAAATAATACATGAGAAAGGTGATATAAACAAGCAGCCAGGAGAGTGGAATTATTCGATCAGTAATTAGGATTTGATGAATAGGGGGTTGCATAGTCACTATTTGCCATGAATTCATCAGTATTCTAGGTGGATTTGACAATTAAATGGAAAAAAAAGGACAAATGAAAAAGTTTGTGAAAGAACTTATAAGCATAAAGCATTAGAAATAAGTAACTGTAATCCTTTACAGCTGGGAATTTACATTATTACATACTGTAATAATCCTTTACAGGTAGGAATTCAAAACTATACAGCCATCAAAACTATACAGCCAAATTAACATAAAATACAGAGAAATATAAAATTTCTGTAAGGAAGATAATTTTTGAAAGTTAATATCTTGGGAATACCTGAGTGGCTCAGTGGGTTAAAGCCTTTGCCTTCAGCTCAGGTCATGATCTCAGGGTCCTGGGATCGAGCCCCACATCGGGCTCTCTGCTCAGTGGGGAGCCTGTTTCCTCCCTCTCTCTCTGCCTGCCTTTCTGCCTACTTGTGATCTTTCTCTCTCTGTCAAATAAATAAATAAAATCTTTAAAAAATAATAATAATAATAAAGAAAGTTAATATCTTGGACAGGCAAAAAAGAAACAAACGTTATCCTTAATATTTAAGAATATCACAAATATGGAAAGAAGACATTAACTCTCCAGTCAGAAAGCTGGCTGCAGACAGAAACAGTTATTAGACTTAGACAAAAGAATGTAGAGGAAACTGATGATAAATGAGAGAACATTTTTTATAAAGTTACCATGAAAATATATTTGAACATATAAGCATGGAAGGAATATAGATATTAGATACTCTTTCCATTAACTCAAAACCTGTAGACATATATTTCCTGGGTGACCCTTGGCATTTAATAGTATGGAGAAAATGTCTAAAGCCAGACTGAATTTTATTTCTGGGTTGATCAACTGCTTTTTCCCCAGAAACTTTTAAGACTTTTTTTTAAGCCTCACTGTTAAATTTGCTGTGAAAATAATTATTTTCTCACCCAAATTACCTGTTTAACTTTAGTTTAAATATCTTTACTCTCTGTCATTTTTGTTGTTGGAAAAAATAATAGAAATTTTGAAACGATTGGTTCAGAATAACTGTTTTTAGCTTGAAGTCTGAGCTCAAGACAGATCCCAACGTATGCAAGAATCTACACATATCCATACTGCCAAACTATCAAGTACCTGTCTGACAATGAACACTTTAGACAGTCCCCTCGCACCTGTTCTTACACAGAACTCCAAAGGGATTTGTCCAGGTCCTGGCACATAACAGATGAACAGTAAATATTTCCTTCTATTGTTACTTTTGATGACAAGGTCACTACAGAATAGCCCAGATCTCCAATTCTGTGTCATCAACATGAGGCTCATTTTTCTGATACCGTAGTTAATTGACATATAGGGAAGCACAGCACAGTGTTAAGAGGGATGATTCAAGTCAACACAATACTGAAGAAGAACAAAGTTGTAGGACTAACACTGCCTAACTTCAAGACCTGTTATAAAGCACAATAATCAAAACAGTGTGGTATTGGCAAAAGAGACAAATAGATTAATGGAGCAGAATCGAGAGCCCAGGAATAGACCCCCACAAATATAGTCAATGATTTTTCACAGGGAGCAAAGGCCATTCAATGAAGAAAAGAGATTTTTTTCAATAAATGGTACTGTAACAATTGGGTATCCACCTGAAAAACAATGGATATAGGTGCTGATCTTATATCTTCCCCCAAAATTAACTCAAAATGCACCTAAATATAAAGCCTAAATATAAAACACAAAACTACAAAACTCCTAGAAGAAAAAATAAAAGAAAATCTAGATGACCATAGATTCGGTGATGAGTTTTAGATACAACACCAACTGTATACTGAAAAAAAAATTAATAAACTTTGCTTAAATTAAAAACTTCTGTTTCATGAAAGATAGTTACAAAAGAATATAAATTCAAGCCACAGAAGAAAATATTTGTGAAATGCATATCTGACAAAGAACTTATATCCAAAATATAAAAAGAATTATTGAAATTTAATAGAAAAATATTCAAATATGCACAAAGGATCTGAGTGAATACTATGTATATATATATATATATATGCACACACACATACACACATATACATATACATACACACTAATGGCAACTAAGTATTTAGGATGTGCAATATTAAAAGTCTTAGAGGAATTCTGAATTGAGATAATGAAATACTGCTACACACCAATAGAATTCAAAATTCAAAACACAGACACCACTGAATGCTAGTAAGGATATGGAGCAACACATACTCTCATTCGTTGCTGGTGGGAATTCAAAACTATACAGCCATTTTGGAAGACAGTTTGATGGCTTCTAACATAGCCAAATATACTGCTACCCCGTGATTCATCAATTAAACTCCTAAGTATTAGCCAAATGAATTGAAAACTTCTGTCCACACAAGAACCTGCACATAAATGTTCACAGCAGCTTTATATGCATAATCACTAAAAACTGGAGGTGACCAAGATGTTCTTCAAAAAGTGCAGGAGTAAATAACTGGTACATCTGTGCAATGGAATCTAATTCAATGATGAAAAGAAATTAGTAATCAAGCCATGAAAGGCATAGAGGAACTTTAAATGTATATATTGCTAAGTGAAAGAAAAAGCTACAGCAATATGATTCCAAATATATGACATTCTGGAAAAGCAGAACAATGGAGAAAGTAAAATATGAGTGGTTGTCAGAGATACATGGGGAGGACAGAAAGACGAAAAGGTGGAGTGCAGGGGAATTTCAGTGCAGGGAAACTATTGTGTATAATACTGTAATGGTTAAATGACATTGTGCATTTGTCAAAACCTATAAAATTGTACAACAGGAAGAATAGTTGCTAATGTAAGCTATGGACTTCAGTTAATAATTATATATCAATATGAACTCACCAATTGTTACAAATATTACACTAATGAAAGATTTTAATAATAGGGAAAACTGAGTGGGGGCAAGAGAAACTAAATCTTAGCTCTTTGTTCTGTCTGCACAATTTCCTGAAAACCTAGAATTTTTCTAAAAAATAAAATCTACTAATTTAAAAAATAAGAATGAAGTATTTTAAAATATGTCAACACAGTTTACTCTAACTACAAACTGAGTTGGCTTGATTAAGGTCAAATATTTTGATAGAGCTGTAACAATCACTCTATTTTATTTGTATGTCTTTAAAATCACATGCCATTGTTACTAATTAAGTCAGGAGGTCAGTATCATCAAATAAAAATCAAGTCAAAAAAACAATTAAATCTTCACAGACCAGGATGCAAAATACACATTAAAATTTTAAACTACTAAAAATTATACGATGATGATAACTACGCAGAGAAAACTATAATATAAACAATGAGTCCTTAGAGCACAACATCCTATGTATGTCTATATCATGCATAGTTAGGAATTCCTTTGCTGTAAGATTTCATTCTGCCTGCATCTCAAATTCAAAGGCTTGAAAATGTGAATCATAGATCTTTGATGATTTTTTAAAAGATTTATTTATTTATTTATTTGAGAGAGAGTGAGAGAGAGAGCATGAATAGGGGAAGGGACAAAGAGAGAAGCAGCCTCCAAAGCTGAGCAGGGAGCCTGACATGGGACTCCTTCCTGGGACTTCAGGATCATGACCTTGAGCTGAGGGAAGACTCTTAACTGACTGACCCTCCTAGGTGCTCCTCATCATAGATCTTTGGCTAGATGCTAATGGTACATGTCATAAGCCTCCATGAATTGTATCTCTATATTCCTAAGGTAGTGTCCACCCTTACCTGGAATAAATATGCAATGCTTGCAAGTAAATAAGGAGAAAATAAAGGAGGAAAGATAGCCAAAAAAGAAAAAGATGAAGATGCATTGATTAGATTCATTATGCAAAAGTCTGAGTTCATGGTCTAAACTTAATGGAGCTCTGAGTATTCTAACTTCTAACCAGCCTTTTCACAGCCCCAAGCTTGGGGGAATCAAAAAGATAGAAAAATATAAAACGTTTTAATTTAAAAAAAAATAGTCAGACTCCTCTGTGTTCGACCTCTGTTTCAAATTTCTGAGAGTAGACAGAAAGTGTTGGATGCCGCATTCATTGCTCTGAAACTGAGCTTGTTTCCACCTCTACCTTATGAAGATTTTTCTTAAAGTATCTATTTTGTAAAAGTATTGGGTTTTTTTAAGATTTTATTTATTTATTTGACACAGAGATCACAAGTAGGCAGAGAGCCAGGCGGGGGCGGGGGGAGCAGGCTCCCTGTTGAGCAGAGAGCCCGATGTGGGGCTCGATCCCAGGACCCTGAGATCATGACCTGAGCTGAAGGCAGAGGCTTTAACCCACTGAGCCACCCAGGTGACCCTAAATGTATTGTTTTGATGACAGTTATGGATGAGGCTGATGTGTTTAAAATACTTTGTATACTAAGACTGGAACACCCTATTTTTTTTTTCATGACAGCCTTGTTTCGTTTTTAAATTGGCAGCAACAATATATTTTCTCATATTCCTCAGTACAGACGTATACCTATTTCTAGCATGGTTGGAATGGTCAGCATTGGCACATCATTTAAATGTTTGTTGTAATGCTTCCTTGCATTTTATCATCTGTGATTTGAGAGTAGTGAATGAAAGTGATTTGTGATTTACATAAGCTTCTAAAATTATAGCTAACTGTGAAGACATTAAAGTGCTCTCAGCTGAGAGTGACACATCTTTCTGTTATACATTAATTTGACCATCCTTCTTTTCCTTACTCTTTCAGGGAATAAGGGATGGAAAAAAAGAACTCATAAATTTGAAAAGAATGTGTGCTTGGGCATTGGGAAATAAGTTTTCAAGTTGCTCTTGGCATTGGACAACAATAAAGATAGCCCTGGGAGACCTATCTTAAAGCATTTTAGGAAGAAATTAAATCAGAAATCTCTACAAACTAAATAATGATTACACTGATAGTAGGAGAAGTAGAAGAGATAGCACTACTGATCCCAGAACTAAATTAGCAGCAAAATTAAACTCTGAAATACATACTGATGCACTTCTCTTCATTCCAGGGCCAGTGCTGTTTTATCCATAATACACAGTAGAGGATGTAAAGATTGAATAGCTTCATGAACCATTGCTATAAGGCATTAGCATATCTATACATTGTATAATGCTTACATGCTTATTGTAAATATCTAATAAATTAAGAAATATGTACACAATTATAATTATATATAAACCATATATTACAAACAACTTGGAATATCAAAAAGTCACTTAATTTCCACTTGGAAACCAGTAAATGCATCCAATGAATGGAGAGCATGACTTTCCTTAAAACTTGTCAATGTCTCTGATTTGTCAGTAGAGCATAAATTACATAAACTGGCAGTCAGAACTGTCTGAGTCTACAGCCATACCACCCTGAACGCGTCCGATCTCGTCTGATCTCCAAAGCTAAGCAGGGTCGGGCCTGGTTAGTACTTGGATGGGAGAACTGTCTGAGATCTGGATTCACCCTCCTGCCTCAATCTCATCCCACAGTGATTCTTCCTTGATTCCCTCTGGTCCAGCCAAAGCCTTATTCATCACACCCTCACACACTACAGTCCACAAACACATCTCTCAAGGCTGGGACTACACATCTCAGGCTATTTCTAAAGCATGGCTTCTCTCCAAATAACACCTGCCACCCTGTTATTTTGAAGAGGCAGGTGCTATGAGAAATACACTGTAACACCCAGGACAACAGTGTCTGCACATTCCTCACTACCGAAATAAATAGAAATAATAATACTGCAAGTTGCCTTTCCACTCAGTCTTCAGCTTCTTTCTCCCCTTTCTTGTCACTTTTCCCTGTTTGTTGGCCTGCTCCAGCCCTTGCCTGTCTTCCCCACTCTCTGCTCATCATATTCATTATCTTAAACTTCAAATTATTCCTCTGGGTTTGTATGTAAGGTGTTATTGTTATTGGGTGTATTTCACTTTAAGTATCTCGTTTCAAGACATAGACTTCAGGGAATTTAAATGACACAGCCAAGACAGTACAGAAGATGGGGAAAGACAGGACTCTAAGACACTCTGTTTCCTAAGCTCATGTCTTTTCTCCCATACCAGGCTCCTTTCTATAAAAATGATGCCTTTCACCAGAGAAGTAACATGCTGGTGATGAGACACTTAACCTCCCTGATCCCCAATTTCCTCATCTGTCAGTGGGAATTATGTGTCCTGCCCTGCATATCTTACATAGTAGCTGCAAGGAGCAAAGAAGATAATGCATGTGAAGGAGTTTCTGAAGTGCTAATAAAAAATTAAAAGTGTCACTTTATTATCTTGACATGGAAGACAGCTGAAGAGCACTGGGATTAGAACCACCAGATTTAATCTCTTACTATACAGGCTCTTACTAGAGACTGAAGGTTTGGATTCAACTCATGTCTGATCTCTAATTTCCCAATTCCCGATCACAATGACCTTTAAGGTACAAAAAAATAAAATAAAATAAAAAAAGAAAATGGCCTTTAAGGTATCAAAAGAGGTATCAAATTTGCAAAAGTTTAAGAGTGTTTCAGAATTCTTAGAAACATTTCTCCTAAGACTACAATAGCTTACGATTTGAGTCAGAAAACCAGTTGTGCCTAGATTAAACTGAAGTCTTATTAGAAAGTTTCAAAATTACATCTATGAACGCTGATGAAAACAAATTTTATTTGTAAAGACTAAGATCGACAGCGTATTGCCAAGATTTGCAAGCATTTCATATTAACTATAACAACGAATCTGCCCTCAGAGGGCTGCCACACTCATAGAGCACCTGAATCACCAGGGAATGTTGAAAAAGAGAAACAAAAAGTTGGTTTCTCTCTCTTTCCCGCTGCCCCATGTTTGTTTGTTTTGTTTCTTAAATTCCACTTATGAGTAAAACTATATGGTTTTTGTCTTTCTCTGATTGACTTATTTTGCTTAGCTTAATATTCTCTCACTCTGTCCACATCATTGCAAATGGGAAGACTTCATTCTTTAATGGCTGAGTAATATTCCATTGTATATGTATACACCACATCTTCTTTATCCATCCATTTATCAGCCGATGGACATGTGGGCTGTTTCCATAATTTGGATGTTATAGATAATGCTGCTATAAACATCAGGTTGCATGCATCCCTTGAATTGGTATTTTCGTATCCTTTAGTTAAATAGTTAAATACTTGGTAGTAAAATTGCTGAATCATAGGGTAGTTCTGTTTTTAACACTTTGGGGAACCTCCATACTGTTTTCCAGAGTGACTACACCAGTTTGCATTCCCACGAATGATGTAGGAGGGTTTCCCCTTTCTCTGTATCCTTGCCAATACCTGTCATTTCCTATGTTATTAATTTTAGCCATTCTGGTGTGACATAGTATCTCAGTGTAGTTTTGATTTGTATTTCCCTGATGACGCGTAATGTTGTACATCTTTTCACACGTCTGTTGGCCATCTGGATGTCTTCTTTGGAAAAATGTGTATTTGTGTCTTCTGCCCATTTTGTAATTGATTATTCATTTTGGGAGGGTTAGGTTTGCTAAGTTCTTTATAGATTTTGGTAACTAATCCTTATCAGATATGTCATTTGTAAATATCTTCTCCCATTCCATAGGTTGCCTTTTAGTTTTGTAGATTGCTTCCTTTACTATGCGGAAACTTTTCATTTTGATGAAATACCAATACTTTATTTTTTGCTTTTGTTTCCTTTACCTCAGGAGACATCTAGTAAGAAGTTGTTATGGCCAGTGTCAAAGAGTTTACTGCCTGTGTTCTCCTCTAGGATTTTAATGGTTTCCTGTCTCACATTTAGGTCTTTCATCCATTTTGAACTTGTTTTTATGTATGGTGTAATAAAGTGGTCTAGTTTAATTCTTCTGCATGTTGCTATCCAGTTTTCCAAAAACCATTTGTTGAAGAGACTGTCTTTTTTCCATCAGATATTCTTTCCTGTTTTGTAGAAGATTAATTGACCATATAGTTGTGGGTTCATTTCTGGGTTTTCTCTCTTAGGTAGTTTTAACAGAGAATAAATTTTAAGAGCATAGGGTCAAGTATCCACACTTTGGTGTCAGTCCAAAGTCACTTGGCTTAGTGAAGTTTCTTAACCCCAGTGTCTCAATTTCCTCACACACAAGCTAGGGATGATGATAACGCTTACCTCATAGAGTTGTTGAGACTTAATAAATGTGACGTTCATGTAAAGTTCTTAATTAGAACAGCACTTGTGTTCAGTAAGTATTCAAAATCTGTTAGCTATTTTTCTTGTTTAGAAAATAAAGTAAGAGACAATTAAAATAGGCAGCATATTTTCTTAATATTCTCTTACAAAACGCTAACTCTTGTGGGGCTGTCACAGATGAAAATGAAAAGACTAGAACCTTGCTACTTAAACTGTATTCCTTAGATAAGCACCATCTTCATCACTTAAGAATCTGTTAGAAATGCAGACTCTCAGTATGTTCTCTCCCCTGCCCCATTTGAATCAAAATCTGCATTTTAACAAGACCTCTCAGGAAATTTGAATGCAAATTGGTAACACTGTGTCCAGAAGAAGTGGCTTGCTTATTATGTACCTTGTCCTAAACCTGAGATCAGAGGTTCAGATCACAAACCTCTCTTCTTTCCATGCATTCTTCCCTAGACCTCTGACTTTAGGAATCCCAGCTTCCTTTAATGAAACATGCCTGCCTAAAACAATCATCTCTCACAACTCTCACATCTTTCAGAGTTAAATTTCGGTTCAAATGCTAAAGAAAATATCTGCCAGACAAACATGTAGACCAATGTAACAGAATAGAGAGCCCAGAAATAAACCCATATGCATATGGTCAACTGATCTTGGACAAGAATGCCAAGAACATACCATGGAGAAAAATAGAGTTTTTAACAAATGGTGTTGGAAAACTGAATATCCACATGCAAAAGAAATGAAATTGGACTCCCATATTAATCTATACACACTGTTCACTTAAAATGGATGGAAGACCTAAAACTGTAAAACGCCTACAAGGAAACATACGGAAAGTCTTTTTGACGTTGGTCTTGGCAATGATTTCTTGGATATGACATCAAAAGCACAGGCAATAAAAGCAAAGATAGGCAAGTAGTATATCAAACTAAAAGCTTCTGCACAGAAACAAAAACAAAAACCAAGCCAAACCAAAACAAAACAACACAACAAAAAAACAATCAACAGAACGAAAAGACAAACTACAAAATGGGAAAAACTATTTGCAAACCATTAGCTGATAAAAACTTAATATCTAAAATGTATGTGAAACTTATACATTTCAGTAGTAAATAAAAAGTCTGGTTAAACAATGGGCATAGGACTTGAATAGACCTTTATCAAAAGGAGACATACAAATGGCCAGTAGGTATATGAAAAGATGTTCAGCATAACTAACTAATCATCAGGAAAATATAAATCAAAACAATAGCGAAATATTATCTCATAACTATTAAAATGGCTTTTAGATAGATAGATACATACATTCATATATACATATGTACAAGTTGTGGAGAAATTGGAACTCACCATTAGTGGAAATGGTGTAGCAGATATGGGAAACAGTATGGAAACTCCTCAAAAAGCTGAAAATAGAACTACTACATAATTCAGCAATCCCACCTCTTGATATATATCCAAAAAAAAATGAAATCAGGACCTTAAGGAGATAGCTGTGCTTTTTGATGATTTGCTGATGATTGACGCATTATTCACAATAGCTTGAATTGCCATCAACAGATGACTGGATAAAGAAAATTTCTTTCTCTCTCTCTCTCTCTCTCTCTCTCTCTCTCTCACACACACACACACACACAAACACGATGGAATATTATTTAGCCTTAAAATGGAACGAATTCCTGCCATTTGCAACAAGATGGATGAACCCAGAGGACATTATGCTAAGTGAAATAAGCCAGGTGCAGAAGGACAAATACTGCGTGATTCCACTAATGTGAGGAATCTAAAACCATCAAATTCATAGAAGCAGAGGATACAGTGGTGGTTGCCAGAGGTTTGCAAGTGGGCGAAATTGGGAGTTGTTGTTTAATAGGTATAAAGTTACAGTTATACAAGATGAATAAGATCTGGAGATCGCCTGTACAGCACAATGTCTATAGTTAATTCAGAATTGTTAACTTCAAAGTTTGTTAACAAGGTAGATCTCATGTTAAGTATTGTTAGCACATGCATAAAACAAACAAACAAAAACAAAAAAACAAAAACATAAAGGGACACAAGAAAACTGTGGAGAGTGTTGGATATGTTTATTACCTTGATTGTAATGATGGTATCATGGGTTTTGGCCTATGTCCAAACAACAAATTATGCATATTACATATATGTTGTTCTTTGTATATCAATTATACCTCACTAAAGCTGTTTTTTTTTAAAAAAAGGAAATACCCAAAATAGGATGATATATGAAACTTTGATTCTACTTTATTTCTGTTGCAAATTGCTTCTATCAGAACCTGACTAAAATAACCCCTACTCTTTCTGAAAATGATCGCTGGCCACCATAAGGGCACAGTATGCCTTACTAAATTATGCTGTCAACTGGAAATTAGCAATTGACCTGTGGATCCCTTTTTAATAAGAACATTCCTGCTGGTATTGATTTATAGGGAGCATTATTTCCTGTTGCAATATGAGTAGTAATAATTTTTCCTTGGAGGCACCTTATGTTTTTAAGAGTTCCTATAACAAATGAGATTTTAACAAGGCAGGAGTGATTTTATGTGATTGGAGGCTGTTTGTTATGCACTGGTGATTTGTTTAATTGAACACAATCTAGAAGACTCCAGTATTACAAACACACATCAGCAACAATGGCTGAACACATATCTGAAAACAGAAATGGAACCTGAGATAATGGAAACATTGAAGGACTTTTAAACACATGAGCAAAAAAAGGCACCCAATTTTAATCTGAAGCCATCCAGAACTCTCTAAAACATCTTCAATTTCCAAAATAATGTTAAAATCTTGCCCTTTTCAAGCAAATATTTAACTTCCCAATGGGTTGATTGTTCTGTGTGGACACGAGCAGGTGTTGAACTCCTTGGCTGATGTCCTGTGTCCTAACACAACTGTAATTTTATGCTCTTACTCAATGAGCCAGCCTCTTTGGTGTCATTCTGTTTTCCTTGATTACTTTGCTCACTGGTAAGAGACAATCTCATTGAAATGGATGAAAGCATATTTCTATTTAGGCAGATGCCTTGTTAACCTCAAGCTTTCAAAAGAGAATATCAACCATAGCCACAAGTTATTGTCTGTGAAGCCATGAGGACTGGTCCTCATTAGGAAACATAGATTAGGTACACCCATGCTTCTTGTTGGGGGCACACAACCTTGAGGTTGTCACCGCCCAGTATTTATCAAAAGCTTCACTATGATAACCCACACTTCAGAGGAAGGATTGCCATCTTCCTCTGAAGATATTTGCCCTTCATCTCTAAGTCAAAGGAAATCTGAGAGCTGGATGCTTGGACCACACTGGCCATGAGAATTCTTGCTGTTATTCTAGTTCACTTTAGCACAATAGCATATATATCTAAAGAGCATCAGTATAAAAATAAAGAAGCTCTAAAGACTTTAACTGAGCTTATGTAAATGATAGCTGTCAGGATCATTTTATGTACAAAGGATGTTCTGATTGGTGCTCATAACAGAGTTGTTGTACATCTTCTGAAAATTTAGTTTACCTTCAGGAAACTGCATCATATAATGCATTTTCCTTTTGTTTTTTCTGCTGAAAGCATGCCTTGTTGAAAACATGCTATGGTTGATCCAGTTCATTCAATTTTCCTCACTCTTGGCACCACTTTATGTTCCTATTTTTAGTTTATTTTCTATTTGTCACCTCCACTTTTAACATTTATCATTTTCTAGGCTTTTGTTTTCTTTGAAGGTGCCATAAATCTTTTATGGGAAAAGATGCAGCATATGTTTGAATAATAGGGACAAGTGACTGCCCTCAGGGAGACCACTCTGGCCACCTAAAGCTATTTATACTTTATGACACTTCCTTCTCAACAATCCAATTAGCAACCACCGTCTACATTGTATTATGTGCTTTAAACTGTTATTAAAACAAGAAAAAAGACATTGTGTTGATCAGAAAGAGGAAACTTTGCTAGACACAAAGTACTTTATTCCTGAGCTAAAATGGGCAAATGGGAAAGAGGTGTAAAGAGAGAGAAATGACTGGTACATATTTACCTCCTCTATTTAAATGAATAATATGATTTCTATTTATGAAAAATGTCCTCTCTTTAATAATGCCCTAGAGGTACATGACTACTAGGGAATTTTTCTTCAAAAGATTTTGCATTGGCAGAAACACTGAGATGGGGGATAAATTTAAATGATTCCCAGAAGCCAAGTGAAGAAACTTTTTCTCCCTGAGCTTTATTGAGATATAATTGGTCTGTAAAATTGTGTTCATTTTAAGGCATACAATGTGATGATTTGATATACACATGTTTCAAAATGATTACCATAATAAGGAAAGTTAACACATTCATCATCACCTTACATAGTTACCGTGTGTGTGTGTGTGTGTGTGTGTGTGTGTGTGTGTGTGTGTGTGTAGTGAGAACATTTAAGATCTACTCTCTTAGCCACTTTCAAGTACACAATACAGTATTATTAACTATAATCACCATGCTGTATATTACATCCCTGGACCTTGTTCTTTTTATAACGGGAAGTTTATCCCATTTAAACCAGCACAGAACAGCACGTTGTGTTACATATTGCTATCATATAGAAAGATGAGTAATGAGACGCTATCATTGGAATGGGCAACTTGGATCATGGATGACCTTGTCAAGTGAGGTTTTGGTGGAATAATTGAAGTGGAAGCTTATCAGTGTGGGTTTAAGAGAGAATGAGAGAATGTGAAATGGGAAAAGGAAGTACAAGAAATGTTTTCAAAGTTTTCTTTTAAATTAATGACAGATAAGGGGACATTGCTGGGGTCAAGGAGTTATTTCTTTTACGAGTTTCTTTGGCATACATGTATGATGATGGAAATGGTTCAGTAGAAGGGAAATTTAATAATATTTATATCAAAGATGATTCAAGTGCATCCTTGTATTGGAAGGAGGGAACCAAATTAACTATGGAAATGGAGGAGCTGGTTTTAGGAGCACAGAAAGTTGATACAGTGTAATAAAAAGCAAAGCAGAACATTTACATACAAATGCAGGTAGGTTAGGGTGGAGACTATAAAAATTTTCATTTAAAGTTTGTATTTCCAGGGGTGCCTGGGTGGCTCAGTGGGTTAAGCCTCCACCTTTGGCTGAGGTCATGATCTCAGAGTCCTGGGATCTAGCCCCAAATCGCATCGGGCTCTCTGCTCAGTGGGGAGCCTGCTTCCCCTTCTCTCTCTGCCTGCCTCTCTGCCTACTTGTGATCTCTCTCTTTCCGTGTCAAATAAATAAAGTCCTAAAAAAAATAAAGTTCATATTTCCTCATAGAAACAGAAGTAGGAAATAAAGCCATGTAATAAATAAAGCTTGAAAATGAATAGAAGAAAGGGGTTTTGGAAATTTGGGGAGACTTCTGAGTGAGAAAAACGAAAAGATAAGGGAAATTTGTTCTGATTGGCAGGAAGCCCCAAAATCCTTCTTAAGTGTACTGGTCACGCATGTTTAATGTAAGGCCCATTATTATCCTTGTATGTTTTTCTCTGGTTACTTTCAGTTCCTTGGTTGCAAATGTAAAGTTCATGGAGAATTAGAATGAGCTAGTGTGAGATTTATGGAAGTGATTACAATGTTTGACCGACAACTCTAAGCTAGAAAAGAAAGGAAGGAAGGCATGAGTGGAATTTGAAGGATGGTCAGTTTGGGGAGGGCTAATTGAGATGAAAGTTGTTGAAATTCGAATGTAGAGGTAGTGAGTTAAAAGAAATTAAAGTTGTAGTTAGAAAACAGAACACTTCAAACTGAGCTTATGAAGAGCCACAATTATTGGTGCTCAAACAATCAGGGTAAAAACATGGGTGGGTTGACAGTAATAGCAGGCAGGTTCATTGGAAGTGGAAAACTCAAGAGTCTGCAGGGGACTGGAAACATTTTCTATGAATATACTGACAAAACAAAAAGTATGAATCATGAGTTAGAAAAGGAGGTGACAAATTAGCAGCTAAGATATCCCAGGGAGGGAGAATAACAAGAAATAAGAGTAATACCAGATACCCTGAAAAAACATGAGCTAGCTTCAAAAAGTCTTGGGTTTTATGAGGAGGAAGCTGGGATAATGATCTGGAAACAGTAATAAAAAAACATTACAGGCCTCTATTAGTTATTATTGCATTACAAATGAACTCAAAACTTAAAGTAACATTAAGCATTTATTATGTCTCATGGTTTCTATGCATTTAGATAAGCCACAATAGGAACAGTTAATCTCTACTCCATTAAGTCTGGGGCCCCATTCAGAAAACAGAAAGCCTGGGGTTGGAATCACGTGAGGTTTCATTCACTTCCTGGCTATAGAAGCTGTGAGCCCAGCTGGGACTGTGAGCTGCAGGACCCACACCTGGCTCTCCAGGTGGCCAGGCATACTGATTGGGCTATAAGGGCACGTGCTCCCAAAGGGAGAGAAAGCCAGGCAGAAGCTGCATTGTCTTTTACCGCTTAGCCTTCGAAGTTATGTGGCAACACTTGTGCTACATTCTAGAGACTAAAGTAGCTGCAAAGGTCCAAGTTCAAGAGAAGAGAACATAGACCCCTCCGAACCCCAATGAAAGAGCATCAACATCCTTATTGTACCAAGAGCACGTGGGATGGGACATATAATGATAGATCATCTTTGGGAAATCTGCCACAGCCACCTAACTGAACTCTAGGATCAATTGTAGAAGTGTAGAAAGAACACATGTAACATTTAAGAGGGCTTCCGGGAAAACAGCAAATGTAGTTACATCGAGAAATTAAAAAAGGAATAAAAGAGGCAGTTGTTGAATATGCGGAGCATTTTGCCAGCCCTAGACTGTGGAAGGATTTGCAAAGTTGAGGAAGATGATAATCTGGGCCATGTCAGGGTATGTATAGCCAATGCCATGAAGAGGTAAGAGTCTGAGTGACAAGCTCCCGAAGAATTTGGCTTCTTTTAGGTAAACAGAGGTAAACAGAGGTGTAGGGCAGAATGGGATCAGTCCTCAGGAAGGGAGAAGAATTGGTCTTATTAGGGGCAGTTGAAGCCCTGGTGGCTGACCCAATCCATGTAAGGGCAGTTCTAAGTCTGGCAGAGGGATGGCAGGAACCAAGAGCAGTCAAGGCATACCATGATCAAGAAGAATTGATCCCAATATAGCCAAAATGTTTTACATTAAAAAAACAATTAATATAATCTATCTAATTAAGAGATTCTGAGGGAAAATTATACATTCACATTAACACATGCTGGAAAAGCATTGGATAATATGACACTAATTTAGGACAAAAAGAATGCTCTTAGCAAACTAGGAATCAAAGTGAACTTTTGAACCTGATAGCGTGTCTAACAAAGACCCCAAGCAATTAGCCTACTTAATATTAGAGTAGTTGAAGCATTCCCTTTCAAGTCAGGAACAATTCAAGGATATCTGCTAACACTGCTTAGACATTAACAACAAAGTATGAAAATGAGTAAGAGACTTACGATCATAAAAGAAGAAACAGTATCACTATTTGCACATTATTAAAGATAAAATGGTTAATTACAAAGAAAATAAAAGATACTCCACGGTAAAATTATTAGAACTTACTAGTAACCAATATACAAAATTCAATAGCTTGTCTATGCATCAGCAATAATCAATTATAAAATATCCTCTTACTACATTTCATTTCCAGTAGGAAAAAAAGGAATACCTAGGAATACTGAAATACCTAAGAATATATCCAAAAGAAATATAAAGCTGTTTAAGAGGAAATTATCAAACATTTTATTGCAAAACGTAAGACAAGATCTTAAAAATGAAGAGAAATGTGTTCTGTGTTCATGGATGGAAAGACTAAACATTGTAAAGATGTCAGTGCATCCTGAATTAATCTTTAAATTCAATGTAATTATCATAAAAAAATCTTAACAGAGTTTTTCACAAAACTTGGCCAGATTGGAAATGAATGAAAACAGATCCACGTGAAGGATCATGATTGTGGAAATTCAGAGCATCAAGGATAATGAGCAAATCTTAAAAGTCCCCAGAAAGAAAAACAGGTCACTTGACAAAGGACTGGCAACCAGTAGGGGTGTTTGACTTTCCAGCAGTGTGTCAGAAACTAGAAAGCAATATAGCATTCAGTTCAAAGTTGAAAAATCTCAAAAAAGAAGTGGAAGAAGAAGAAAAAGAAGAGGAGGAGGAGGAGAATGGAGATCTCTTACCCACAAGTTCCTCAGAAAGTTACTAGAAAATACACTTAATCGGAGAAGAGTGGAAAATAGACAACAAACAGGAGGACATAGGATTTGTAGGGAGAGAGGGAAGGAAAATCTCAGGGAGACAGTCACCAGATTTGCCATACATTTTGCTGCCAAGAAAGAGCCTCATAACCATTTTGCCTAAACCAGTGGTTCTCAGAGTGGCCCCCAGTCCACTTGAGAATTTGTTAAAAAGATAAGTTGTCCGAGTTCTTCCCAGACCTACTGGGTTGAAATCTCTGGGACTGGGTGCTTGACAATCCATATTTTATCAAGCCTTGTAAGTGCTTCTGAAGCGACACAAGTGTGAGAACCCTTGAC
>CM053614.1:83374450-83419360 GCA_028646535.1 Procyon lotor | reverse complement strand
AACTCCACTCCACTGATAGGGAACTTAATGAAGCAAATGAAAATCTTTCACCTTTACCACATAAGGTAACCTTTTTTTTTTTTTTTAAGATTTTATTTATTTATTTAAATAAATTTGTGAGAGAGATCACAAATAAGCAGAGAGGCAGACCGGGGGGGGGGGGGGGTCCTGAGCAGAGAGCCCGATGTGGGGCTCAATCCCAGGACACTGAGATCAGGACCTGAGCCAAAGGCAGAGGCTTTAACCCACTGAGCCACCACCCAGGTGGCTCCCACATAAGGTAACCTAACCACAAGAGTAATATCCCATCATCTGCACCGGCCCCGCCTACACTCCAGAAGAGGGGACTCATGCAAGGTGGAAGGGCCGAGACCTTATGAACCAATGTAGAATTCTTCTTATCACATTTCCTTTAAAGTTCACATATCAGCTTTTGATCAGAAAATGATATTTATATAAGACATGATGTAGGGATGCAATATCATTTCCCTATAGCACAACTGTGCCCACCCCATGTACTGAATAGTTTTGAATAGCTTACTCTTTTCTTCAGTTACCTATATAGCTCCACCTCTAAGATAAATCCAATGTAACCATATATTAGGCATCTGGTGTATTTATTCCACCAGTCAATTTGTGTATACCTATATAATGTCTCATTATCTTAATTTCTATACCCATATCAGCTCTGATTATTTATAAACAGCTGCCTTTTTTTATTTGAAGAATATTTGGACTATTTTCAGGCGTTTTTTTTTTTTATATTAAATTTAGGATCAGTCTGTCAAGTGACTTGAAAAATTGTCTCAGGACGTTTATTGGATGTGTGGTTTTATCTGTTGGTGAATCTGAGAGATATTAAATCTTCATGTTAGTGCATCATCCCATTTATAAACATAGTAAGCATCTCTATTTATTAAATCTTCATTAGTCTTAAATAAATTATTATAATTTGCTCCTTCAAATCCAGAAGATGTTTTGAGATTTCTTTTCCTAAGCACCTTTTCTGTTGTGATTGTAGCTGTTATTATAGACGGCAGCCTTAAAAATACATTTAAAACTGTATGTTTCTGGGTTATCCCTGTCCCTCTGCACCTACCCCCTGCTCGTGGTCGCTCTCTGTCTCAAATAAATGAATGGACTCTTGAAAAAAATGAAATAAAATTGTATGTTTCTGGTATACAGAAATATAATTGATATTTTAACATTGACCTTATATTAAGCCAAATTATAAACTCTTATTAATGGTAATAATTTATCTTTAGATTATTATTTTTAAAGGACTTTTATTTATTTATTTGAGACAGAGAGAGTGAGAGACAGCACAAGCAGGCTAAGGGGAAGAGGGAAAGAGAGAAGCAGACTCCCCACTGAACAGGGAGCCCTACCAGGGACTTGATCCCAGGACCCCTGGATCATGACTTAACTGACTGGGCTATCCAGGAGCCTCTACAGATTATTTGTAAATAAACAAACATAGTAATAATAATAATGATAAATTTATCACTTCATTTTCAAGAATCATATCACTTATGTGTTTATGTATTTTTAATTATTTTATCTTAACGTGCTGACTAATATCTTCAACAAAATTTAAAATAGTACTGGTGATAGTGGAGATTATCATCTTGTTAAAGGGAATACCGCTAGGGATGCCTAGTGGCTCATTAGTAAAGTGTCTGCCTTCAGCACAGGTCATCATGCCAGGTTCCTGGGATAAAGTCCCAGGTGGGGCTTCCTGCTCAGCCAGGAGGGAGCCTGCTTCTCCTTCTCTCTCTCCCCCTGCTTCCGTGTGATCTCTCTCTCTCTTTGTGTCAAATAAATAAATAAAATCTTTAAAAAAAAAATAAGGTGAATGCTTCTAAAATTTCACAGAAATATTTTTGTGAGTTTTTAGATATTCTTTTCAAATTAAGGAAATTTTCTTTTTTCTCTAATTTGCAGAGGTTTTTTTTTTTAATCAGATGCATATGTTGAATTTGACCAAATACTTTTTCCACACATATTTATAAAATCAGATTATTTCTCTCTTTTATGTTTTTAACTTGATGAATTATATAATTAATTTTCTGATGTTAAATAATCTTTGCATTCTTAGAACTTGGTCATGATATATTTTATTTTTATTTTTGGATAATTTGTTTTTAATGCTCTTAATATCTTGTTGCACAATTTTGCCCTTATGGTTCTTAATAAAATTGGTCTCTAATATTCCTTATGGATTTTGTAAAGCATAAGCTTAACTCTTAAGATGACTTACAGCATTTTCTCTATGTGTTCCATTCTCTGGAAATTTGTAAGACATTTATTCCTGGAACATTCAGTAGAACTCTCTTGTAAACTATCTTAAGGTTTTGGATTCTTTTTAGGTAGATCTTTCAAACTCTGGTCCAATATTTTTAATGGTTTTGGCTATCCAGATTTTATACATTGAGTCATTTTTGTAGATTATATTTTACAGGAATTTGTCTTTATTTTAAATTATTTTGTCTTTCTTCCATAATATACTCACACTCACACTCATATACCACCACTGGGTGGCTCAGTAGGTTAAAGCCTCTGCCTTCAGCTCAGGTCATGATCTCAGGGTCCTGGGATCGAGCCCCGCATCCAGTTCTCTGCTCAGGGGGAGCCTGCTTCCCCCTCCTCTCTCTGCCTGCCTCTCTGCCTACTTGTGATCTCTCTCTCTCTCTTTGTGTCAAATAAATAAATAAAATCTTAAAAAAAAAAAAAAGAGGTCTACATTTATAAAAGTTGTGCTTTGGGAAACCCAGTCTCACCTCTTTCTTGGTCCTTATCAAAGGATAAGGACCTTACCCCAAAATAATAATTTTATTAGTTCTGTCTTCAAATGCATCCAGTTTTTTCTTTCTGCAAAATACGAATTTATTTTATTTCTTTCTTACAAAATATGTTTATGAACTGTGTCATTCTTCGTCTCTGTTACCAGCAGCAGTCTGAGGGTGAGAGAGATGAAAGGGAGGTGCTGAACGGTAATCGAAATGGCAGCACAGTGCAAAGACTATGAGCCCAGGAAACGGATCAAAACAGAGAGAGTAAGTATGGTCTGAGAATAGCCACCACACTGCCATGGGCAGCAGTCTTACAGAATCTAAGTAGTGACTTGGAGAAGAGGGCTTACCACACACACATTCCTTGGGAAGACATATCTCAAATGAGACAAAACAGGCCATGTCAGACCTCCTCTCCTTTCTTTCTTGGGGGATTTTGCGAGAAGAGATACAATGAAGAAGGTACTGGAGGAGAGAGAAGTCAATGAGAAGAGAGGTCATCCTCAAACAACTTCATGGCTCTGTACCGTGGAGGGAGAGCTTTCTGACCAGCAGTCATCCTGTGTACACAAGAGTAAGGTGTAGTGAGCCAGAGAGGGATAAAAATGAAAAGTGCAAGATCAAATCCTAAGTAAAAAACAAACCCCCCCCCCAAAAAAACCCTACAAGTCTGTGGCGGGCAGAATAATGCCTCTCTCCTGCCAAAAATGTATACATTCTTATATCTGATATCTTTAAATATGTCAGATTCCATAGCAAAGGGAATTATGGTTGCAGATGGAATTACAGTTGCTGAGCAGCTAGCTTCAAATTTGGGAGACTGTCTGAGATAATCTGGGTGAGCCCACTGAGAGTTCTTTAAAAAGCAGAACAAGGCAGAAGAGATTCAGAGGGAGACATGACTACAGGTCAGAGTAAGGCGATTTCAAAAGGGCTCAATGGGCTATTGCTAGCTTTGAAGATGGAGAAAGGGGCAACCAGTCAAGGAATGTGGGCAGCCTGCAGAAAACTCAAAAAAAGCCAGGAAATGGATTATCCCCTAGAACCCCCACAAAGAAACATAGCCCGTTGGGAATTGTTTTGGAATTCTAACCTACAGAACTATAATATAATAAATGTTTATTGCTATAAATCACTAAGCTTGTGGTAATTTGCTACAGCAGCTTTGGAAACTAATACAAATATACACAAAAATCTTAAAATAAGCTTCTTTACTTTGGATTTCAATACTGACTTGTATTTCTGGTGTATATTTAAAAAATTATCAACCTAAAACTATGTCCATGTACAATTAAGAAGTACCCAGCATGAAAAGCTGAATTTGAGACCTATGTTATGTTTTAAGATTATCAATTTGAATCAGACATGAATGCCCACATATTCAATACCAGTGAGGAGTAAGTAAGTAAGAGTCTGTTCACAAAAGGAGTCCCCTCCTGGGACAGAATTAATTCTAGGAAAGGAAGCTGGTCAGAAAAGCCTCCAAGTAAAAACATAGCAGGTGGTGAAGAAAGGCAATTTTGAGTATTGTGTGGAATCCATCACAGTAATTTACTCAGCTTGGCCTATTAAGGGCTCCTGTCTGAATCCCATTGAGAAATGGAGATGTAATTTAAAATAGAAATAGCTATTTTTACTCTATACTATGCAAGGTATTCATTGTTCAAGCCAATGTCACTTTGCTACCCCTCAAATTAAGCACAGCATAAAGGCAAGAGAAAATTCTTCTTAGTTCAGCAAAGAGCACCTCCTGGCTTTATTTGTAAGTCCATTCAACTTCATTGAAAGTTCCAGAAATACAGTGCCAATGTTTGACATTTTGGAAAATTTTGGCATATTGAGGCATTCAGCACATCTGCAGATGCCACAGTGGTTACAGCTAACAGGGCAGAGATGGTGAGATGTGGAGGTGACTGGCAATGATGGAAATGCACAGGTAACACCAAAATTTGGAAATGGGCAGTGACAGGAAGTGGCTCAGATTTCCACACATTAGGGTCTGAAGTCCTGCAGTTACTGTAGTCAACAATGGGGCCAGGAAAGAGAGTGACTCTTGACCGAGCCATCCGAAATACCCTGACACTAATAAAAAGTAACTGAATGACATTTTGACATTTCTGGGCAATGCAGAGGAGTGAGGCAAAGCTGAGGGGACAATGTAGATATCCTATCGCACCAGATAGACACAATAGTTAAATAATATACTTCCACCCTATCAAAATTTTGTAATTTCTTGGCTCACACTGTATGAATAAACATTGGTTACAAAGAACATTTCTGGATTTGTAGTGAATTTTAATAACTATGTCAGATTGCCCAGATCTGTGAGGTACTGTAAGCTTTGAAGACTTCTGTATTAATCCACCGTTTTCCTTTATCAAATCATGAAAGAATAAATGTAAATGTCTGAAGACTTTCCTATGAACAGAGTGATATTTCCTCCGAAGGAGAGGAGGTGAAAGGGCTAGTCAGCAGCATACACATAAAGATACCAATCAATCACAACAAAGATAATTTTCTCTCCTACAGTTTTACCAAATGCTTTTCACCAATCTTAATGCTCTATAGAGTTTATCATTATTAAACTATTTCTCCTGTTCTCTGTGGGCAGAAAAAGAAATTGCCAAATTAAATTCCACCATCCAACTTCCACTACGTTATTAGTCTGTGGCTATTGTACCCTCTGGCATTCAGAACTTCAAGAACGTTTTATTCTTACATATTAACAATTTTACTCTTGACTTCGCACAGACATGTCACATCAATTTTTCTGGATTACTACTGTAGGTTAAAAGAATAAATTCAAAGACACAGAATCTGGGGATGTGTTAGGTCTTTTTCCTCTACACTGACAAATATTACACTTTTGAAGAAAACTTCATGAAAGGAAAAGGTACTTTGTCAAATAAAAATACAAAGAGTCAGAAAAACCAGAATGCTGAATTAAATTTTCTTTGAAAATATTATTTTTATCTTCCCCAATTTTGCACAAGTTATCCTACCTTTAGTTTAAATTTTCTAATTATAAATAGATACAGCCCTTAATTTTACATTTCAGCTATGCAAATAGGAATGGAAAGAAAAAAAAAACAATTGCTATCACCCATAAGCAACCATTTTCAATATTTTGATACACTTTTAAAAAATATTTTCGTACATTGTTTAAATATGCTAAATATAGGGGCGCCCGGGTGGCTCAGTGGGTTAAGGCCTCTGCCTTCGGCTCAGGTCATGATCTCAGGGTCCTGGGATCGAGCCCCGCATCGGGCTCTCTGCTCAGTGGGGAGCCTGCTTCCTCCTCTCTCTCTGCCTGCTTCTCTGCCTGCTTGTGATCTTTCTCTGTCAAATAAATAAATAAAATGTTTTAAAAAATATGCTAAATATATTTAATACACATGTGTATTATGCTATTAGTTTTGTTATTTTCTAGTTAATGTTATAAAGCAGAATTTCTCCATGTTATTATAAATTATTTAATGGTATCTTAAGTGCACTAATATCTTCATCCACTAGAATTTACTTAATTTTCTCTTGTCAAACATCCACATGAACAACATTTCATCTTGTCAAACATGTTTGTCCCCTCCCACTACATTCCGCTTATAATTATGCTAAAAGGAAAACTTGTGCATCAAGATTTTTTCTTTATTCTATTTACTTTGTTAGAATACTTTCCAGGATGTAGAATTATGGAATGAAGATATAGAAATATTCCTAAATCTCTTGTCAAATTGTTTTCTAGTGAATTAAAATAAATTGCCTTACTACTTGGCATGTATATGAATGCCCTCCCCTACCCCTGTTTTCTAATCATTTCTTACCATAACCCTATCATTTAGGGGGGGAAATACTTTGCTAGTTCAATGCATTAAAAATAATTATCCTGACTGTTATCAATATGATTGATAACCTGTTTCAAAAATTGCCAAGAAGGACAAACAATTCCATAAATGATTCACTAGCTTAGCTTGAAGCAAGGATGAAAGTGCTCACCATTTATTTGGAAGACGCTGTCTCAGGGCAGTGAGCACTGAGGAGTGTGAGGCAGAAGTTGCAAAGCCACGAGAAGGTGTACGTTGTTGCACTGAGTGCCTTGTGATAAGAAGCTATGAAGGGACACAGCAGGTCCCTCAGTGAATGTTTTTGTTTGAAACACAGAAATTCTCCATCGCAAGAAGGAAATGCACCAGACATTTCCCAGAAGAGGGAAAAGAGAATTTGTCAGGAAACCGGCTCCAATGCCCTCCCTCTCCGTCTCCCTGTGCAATTTCGTATGACTGGAAGGCTTGAACTAGGAGCAGGTGAACCAGCCTGAGCCTGAGAAAGGGGAGGAAAAATGCCATCCAGGGCATCTAAAAAGACACATCAATATGTTGGTTAAATATATGTCCTTGTGATTCCTTTAATAACCTCCTCAGACTTTATCTATTGGAATATTGAGGGGGAGAAACAGATTGATGAAAATTGTACAAAAATCAGCTTTGCTTAAGAGTTTGGTTATAAAATGTACATGAATCAGATTTGCTTAAGAGTTCTTTGTTGGGGCACCTGGGTGGCTCAGTCGTTGAGCGTCTGCCTTCGGCTCAAGTCATAATCCCAGGGTGCTGGGATCAAGTTCTGCATCTGCTTTCTCCCTCTGCCTCCCACTCCACCTGCTTGTGCACTATCTCTCTCTCTCTCTCTGTCAAAAACATAAATAAAATATTTTTTAAAAATTATTTTGTGGTGGCTATGAAAATGTTTCTAGATGAAACTGACATTTGAACCAGTAGACTAAATGACACAGATATTATTAACACATGGGGCAGGGCCTCTTCCAATCAGGTAAAGGCTTGAATAGAACAAAAATTGGACTATAGGAGAATTTTATCTCTCTGCCTGACTGACTTCAATCTGTGATATTGGTCTTCTCTTGCCTTTGGACTCCGACAATAACTAGAACTTGTACTATAGGTTCTCCTGGGTCTCCAGCTTGCCTGCTACAAATCTTGGAACTTCTTAGGCGCCATAATCAAGTGAACCTATTCACATATATATGAACTGGTTGTTTTAATCAATTTTTTTAAGATTTTATTTACTTATCTATCAGAGAGAGAGAGTGAGAGAGTATAAGCAGCAGGAGCAGCAGGCAGAGGAAGAAGCAGGCTCCCCACTGAGCAAGGAGACCAATGGGGAACTCAACTGACTGAGCCACCCAGGCATCCCTGTTTTTATCAATTCTTGTAGGAGTGCTGACAATACTGACAGCATCTTTGGCCCACCATCTTGTCCATGTCTGCTTCATATCCCCACCCCACCGCCAGGGGTATGTATTCCAGGCCCCTTGGAGGCTCATGTATGTCATGACCAGAATGCAAAAAGGCTTGTTCTGGTCTTTGACAAATCTGTTCAGATAACTATTAGAGATAACATAGTTTCCCCCATACCTCTTAAGTACATATGACCCCATGAGTTCTGTTAAATGTTAGCTATCAATTAATGGCATGCAAACCCTTCTACCTCTCTATAACATCCTCCCATGTGTCCCCTCACTCTATAAAATCCGCAGACTGAAGGCCAAACTTTGTGGAGAACAGCTGCACAGATCCAAAACATCTTCTGCCTAAGCCTCCCTGCCAGTAAGTTGCCCCAAATAAAACTCTGTGTAAACTGTATGAGTTTCCTGCTTTGTTTTTCAGCCTCAAAGTGCTTTCTCAGTTTGGAAGATACATTACAGTCCCTCCACCTCCCAAAAATCCTGTTTCTCTGGAGAACCCAGACTAATACAGAGGTAGTTTGGGATGATCAGTAGGTGGATTTTAGAATAGCTATAAGGCTCCTAAAATTTTATGTAAATATTTCCATGTGAATGTTGGCATATGTATTTTCCTGGATATATTATCCATAATTTTCATGAAATTCTCAAGGATTCTCTCATTTAATAAATGCTAAGAAAAAAATGCTATAGACTGTTTTCTTTTAAATCTTATTGAAGATGTGAGTCTTGTATTTTCTACATTTTACCTTTTCCCTTTAATGTCTTGAGAGTATCAAAGACTCTGATAGTTCAAAGAAACGACCGTGTCCTATTTTGAATTTGCTATCCTCCATGTTTTTTTCCCTTTAATCTATTGTCAAAAACATAGATTTATACTTATTTGGTTTGGGCTCATATGTAGTAGGAATTTAGAAGTGTTCTGAGAAGATCATATAAATGAATCCTATAGAGATTTTTATAGTGCTTATGTTGTTTCTTCTTGATCTAGGTAAGAGAAGTATAGAAAAATAAATGGAGATAAGTTATCATCTTAGTCCAGGTGTCTGAAGGGGTTATGGAAGCAGTTTTCTAGAGATTCCCCTCCATGGCAACATGAGTGTGGTATGGATAAAGATACTTATTTATACTACATGTTTCTCTCAGTGTCAGAATACTGTCAGCTATGCATAGGAGGAACCTGACAGGGACTTCTTCAGGGACTTTCCTTTTTTTTCCCACTTCCTCCCCAGCATTATTATTTCTCTTAGAAAAGGCTTATTCCTCAGCCCTGCATGTCTTCAGTTTGACTCCACTGGCAGTAAAGGTAGCAGAAGTTCTTTTACTTTCCTGGAACAAGATGACACCTATTCCTAATTTCTAGAGTTGTTGAAAATTTCCCTCCATATTAACAAAATGTGTCGGTTATTTTAATGATATTTTGGGAGGAGACAGAGTAGACAAGACTTAGTCATGCACTTTACCTTTAAATTGACCTCTCTCTCCATGTTATCAAATCACGGAGCCCATAGAATACAAATTGCATTTATTCAATAGGATGCCACCTACGTGGGAGAGAAAAATATGCATTCCCTTGTTACTGGGAAGTACTGTTAGACAACTCTTTTTTAAGTTCATATTTCTTCCCTAGAATTTGACCTCTAAGCAGGAAAATGCTCATAAAGCTGGCTTTCCTCACCTTTGCTCGAGAGTAGTAGCTGTCTGAGTTAGGGTTTGTTGAAGTAATGGAATCTTGACTCTCTTTTATGTTATCTTTGGTGCACAGGCTGAAGGTTTTATCTTTATCTGTGTCATGATTCTAACAACAGAATAGCTCTGGCTAACATATAGTGACAGGTAAATCATTTAAAAACAATTGTACAAAAAGTTCTTTTCCACAGTGATTACCTTTCTTAATAGTAATTCCTAAACCTGTCCATTTTAATGATTCATGAAATCACTCCCTAATAGTATATAAAACATATACCTTCAAGATTTTCAAATTTTATTGTGGTTATAAAACTGAAAAAAAAAAGTTCCCTTCTCTCCTTTCACCCTGTGAAGAAATAACAGTTCAAGTTTATGTTCTCCATAAAATAAATAAAAACAGAAAACCCCATACAATAGAAATCAATTCTTTTGTCATTTTAACAGGAGTAACAGCACCTGAATTCAGGTAGGCTAGCTCACAACAAAACTATTTGAGATGACTTAGTCAGAAAAAGGGAAAAATATAGAAGATTTTCTCATTCTCATGATTATTTTACATGATTTTTAAATATGTTTTTTGTGTTATTGTCTTATGCGAAACATGAACAGAAATGAACAATGGACCATGAGGTGCTGAGTAAAATTATTCACAATTAATGCTTAAGATCAGAAAATAATCAAAGAAGAATGGGGCAAAAATCTAAATGTTTGGCTAAAGAAAGTATTCCTATCTTTAAAACTTAGTCATTGGCTCAACTAATCCTTACTTTGAGTTTATTATATATCAGTTGCTCTTCTAGATTGTATATATTTAAAGACCAAAAAGATTCTCGACTTGGATACAGAGAAAAGAAGTAGTGACAGATATTTGGATAAATAATTGGAAGACAATAGGATAAGTAAGATAATAGAAGTGTGCAAAACCTATAGCAATACTATACAGAAATGAATAATGAGTTTAATTCTGCTGGAGAAAACATATGTAAGTATAATGAGCCGAAGGGAGAAGGCAGATTAGTTGAAGAGATTCATTGATACAACTAGATCAAAGACAATGTTTAGATGACTTCAAAAACTGTGGAGTTCCTAGAATATTATTTTGAGGGAAGAAGGCAGGAATGACGGGCAGTACTTAAAGAGTGACAGGCAGGCATGGTCATGAAAGTTATGTCAAGAGGACTCTAAGTGATGGGAGCCATCAATTGGCTTTAAGCAAAGCATTGATTTAGTCATATATGCATTTTATTGTAGTGTGTAGATTGAATTAAAGGCCAAAAAATTGAAATGAAGGGCGGAAGAATCAGTTAATAGGGCATTGCTGTAAGCTAAATATAAAAAGATGAGATTCTGCAATAAAGTAATAATTAAGGGACAAAATGGAATTTAGCAATGAAAAGGCATTATAAATACAAGGAAGGAACTAAGAAGATTTCTAATTTAGCTTGAGAAATTGTGTAAACATTCACAGAAACCAGCACTATAGAAAGAGACTATTGTTTATTCAGAAAGATAATGCATTAATTTGAAAATTACATTAAGCAATTTGTGGCACAGCCAGGTACAGATGTGTTCTGCTTTGTTTTTATTTATAAACCTAATGAGTGTGTTTATTTTCTGAAAACTTACACTTTGAAAAAATAATAAATATATACTGAAAACATCTATTCATGAATTATAAGTACCTTTTTATCTTTTCTGTGGAAATGTATGAGAATACTTCCTACAATAACAAAACACTAATTTAATTTTAACTGCATTAATCCAACTCAACAAACATTTATTATGAACTTCTTATGTCATAAAAAATATGCTAGGGCAGTAGAGATGCAGAAATAATTAAGAAATAGTCCTTGTCCCCAAAAAGCATATTGTCTAGTGGAAAAAGAAAAGAAATCAAAGCAAAATATAAAAGCAATAAATATATATTAAGCAATGACTCAATGCATTAAGAGTTGTAGGAAAATGCTAAGGAATCACAAAGGGGCAGAACGGGGGTGGGGGGGGTCACAGGTGGCTAGGGTTCCCTCTGGCCATACAGAAGGAGGATGCAATTTTCCAAGTAATTCAGTCTCTGGGTCTTTAAATCAGGAAATAATGAAGAAATTGTCAAGCATCTTGATCTTCATTACAATGTTCTTTCTTTTATAAGGGAGCCTGGGTATGCCAAGAGGTGTGAACTGAAGCAAGGTTTGTTTTGGATGCATCTGGGAGATGTTTTCCCACCTTCTGGCATCAAATCATCCATTAGTTAATGCAGTAATGTTTGCATCTATTTTCTTGTTTTCATAGATATTTTAGTAGAAATCTTATTACACGGCTGCTTTAAAAATATTTGTACACTGAATATATAACTTTTATTTTTTCAGCATTATTGAGGCAAAACTGACAAAATTGTAAGACATTTAAAGCATACCTCTTACTTTTTTTTTCTTTTCGCTCCTCTGATTATATGTCTTGTCTTCAGATTCACCCATCCTTTTTTCTACTTCATCTGGTCTGCTGTTGAGCCCCTCTATTGTAGTCTTCATCCCTGTGGTTTCTGTTTTGTACTTTCTTATATTTTCTACCTCTTTGTTGAAATCCTCACTTGTTCATACATTTTGCACCTCATTTCAGTGAACATCTTTATGACCATCATTTTGATCTCTATCAGCTAAATCACTTGTCTCCTTTTCATTACTGTCCATTTCTGAAGTTTTATCTTATTTTGTTTGGAATTGATTTCTTGATTTCTTCATTTTCCTTGGTTCTCTGTGTTGTTTGCTGTGCAATAGGTAAAACAGCCACTTCTAGTCTTGAAGGGTGATGTCCCATAGGAGATCAACTTATCCTTAGCCTAGCCCCACCTCTTAAAACTTTGTGATTATCCAAGTCACCTATTTTGTTCTTAATGGTTCCAAACAGAAGTTGAGGTTGTGCCAGGATCTACCAGTGTCCCAAAGAGGAGGAGCTCAGCACCTTATGCAGATTTCTGGAAGCTGGGCCCTCAAACAGCAGTCTTTCAGCTGTGCAAAAATATTTCTTTCAGGGGAAGACTGGAAGAGGGATGTTTCTGACCTTTCCCCACTGAAACCTGGGAGAATAGTTGCTCAGCAACTGTTTCTCTGTTTGCTATAGACCTGTGAGACTTGCAAACACAAGTCCTACTGGCCACCAGAGCCAAGGAATCAAGTGGTCCTCCCTTTGGTGGCAGCCATGAAAGCCAGAGCACCAGACATGGTCTCAGGCTCTTTTCAGTGAGATACCAGCCCCTCCTCCCACCCACTCAGAGTGAAGCAAAAAGAGATTGTGGAGACAGCCTCTGCAAGCACTCTCATTCTCCCAATCATCTTGCAATCATCCTCTAGATGTGTTCTAGATTAGGAGCCTGACCTTCAGGCTAAAGCTTTTAATACATGTAACTAGGTCTTTTTCAGGTAAAGACTGAGAAATGGACATTTCTGTCTGCCTCCATGCTTAGTCCTCAAGGGACAGCCACATGGAGTCTTTGTGAGTCTGTTAAGAACTGTTTCTTTGTTTGCTATAGTATTATAGGTCCCATGAACATAAGCCCCATTGGATTTCAGAGCTAGATGTTTTGAGGTCACATCCAACAGAAGTTTTAAAAATTGAACACTAAAAAAAAAAAAAATTGAGCACTAGAGTTTGGATCCAACCCCTTCACTGCTCAGAGAGATGCTAGGAGGCATGATTTCCCTCCCAATTATATGTTGCCATGCCAGGAGTTGGTTGTTTTTTTTTTTTTTAATTTGTTTTTTAGATTTATTTATTTATTTATTTTTAAGGAAGGAGAGAGAGAGAGAGAGAGAGAATCTCAAGCAGACTCCACACTGAGCCTGATGCAGGGTTTGATCTCACAACCCCAAGATCACGACTCAAGCTAAAATCAAGAGTCGGATTCTTAGCCATCGGTGTCCCAGAGGTTGGGGTTTGTGGTGAAGTGTGTCTCAGCCTCTCTGATCCAATTTGATGTATTTTTTTCCTCATTCATTCAATGTGTAGGAGTCACTAAACTAATTTCTAGATTTCTTATAGAGGGAATTATTCTGTGTGTAGCTGTAGATTTGTTGTGTAAGAGAAGGTGACTTCAAGAGCCTCCTATGTCATCATTTCCACATAACTTTTAATTTTAAGACATTCTTATTCAGGAAAAAAAGTTTTCTAAGTGTTAACTTCAATGCAAAAAAACATAAAAGATTGACACATATGCTTACATCAGCATTAAACATTTTCATGCCATCCGTTAAAAAGAAAAACACAGTCAAATATTTTTTTAAAGATTTTGTTTATTTGAGAGAGAGAGAGAGCACAGAGGGAGGGGTAGAGATAGGAGAGAGAGAATCTCAAGCAGACTCCGCATTGAGCAGGGAGCCTGAGGCAGGGCTGAATCTCACAACCCTGAGATCATGACCTGAGCTAAAACCAAGAGACAGACGCTTAATCAACTGAGCCTCCTAGGCTCTTATACAGTCAAATATATTTTTAATATATTAATATCATTTATAAATAATATTTTTTCAAATCAACAAGAAAAGGCTAAGCAAGGAAGCCTGGGTGGCTCAGTGGGTTAAGCCTCCGCCTTCGGCTCAGATCATGACCTCAGGGTCCTGGGATCGAGCCCCACATCGGGCTCTCTGCTCAGCAGGGAGCCTGCCTCTCCCTCTCTCTCTGCCTCTCTGCCTAGTTGTGATCTCTCTCTCTCAAACAAATAAATAAAATATTAAAAAAAAGAAAAGGCTAAGCATTCTTATGACAACATGTCTGAAAAGAAATTACTTATGCCCAGATTTATTGCAAGGAAAACTGGATGGATAATAGGGTCTTATATTGGAGTGGAGAAGATAGGAGAGGACAAACTTATAGAAGGGAATGATGCATTTAGTTTTGTTTTACATTGAAGATGCAGAGGTAAGATTCTTCAGTTATACATGTATTTTTAACTTGAATCTGTATATTCCAGTAAGAAGGAAAGCCACTCTATTAAGGTGAGATGAATCAAAGATATTGTGTGGACTTAGACAACAGAACAAAGATAAAACACTGACATTTAGAAGGCCAGGAAGGATTTGAGGCTTCTAGAGGCTTAAGAAGGAAAAGCCAGAGTCATACAAGGGGAAGCAGAATGAGCAGAGGCATGGAAGCCAGAGAGATACTAGATGGGGAGATTGGTGACAATGTACGTACGCATCAAAAAATTGGGGTAAAGAAACTCCTGAAGATGTCCAAGAGATGGGAATGAGGAAGTCGTCATTGACCTCAGTGAGTAAATTTTGATGAGATGCTATGATTATGATGTACCGTAAGTTGAAATCCAACCTAAAAGCAAAGGTATATACAGTGTAATTTCAAATTGATACAGAAAAATGTCTGGGAAAAATATATCATGAAGTATTAATGTTTTACTGTGTCTGAAATTAAGAGAATTTTCCTCCATTACATTTTCTACACTTTAATAAGCTCCACAAAACATATGAAATATTTTTAAAAGCAGGAATGTTATACAAAGAGAAATGAACCAGCAATCACCGGTTAGAAATCATCGCCAATGAAAAAAGACAATAAATACATAAGAATAATCAAATAAAATGTGCATTGCTTAGATTAAAAAAATAAATATCTTATTAAAAATAAAGATTACTTGAATAAGGAAAAAAATGAATAAATAGTCAAACACACTGGGTCAAGGGGTGCCTGGGTGGCTCTGTGGGTTAAAGCCTCTGCCTTGGGCTCAGGTCATGGTCTCAGGGTCCTGGGATAGAGCCCAGTATCTGGCTCTCTGCTCAGCAGGCTCCTCTCTCTGCCTGCCTCTCTGCTTACTTGTCATCTCTCTCTCTCTCTCTGTCAAACAAAAAAAAATAAAAATCTTTAAAAAAAAAAACATACTCGGTCAAGAAATCAATAAAAATCATTACAAAACTGAAGTATTTCTGATTAAAGTGGCATCACATCCTGCGAGGCAAGAATTATTGGGATCCAAGAAAGATTGGCAAAACATTGATCATGATTACATCTAGGCCAGGGGTACCTGGGATCTTGACTCATGATTCTCTCTATTACTACATAAATGATATATGAAATTCCCATTGTTAAAAACAAAATTAAAAATATATATTAAGTTGCCAGAAGAAGAAACTGTGAACGTTAACAAATTAGACTTACTAGGATATGCAAAGTGAACACGGAACTCTAAATTAGCACGGTTTAAGTTAATAAAGTAACACAATCGGCTACTCAAGGCAAGATTGCACAAAAACAAAAGGTCCTGAGGTGATTGGAAAGAAGTAAATCAGAAACATCTAAGCACAAAAAATAAAGTAGACCACAGCCACAACACAGTAATAGGTCCATAAACTCAAGAACTGGTTCTTTACTAAACAGTAAAACCTCTGGAAAATGTATCAAAATAAAAAGAAAGCATTTTAAACAATTCAGATACTTTTAAACTAATTATACCCCACATTTGCATTTCGTTTATATGGATATTAACAGCACAAGGGGAAAAAATACAATCTAATGAAATTGACGTAATCACTGATTCTGCAGCCAAGCACGTTCATCAAGCACTTATTATCTTCTTTCCTTTCCTCTCTCTCAATAAACATGCAAAACATATTAATCAGTCTGCGCATAGATTTTATAAAAAGTGGTTCATTATCTGCTCTATTAATAGTTGCCAGGTTTTTTGAATCAGGAGTCGGTTGCTCAGAATGATTAATATTTAAATATGTTGTTTTCTCTATCTCAGTTGAAAGCAAGTTTGGAATAATAAATGTGGAAAGAAGATACAAAAAGGCACATTGGTGATGGTCATTTTTTGGTGTCGTGTCCAAGAGTGTCTCTTGTCCTCACTTGAGCAATTCTATTCTGCATCATTTTAAATATGATATTTCCCATTAATTCCATCTTTCTCTTCCCATCAATTCCCTTACCTTTCACTTGAAAATTATACAACCAAATTTTTTCGGGCTTCATTCAACTTTGCAGCCTATGCAACAAAGTCTGCAGTCTGTGTAAGGTCTATTTCTTCTTGATTTCTATCAGGCTATTTCTTCATCTCCCTGAATACTGCAGAAAGCATTATGCACATATTATTAATATAATAAAGTCTACTTTGTCAGTCATTAAATGCCCCTCACCCTAACCGAGGATCCACAATGACCATCAAATCTGTCAGCAGGAATGGCCTACATTTCTTCTGTGGCTTTTATCTTGTTAATTAGCCAATAAAAATATGATAACGTTCAATGAGGGATGATTATAATGCTTTTTATCACTTTACAGAAAGTCTTTTAAGTTGCTTTTAACAATGACATGACTGATGAGATCAAAGAAATGCGAGGAATATCCTTTTGCTTGAATTTGTTTGTGTAGGACTTCTTTTTATCAGCTCACAGATGAAAACAAACAGTTAAGCACATACACTGAGGTTGCAACATTTGCCATTTGGAAACATCCCAGTTCTTTAAAACTCTTTCTTGCTGTCCTCACCTACTTCTGCAAAATTGACTAAGGAGGAATCTATAAATCTGGAGTCATCCTCAATCAATAGATTTAAATCCATTAATGTTTTTGGGTGTTTGAATCTCGGAGCCATGTGTCCAACATGATGAAATTAAAGGAATTTAACAATTTCACATATCATGGGAAATTCATAGAAGAAAAATGCTTTGTGAGTTTAAGACTAGGCTTCCTCTGTCTTGAATATAATATACCTGAAGTGGATGTGCTTTGGGAAAGCAGGAGACTGATTTGGTCGCTGTCTGTGACTACATTTCTTCCCTTTCTCCTCTTTCTGCTCCTACAGACACAGGTGGTTTTGAGTTTTTTTCTGCAGCAAAGTTTCTCACCTTCAACACTACGACATTTGGGGCCAGACAGTCTTCGATGTGGGGCTGTCTGGGCATTGCAGGATATTTTGTGGCGTTGCTGGCCTCCACCCACCAAATCCCTGTATCACCTCCAACCTCCCTCCCAATTTAGACATGACACCAGAAGCATCTCCAGATGTCCCCACTTTTCCCCTGCAGGCAAAATTGTCCTTGGTTGCAAACCTTTGCTCTACAGCCTGGTGGAATCATTGCATGATTTTCTCTTCTCATTCTGATTGTTCTACTATCTCTTTTTTAAATTTTATTATGTTATGTTAGTCACCATACAATACATCATTCGTTCTTGATGTAGTGTTCCATATTTAACTACTTTCAGTATGTCAATGATACCTGCAACTCTAACCCCCTGCAACTCAAGATTAAGGAAAATCAAAACATCTTCTCATGGATGTCTGGAGACATCCTAGCAGTAGGAGCCTAACATGATTGTCATTATAAATCTAAACCTTGGAGAAAGCCAAGGAGAATTTGCATAAAGAATTTCAACTATTGGAGAGTGAGGATCCTGTCTTTGTCAACAAAAGTAAAAACAGTTACTGAGTATCTACCAAGTATAATGTATCGGGTTTACACTATATACATGATACATTTTATACACTGTATAATATTATCGATATATTATACACTGTGTAATGACATAGTGTAACTTAATCATAACAAGAAAATAAACCTCATTTCTACAAGTTACTTCTTAAAGACTTATTTTTGCCGTTGGTGTGGGTAAGAGTTTTTTGGCAATGACTTAAAAATTCCTGATATTATAACCTTTTGAAGCTAAATAAAGTTCTAGAAATAAAAGCCAAGTAGAGAGAAAAGTATATAATATGATGATATAATTAATACTTATGGTAATTCTTTTATCATTTGTGCCTAATTACTGTGCTGCAAAATAATTATTTTGTACATTATTATGCATATTTCCAATTAACATTTTGGTAATTTAATTAAGTTTAGTACAAGAGTACTTAATCTTCACAGTTCATGGCTCTGGTACAGAGCTTGAAGTAACTAAGCAATTAGACATAAAGGTGGTACCTCTCTCTCTCTTCAAATACATACAAATCGCCTGGGGATCTTGTTATCAGTACTGATTCTGTGGGTTTGGGTGGGGCTTAAGAGTCTGTGTTTTTAGAAAGCTCCCAGGTAAGGCAACAATGTTCCCGTGTGCAACATGGAATGTGGGAAGTAGCAGGGCTCTCAGATCTTTTGACCTAAGGATCACATCAGAATTCTTCATGAACGTCATGTGCTGTGCCAGTTTTGAGAAAGGGAAACATTCACTTTAAAATTCAGATTTCAATAAAATAAAATAAAATTTAGATTTCAAACGTTAAAATTCTTCCACAAAAGATGTTGAAAACTCCTCCCATAGGAAAAGAAGGTGCAGCTCCCAGTGCTGAAGAATTCTCACATAGGGAGCAGTGGGAGGGCTCCAGCGTGGGAGACCCTGGGGGCTGCTATCCTGAGATGCCCTTCAACCCATAACAAGCAAAAGCTCCAATTCTCTGTGTTACAGACTAGAGTAAGGGGTATAATGCAACAAACCACAATTCTAGGGAAGCCAGAATGCAGAACACAGAAAGTGAGTCAAGGGAGAGCAGCACCGGGGTTTACCACATCTGCTGACTGAAAAGGAATGGGCAATAATATGAAGAGCAGTTGTCCATTCTTTGTATTTTATTATATTCAACCTACACTTACTATATTTATAAAATTATGTAATTCATGTTCCAGGGTGTAGGTGCAAATGTTTCCAACAAATACCATTTTCACAAAGCTCCAAGGAAAACAGCTACCATTACTCTATAAAATATACAACAAAATAAATAAAACAATATAAAATATATAGTTATAACTGCATATAACATATAACACATATAATAAAATATTATGTTAAATAATGTTTTGCATTCTTTTATGGGATAGTCAGTCAGATGTGGCCACAGGAGAGGCTCAGGAAAAAACAGTTTATCACATAGTCGACTTTTGTACAACACGGGTTTGAAATACTTGGGTCTACTTACATGCAGATATTTTGCAGAAAATACAGTATACTGCAGTACAGTAAATGTATATTCTTTTCCTTAGGATTTTCCCTTTTTTTTTTTTTAGATTTTTTGATTTATTTAGTTACAGAGAGAGACACAGTGAGAGAGGGAACACAGCAGGGGGAGGGGCAGAGGGAGAAGCAGGCTTCCCGCCCATCAGGGAGCCAATGCAGGGCTCAATCCTAGGACCCTGGGATCATGACCTGAGCCGAAAGCAGACATTAACGACTGAGCCAGGCGCTCTCCTTAAGATTTTCTTAATGACATTCTCTTTAGTATCCTTTATTGTAAAAATACAGTACATAATATATATAACATGCAAAATATGTGTTAATGGTTTCATGTCATTGATAAGGCTTCCAGTCAATGATAAGCTTTTAGTAGTTAATTTTGGGGAGAGTACAAATTATCCATGGGTTTTCAGCCATGCAGGGGGTCAGTACTGTTTACCCCGTATTGTTCATGGATCAAGTGTACTTATAGGTCCTAGAGACAAGAGGCATAGCATGTTACAGGGTCACATGGAAAAGACAGCTGGGTGGTCAGGAGGTAGAAGACAGGAGCTAGGGAAAGGTTTTCCAGGCCATGGCTTTATTAGGGTTTTGCAGGAAAAGTAAGGCAGGTGAACAGTCCACCACGGCATAATCCAGGTAGACTGGAAGCTATGGGGGTGGTGCCTAGTTGGCTGGCCCCTGGCTCTGGGATGAGTCTGGCAAAGGAATATTGCCTCCTGGAGTCAACAGCCAGAAAGGGGTGGTCTGGTTCTGGATTGCTTGCATAGCAAAGACATGCTCCTGGCTGAGAGCTTTGGCATCTCTAGAGATTGGTTAGCCTAGTGAGGAATACTCTCTCCCTGGCCAGAAAGGTTTTTTGAGATGTCAGAACACCATGATATACAGAAAACTAAAAATCTTTATAATGCAAATAACTACCTAGCTTGTCCAACTCCTTCCTCGTCTGTTAGAGTCAGGAATTTGGTGGTCGGGCCACCTGGGTGGCTCAGTGGGTTAAAGCCTCTGCCTTCAGCTCAGGTCGTGATCTCACGGTCCTGGGATCGAGCCCCACATCGGGCTCTCTGCTCAGCAGGGAGCCTGCTTCCCCCTCTCTCTCTGCCTGCCTCTCTGCCTGCTTGTGATCTCTCTCTGTCAAATAAAGAAATAAATCTTTAAAAAAAAGAATTTGGTGGTCTGAGGGAGCAGAGCCTCCTAATACCACCTTTTGAAGAAATTCAGTGTAACATAGCCCATATTTTCACTTAGAATTCTCAATAATTTCAACACTCTCTAAAAATACAAAAAGAGAATCTTATTCTTGGGTGTCAATCTCCTATTTTCCTTATTAAGTTGTATTAATATGCAACAAAACCACCATTAACATAAAAACGTGCTAGATTAATTCTAGTGTCACTTTGATACGGTGAGATAATCACAACCAGTTATTTTCTTCGTTTTTTGACCAGCTTTTATGTCTTGCAGTTAGGGCTATGGATATGTGTGTAGCTATACAGAGACCAGAAATAGTAGGGAGCAGGACTGAAAAGAGCAGAGAGAAGATGTGGAACATCTTCTCTGTGGAACAGAGCATGTAAGATGTGGAAATACAAGCGGAGGCTATAATCTTGTGTGTGTGACTATTTCCACTCATCAGCTAAGTAGAAATGTTGGAGGCTGATTTTCCCAATGAAGGGTAAATGGAGTGGGAAAGCCTTCCCTGTCCCGAGAGCCACGGCACTGGTTAACCATTGCACTCTGGGTCTCCCTTCCCTTTTCTGTAAAATAAGGGCATTTGACAAGATGACTCTTAAAGTACCTCTCAATTCTATGATTCTATGACTTTAATGTCTTTAATATTGAGAAAATGTACATGGTAATGTGTCGTCTCAGAACATCACCTAAAATAGGACATGATTAAATAATAAAATGTCAGTTTTCAACTGCGTGGTGTAATTTTTTAAAATGCATTTTGAGACAGGAAGATTGTTCTAAGCTCTTATAGATGTTAATATTTTTAAAAATTCTTCTTTTCTCATATGGTGCCAATAGGAATAATTTATTCCTGGACTTTTTCTGTCAGCACCTGTGACCTTGTTTCAAAATATCACATCATTAGCACATAGATACAAGTACCCTGAACACAGACACCTAAAAATTAATCGGACAATTGCTACTGAATGGAAAAATCAACTAAACAAATGAATAAGCTCAAATTTCTATCATCTTGATTTTTTTAAGTTCTTAAAATATGTATAAAGTGGGAACACCTGGATGGCTCAGTTAGTTAAGTGTCTGACTCTTGGTTTCAGCTCAGGTCATGATCTCAGGGTCATGAGATTGAGCCCCACATCAGGCTCCCAACCCAGCACAGGGTCTGCTTAAGATTCGCTTTCTCTCCCTCTTCCTCTCTCCACAGCTCTTTCTATCTTAAAGGAAAATTAATTAATTGAAAAAATATATCCATATATAAATTGATTTTTGGAAACAAACTATCCTTTCATTGACTTATTTCTAATCTCCTATCATGGTGTTGTTACTCATAAAGTTGGCAATAAAACATTATTAAAAAGCATTAGGTTAACAGGTCAAGCTACAATTATGCCTGCTCTACCACTGTCATCCCAAATAAACTGAACATTTTGGTGCATTCCTGAATTTCTGTGTACACTGTGTCATGCTATTAATATTGGAACATAACATGCTGTCCTCTAAGTTTTCATTAACATATTGTAAAATATCTGTATGGTTGAGGAAACCAGGTTGAGGTTTTTTTTTTTTTAATCAAGTTGACATTGCAGTAATATTCAATAGAGGAGAACACACCAGGCTTTTATTCACCTTCTATGTTTCAGAGAATTTAAATCTGAGGAGATCCAAACTTGTCAGATTTGTTAGTGGAAAATGGGTAAGTCCTTCTCGAACAGTTGACCTGCAAATCCTACCCACTCCCAGAGATCAGAGGCTCTGCAGGTTTAAATGCTGCATCCGAGCAACCCAGGAGAAAGACCAGCTTCTCATCAAAATTGAACAAATTCATTCAAAGGGATTCTTATTTGAAGCCACAGACTCACTGTGATTCCTTATTTTAAACTAAACTATTGGGAGTTTTATTTTTCTTTTTGTTGTCACCATCCTGAGACTTAGTTCATATTGACGAAGCCCCTAATAATGTAAGTTGTTGTTTGTTTGGTTTTTTTAAATGTAACTCACATGCATTCTCAATATTGAGGGATGAGCATCACACAGTGGAGAATAAGAAATGGAGAGCAGTAGTGTGGGCTCTTATATTTACACAGATTTTATGGGAAATAGCTGCTTCCAAGGAGAATAGCTCTGCTATCAGCACAAACTCAATTTCTACTCAAATATATAATTATATTAGGCTTGAGAATAACTAAAAAACAATACTGCTAATTGTTGGCTTTAAATCACCATTTGTCTATCTAAATCATAATGAATAAAATGATCAGCAATAGCACTATTGACTGTTAAATGTCAGGATGAATATACTAATGAAGTCATGGAAACAAATGTATAAAGTTGAATATTGTGACTAGTCTGGCCAAAGCCCTGAGTCAAAAATCCAAAAGTTTCTAAAAATATAAAAGGAAGCTTACATAACTCTATCATGGTAACAATTAATCAAACATTGATTTTGTTCAAAATATGTTTCCATGATGATTTTACAGGTATAAAATATACTTTATCATTCAAAACCCAGTCATTGTGAACGTATTCTGTGCCAGTAGTGGTATAATGCAGAGTGCACCGAGGTGAGCCAACTACAGAAGACTTCTTGCTTTCTCATTGGGGAATGAGATCAAGAACAAGCAAATAAAACATAATTACAAAAGATGACAAGGGCTCTGAGTATTATACAGGGAGCTATGGTAGACGGTAGGTAAGGAAGGAGAACTTAGAAAAAGACTAGTCTAACTAGACTTGGTAGGGAGATCTTTCCAGGCAGAGATTTCAGAGATGCAATCATGTTGAGCAAGAGGACCGTGGCTTGTCCTTGACCTTGACAGAAACAAGGTCAGCTGGGCTAGAGCTTTGTGCCTCAGGGGATCTGGAGTATGAAGGAGGCAGGAGAGCGTGTCAGGGGCCGGTCATGACCACATAGGGCCTTGGACGCCATGATAATGGGTTTATTTCATAGGTAATAGGAAGCAAATAAAGCACTCAACCTGGAGGAACAATACGATTGAATTTAAGTATTAAAACAATCCCTCTGGCAGCTGGATGGAAGCTACATTACAGGTGGAAGCAACACAGGGATAGGCTGAGAAAAGGGGAGGAATAGATGTGGAGAAAGTACACGTTGTCCCAACAAGAGGTGACGTTGTTTGGATGAGGGTGGTGATGCTGCAAAGGAACAGAAAGGAGCAAATTTAATATTCGTGTCTGGGGTAATGCTTATGAATATGAATTATTTGTTTCTTCTTCCCCAGACTTCCCCCTGCTAATATTAAGCGTATGACCCTTTCTGGATTCATTAACTCAAGGGACTCAGAAATAGTTTGCTATTTTCCCTCTTTCTCTTTTTTTCTCCAAAGCCTACGCCCGATAAGAAAATGATGTTAGAAGGAAAGGAAGGGTGAACTGGGGGAAACTGGGGGAAACTGAGGGGGAGATGAACCATGAGAGACTGTGGACTCTGAGCAACAAACTGAGGGTTTGGGAGGGTTGGGGGTGGGGGTTGGGCGAGTCTGGTGGTGGGTATTGAGGAAGGCACGTATTGCATGGAGCACTGGGTGTGGTGCATGAACAATGAATCATGGAACACTGAAAAAAATAAAAGTATTTGGGGGAAAAAAAAAGAAAATGATGTTAGGCTCTTCTGTCCCCTGTCTCTTAAATTCTAACTCTCTAAAGGAATGATCATCCCTCTCAACATACAAATATTATGTTGTTTCCACCCTTGGCTGCCCACCCACACCCCAACATCTCCCAGCACTCCCGTTTCATAAGTCACCATTACAGCAAGATGTTGTAAGATTTGTCTATGGTCACTGGCTCTTCTTTCTCACCTATGAGTCTTGGCTTACCTCTCCCCAATCAGGATGCTGTCTCCTCCTCTCCCACTGGGATCCCCTTGCAAAGAACTGCAATAATTGTCCTATTGCCAAACAAGTTTTATGGAAAGTTTTATTTAGAAATACTCTCTTGTTTCAGTTTTTATGGCCTCATGCTCTCTACGACTACCTCTGACCAGCCCGGCAGTCCTTCAGTTTCGTGAGCTGGCTCCCCTCACTCTGTTGGACCTCTGTGCAGTGAAATGCAGCAGAAGTTTTGTCCTGGATCCTCTTTCTTCTCCACACACATTCCCTAAGAAATTCAGCTCATTCAATGCTTCACAACTCATGCCAGGCTTCAAGCACCATCTCTTTGCCAATGACTCCCAATGCCCCGTATTTAGCTTTGACGACTTCGTTGTTCTCCAGTTCCGAGCATTCAGCCGCCTACTTGCCATGCTCACATGGGTGTCTAAAAGGTATTTTAATTCTCGCCCCACAAAACTCCTCTTACCTCTATTTACCTATCAGTCCCAGCATCCACACTACCTCCTTGTGCTGTTCAATGCCAAAATGTAGAAGCTATTTTGACTTTTCCCTATGTTTCCCTTACTGCATGCATCTCACCTATCAGCAAATCCTGTCAAATCTACTTTGCAAGCACGATCCAAATTTCATTCCAAGTCTCCTTTACGGTGCCTATTCTATAAGCCCAGAATCATCTTTTAAAAATATAAATTAGAACATCTCTTTCTGCTTCGAACTTTTCAATGACTTCCTATAACACACAAAATAGAAATTAAACCTCTCGCTCTGGCTTTGGTGCCTTTAATCACCCAGAATGTTTCTTCTTTGCCCCAGCTCATCACACACCCTTAGCTCCAGTCTCTCTAAACTTGCCAAGTTGGTTGTCCTTTAAAGCATTTGCTCTGGTTATTTTTTCTGCCCGAAAGTCCTTCTTAAGTTCTCATGACCGATTCCTTCTTATTTCATTCAAATCTCAACTCTGAGAGTAGTAGCTAAAGGATCCTACCTTTATCCTCATCTTACAAGGTAATAGGTGCTTTGAGAGGGTAAATCACAACCCTAGCAAACAGGGGAGCCTTGGACTCAGGTTATTGCCTAAAGTCTAGACCTACAGTGTCCAATACTATAGTTACTAGTCAACATGCAGTTATGCAAATTTAATTAAAATTAAATAAGATGAAAAATCGAAGGAGGTCTTCAGTCCCAATAGCCACACTCCAAGTGCCTAGTAGCTACGTGTGGCTACTGGCTCCTGGTTGGTGTGGGAATGGGATACTTCCATTCCTGCAGAAAACTCTGCCGGATGGCACTGTTCCACACCAGTACTTTCCCTAGCTATCTGTGGTGAAGCACTTGTTATTTTTTTTTCCTTTCAATTTTATTTTCAATCCATTCCATATGGACACTTTTGTAAGATATAATAAAAATAAATTGCTGAGGGAGAGATGTGAACAGTGGTCGCTAAGGCGACAGAACAAATGTTCTGGAGCTGGTGACTGACTCACTGCGCCCAGTGGACTCCTGACCCTGCCTGGCTGCAGGGACTGATATCTCCCAAGAACAGATTTGGGGGGGGGGGGGAGGAGAAGCAGATTAAAATCCTTATTTGTTATGAAAGTGATCCAAGAACAATGTCCCCTCTAATATCTCTTTGGGATCATCCATGGAATGAAGCTGTGGCATCTGACCCTTCTCTCCTCTGTCCTGTGGAGTGAGCATCCCATCTAGCCCTTAAATGGACAAAAGGTCCTGTTTCTTAAGTGACCACTGAAGCATTGTCGGTTCTTGTCCATCTGGTATCTTCCAGTGTGTTGGTCGTTCCTCTGTTTCTGGGAAATGTGTGCGAATCTAGGAATAATGTTACCAGCCCAGTCTGATGCCATTACAAGCCTCGAAGGACTACCTTTGGCTTCATGATTTCTGATACGCTGTGCAGCTCTAAACTCCCAGAGTTTTCGTGCCTTCCTGGTACCATTCACTGGAAAATGGCGAAGATTGCTTCTTCTCAGTTGTCTGAAATATGCCTTGGCGTTTTCTGCCTCTTGGAGGCCCTGCACCACATTAGGCTACAGGATGCCTCTTTGGGGAGCTAATTCTCGGTTGTCTGGTGTTTATGCACATCTTTTTAGCGAAGGATATTGAAAGCTTTGTTCAAGGATGTTTGCATAACAGACAGCCTTGGCAGTAGAAAAACAGTGACTCCCTCAAGAGAGATTTAGAAACATCTTTCCTTGGAGAAATTCCAGAGTAATAAAGATGATGTCTCTCTCCACGAGGAGGGCCAAGTTAGCTAGCAGCCCCTAACTATGCTAGACCAGCATCTTCTAACCTTGCAGTTCCTCAAGCGTGACACAAAGCCACTGCAGGTGTAGCATTTGCTGGGTCCCACCTGCACATCACAGTCATGAAACGTAGGTTGGAAGGAGAGAGGAGGGGACCCAGTGCAAAAACAAGACTCATGCTTGCTGTGTCAGAAGCAATGACTTGTCTAAATCCATCTGGGCTCTTTGTCTCCTTATGGACTAAACCTGTGGAATGTGGCCAGTTGACCAGGCAGCTGTGGTGGCCCTACTGGGCAAGAACAGCTGGACTGCTAAGTAGTCTCTCTGGACCCTCCCTACTTGTATGTTCTCATCTCCATCTCTCCCCTTCTTTCTCGTTTCTTTGTCATGATGAGCTCTCCCTGGCAGTCATTGATTCCTGATCCTATACAGTGGCTATATGAAGCTTAGTGAAACAATCTATGTAGATGCTTAGCCTGACACTGACTTAGCCCTTGGTAAGTATTAGATGAGGATGGAAGCAATAATTGCATTGATGATGATGATCACAGGGGTAGAGTTCCAGAGGCCCTGTGGAGGGGTTTGGGGCAATGGGTGACTGGCTATTAGGTGAGAAAAAGTTTGAGCCAAGCAACATGGGGACAAAGTTTGGGTGGTAATAGGGAGCAAAGGCCCTATCTGTGGCCATGTCTGGGAGCCCAGGGCTATGAGAGGTGACAGCCTCAGAGGCTCAGTACTGGTGAGAACCCTGAACTTCAAAGGTTATGGGGCAGCTGCTCTCTCGGGCTGCAGACAATGCCCACAGCAGGGACAATGCTTTCTGGCTGTGACAAGGTCATATACACTATGTCAAAAGCACATTTTTTGACACATTTATCAACTAATTTGGATCAAAGCACACATTTGCCTAATTCATCTGAAAATTTACATCAAAATGTGTTCTCAAGATATACGTATCAGTCTGGGTCCAACCAGGAAATGCAAAGCACAACATAATTCAAATAAGGTAAATTTAATGTAAAACATTAACCTGTTTCTTAAGAAGCAGGATAGGAGAGTAAATGTTGAGATAGAAAGAAGGCTTTCAAGGGCATTCTAGAGCTATGGGAGAGTACCCAAAGACAGACACACTTGGGAGAAGGCTTAGGAGTTAATGAAGGATGATACCCACTGGATGGTGGAGAATTTTGCTGGGTTTTTCAGGCCAGAGCTGGTCCACAGTCACTGGACCAATGGGAACATTCCAATGGAGCACAGGCAAACTGAGGCCAATGGGCAGGCAGAGAGAGTCAAAGTATACTGCAGATGTGATGCCCAGAGCACACAGGGTCCATGTCAGGAGGGCCATGGGAAGCAAACTTCTAGGATGCAAGAGAGCTAAGGCTGACAGGTGGCACACAGAGAGAGTCAGGGTGCCAGGTGGGTGGGGAGAGACTACCTTTGCAGGAATCCAGCACACTTCTGTGCACGACATTGGCCTAGGCAACTCTGGGTCTCTTCAGGGGATAAAGGTCAGGCAGCCAGCCTCAGGGTGTCTTTTGGGTGAAGCTAAGGGGAGAGTGGATGCAAAGAGCAGCGGCAGTCTGGGCGGGTCCACCCTATGCAGTTCCTGACTGCCCAGGTACTATTCATATTAAGATTTTCAGAAAACCATCTACTGCAAAATGCTGGTGAGAGTTGTACTGGGCATGCACCTACGGCTGGAAAAACCACACTGCTGAGCAAGAAAGAGAAGAAGTTTGCTCCCCTGGAGCCTGGCAAATGAGCCACGAGAGCCAGAAAGGACAACCTTCTACTGACATTGGACCAGCTGGCAAAGGAAAACTATTAAAGAGGTCCATCTCCATTTTCACAGATCAGGTAATGAAGGAAGAATTTGAAGTCAAGTCACTAACTGGTAAAACAGCCCACGTCACCCAGCCCACCAGCCACACCCACAATGACACTCATGAAACATTTCCTAGGACCTTGTCTATGATCCGTGAAAATAACTGTCTTCAACAACAGGAGAAAGATTCCTTGGTAAATCACCCTTTCTGTGTGTGAAATGATTCTTTCAGTCATCATCCTGCCACTAGTAAGTTCTCAATAGAACAGCTTGAGCTAAAACCACACAAGCAAGAAGATGGACTTTTTAAATGTTTTCCCTGCCTGGAAGCCTGGTCCGGAAATTCAAGGGACTCAACTCATTCCAGTGTCAAATATATCCTATAGTGGGGGTGCCTGGGTGTCCCATTGGGTTAAAGCCTCTGTCTTCGGCTCAGGTCATCATCTCAGGGTCCTGGGAGCGAGCCCTGCACTGCATCGGGCTTTCTGCTCATCAGGGAGCCTGCTTCCCCCTCTCTCTCTGCCTACTTGTGATATCTTTCTGTCAAATATATATATTCTATAGTGGACCATAACAACTCAAGACTCAATGCTCTATGACCCCAAAGCGAGTTATTCTTTCTATAGGACATAAAGAGTAAATACAAAGGTCAGTGGTAGTATATAACATACTGCAAAATCTTTGAAATCAATAAAACTAAGCAGTCTATAAAACATTCCCATTTATATTTGGCCTTGTTCTTGCATGTTTTCTTTTTCCTTAAACAAGTAAAACAAATGTCACATTTTCTGAAAAGTAAAGGGGACCCAATAAATAAATAAATTGCATCGCTATCATGGTCCATAAAAATTTTTAGAATGAAAATGTACAATGAATATTCACAGAAGTTGTTACTCTTGGATCTTTAGCAACATTAAATATGTAATATAATTACACCTCTATTTCCTTTTCTAATATTTCTCCCTGCCTCATTTCTAAATCATCAATTTTTCCACATTTTCCTCTTCAGTTATTTAAATAGTACAGTAGGCTTGTTTTCAGCTAGTTTTAATTAAAATATTATCTATGAGCACTTTCAAGCCAGATTGTCATCATCAAAGCAAAGGAAAGAATTGAGGCAATTTTGGAGAAAACTCAGTGCCAAATCAAATTACTTAGATGAATGCTTTAATTTTTCCATTTTTCTTCAGCTAACCTTAGAAGATGTGGGTGATTGTTCTACACAGGGACTCACATGGCAAATCCCTGAGTCCGTTCCCCTTACCCCTCCGTCAAATGGAAGGTGTTCGGCACCTACCATGCACCGGTTCTGTCCTGGGCATGCCCCAAACCACTGCCTTTCAAAGCCTGCTTTCTAAAGGAGAAGGTTGATCACAGACATGTAAATAAACAGTGAATAACTTGTGGACAAAACCCACGAAGCTCAACAGAGAAAGGTAAACAGTGGCCCAGGAGGTAAGGAAGGAAGTAGGAAAGTTTATTGCTCATACCTGCTCATGGATCTGAACAGAATTCCAAGCGCCTACCACCCAGCAGGAGGACAGACTTGAACACATAATTTCCTGGGTGGTGCTTGGTGCAGAGGAGAGAATGGATTGTAGTAAAACACAGGGAGTCTAACTTTGCTTGGGTGGAGGTTCGCAAATACAATACCTCGCTGAGGAGGGGTCACGAGGGAGGGTAGGACAAGCCAAGCTGGGACACGAACCCTGGAACAGTGAACCATGGATGTGGGACATTCCAGATGTAGACAGAGCCTTGGAGCAGGAAGAACCTGGTGGTTTTCCAAAGCTGAAAGAAACCCTCAATGTGGGTTGTGCAAAGAGAAACAGAAGAAACATAAGCATGTAAAATCATGTTAGGACCAAATCATACAACCCTTGTAGAACATGCCATAGATTTCATTTCGTTCTGAGGGCAATAGGAAGATATCATAAAAGGGCTCAGACCCGAAGGTAACACAATCAGGTTACATTTAAAAAGGTCACTGACTACCTTGTGGAAATAGGTGGGAAGGAGGTCAAAGCCAACATAGAGGGACCTGTCAGAAAGCTGTATGAGGTGAAAGATAAGGTGACATAGACAGAGTGAGGTAAAGGGGGGAGGAAGGGAAATGAATTTCTCAACAGGGTGTCTGGATGTAACAGGCAGTCTGTAAGTATGTGCTAAATGCTTTGACTTTCCCCACCACTTGAAAGCCCAGCACTATATTTCATTCTACAATTGAGGAAACAGATTTTGACAGACTGAGCACAATGCCCAGGGTCCGAGGGCTGGTGGCCCCCAAGGCTGGCGTCTGAAAACCTACCGGGATGCTGCATTCACTGCCTCCAAGAATGGAAAAGATGATGAATGAGACCTGACCTTTCTGAATGCTGCAGACTTGCCAAGCATGGGACGTTCGGCATGTATGACATGGTTTTGCCCACAGTTTGTCTTGCACATGAGAATTCAAGCTCTGCCAGAGAATACAGAGCAAGAGAGGGAGGCAAGCCAGATGGAGCTCAAGCAGTCGGAGTCTGGGGCTCCAGGCTCCTAACCACTCTGCAATACCGCCACCTGCTGGTCTGCACAAGACAAACATCTGCGAGCACACCCGGGCTGAAAAGAGAGACACGTGGTCTGCAAGAGGGGATGAGAGCATTTTCCGTGAAAACGGTAGAAACTGAACAAGATTGGAGGATAAGAGTGATCGACAAATAGCAAAGAAGCAATTGAGAGAACTCAAATACAAGACGTGCTTGATCAGCAAGCCGCCCGCGGCAACGAAGTTTTACACCTTTCTGGTTATTAGCACTTGTTGGAGCCAAGGGCAGCCCTCACTCCCAAATGAGATCTGCTGTCCAGCGGAGTCTCTGGTGCCTTAGGCCCATGACCAAGATTGTGACAAATCTGTCACAAATGTCTCTTGCGGTCCACTGCCCCATGCACTTAGGTTAATTTCTGAAACAGAAAAGTCCAAAATCTTAGTGGCTTGACACAACACATTTATTTCTCACTCCCACCGGATCAAGATAGGTCACCGAACCCTCCAAGAAATGATTTAGGACCCCAGAATACCTTCGTCTGGGTACCATCTTCGAAATGTTCACCACCTCCAAATGCACCACCTTAGGGTAAAAGGAATGGTCCAGTGTGAGTGAGAGACTTCGTGGGTAGGCCATTCACAGATTGTCAGTAAGTAGCACAACACCACTGATGTGTGCCTGACAGAGAACAAAGGCAGTTTTATGAAACACAAGCAGACTTGGCCAGACTCTCGGGCACCTGAGCATTCTTCTTCCCGTGCGTAGAATACTCTCAGGACCTCCCTGGTGGGGGCGGGGGAGAATTCCGCAGTCAGTGCCTCCAATTCAAGGACTGGGACCTCTGGGTGATTCCCCTCCATCAGGCCAGGTGTGCCCGCTCTTAGTGCTGCAGCCTAAAAAGTGAGAGAGTGGCAGGTGCTTGTTCCTTCCCACTCAATAAACAAGGACAGGATTACTGCAGTGAACACCCCCATTTGGAAAAAGAACAGAGTCCCCAGCCACTGACTCACAAGGACACTTGGACCTGCAGGGCAGCAACCTCTGCTTCCTCTGCCTGGATTTGGGGGAGCCCTGGTCAGACTCTAGGGCTCCTCTCCGGGAGTGACTCCAAGGACTCATTTTTTCTGACAGCTCTCAATCTTCCCTCTTCGGAGTTCTTTCTTTTCCTAAGTATGCTCCCTTAGTTGAAACAGGTGTTGGGGACCTATCTGCATAGCTTCCTGCCTATGACCCAGTCAAAGACATTGTAGATGAGGTTTGTCATGTCTTCGTGCAATATGATTCCTTCAATTACTTTTGATAGAGTGGCTTGCAAATAGTTCCATGTAATTGTAACCACACCCAAAACATTCTCATAGACAAAGTTTTCAAATCTTCCTTTTTGCTTTCTCATGCCCTTGCCTACATCAGCTTAATAGAGGGAAAACAACTCTTTAATCTGATCATCACCATGAGTCTGAGTCATAATATGGCTTTGTAACTCAAAGGCTTTTATTTCAATATCTTATTTCCTAGTGTTCGTGTTTCCAGAGGCAGTTGGAATTTGCAACCCTTCACAGACCCAAATTTCTGGACTTTCTGCTTGCAAACTAGCCAGTTTTCTCCTGAGTTCTCTTTCTTTTAATAGCATGCCAACATAACGTGCGGCAGCAAACACGCATTAACACTTTGATTTTTTTCCAACTGCTTTTGCAAGGGTTGCTGAATCATGAGGCTTACAATCTGCCTCCAAAGGCATTGCAGGTAATAATTTTACTAAATATTTCCACTGTATAGCATAGATCACCATCCACCTTGCCACCTGACTCAAAGTCAGTATCAGACATTAGCGTTTTGTGACTATAGCCTTTGGAAGTATCAATCTATTATATTAGTCATGGAAGTTTAATTGTACCAATTCTCATATCTTCAGAGGTTTTAACACAATAAATGTTTCTTTCTTCTTGGTATCACTGTCCAGTAAGGGTTGGCTGATTCTTCTCTAACCCCGACTTGAGGGCCTATGCCCCTTCTATCTTGGCATTTCCATATTTGACATGCAGCCTCTAAGCTTGTCCCTGTGCAGCTGGGAAGCACTGACCTCACACCCATAACATCCCATGAGCCAGAACATAGTCACATGGCCCAACTCACAGCAAGGGATCCTCGAGTTCATTTACCTGTGTTTCCAGGAAGGGGAAAGACAGCTATTGGGGAGGTCTGGCAATTTTGGCCAGACTGTTGATAATAATCACAGTCCTTTCCTCTAGAAGCTTACAGATGATTTATAATAAAGCAAATAAAATTAAGGTGGAAATGAGAATTCTGTACTCTCAGCAGGCTATTTACATTTCAGAAAAGGTTCTTGTCAACCGAACAAACACAATATAGTACTGACAGCATATCTGTGAGTTGCAAGGCAGGCAGGAAGATGGCTGGCTACATTGAGGAGTCTTTCTGCTGCTCATACATCACAAGCAGTAACACACATTTGTTATTCATCTTACAAGCATTTCCTGAGTGACTGCTAAATACTAAGTATCAAGCTAGGAAAAGGATTGTTTCAGTTCCCCCTCTTGCAGTATTTAAAGTCTAATATAGGGGAGACAGATGCACAAATAATTACTCATGTAAATAACAATTGATTAATTTAATAAATGATAGCCATCATAGGTACAAGAAAATGTAAGAGAGCAAAAGATAGACGTAGATTGGGAGTCAATAGAGGTTCTAAAGCATGAAGCTTGGACCTAAATGGCAAACAAAGAGATGGGGAAGGAATAGCAAGGTTTCTGGCTTTTATGATTAGATAGGAGAGAGTGCCACCCTGAGATAGGAAACACTGTCTTTGGCTAGGATGGGAAGATGAGAGTTTCATTTTAGGATACACTGAGGCCAAGTTACCCTAGAGACCTCCAAGTGGAAATGTCAAGTAAGCAGTTGATATTCAAGTAAAGAGCTCTTTCGAGAGGTCTGGAATGGTGCTATAACTTCAGAAGATGTCTTATTGACACTCTGTTTTGTCCTCAAGGATGTGCCTTACCAGCCTTTCTCTGAATTTATCATCCATGGGGGAAACTCCCAAAAGTCACCTCCCCATCATCCAATCCCTGTCATTTTAGGGCTATACTCCCACTAGGGTGATTAATTTTGGATAGGAGCGTTCTCATTGGAAACCTACAGATTTTGTCAAATAGTGAATCAATAATGCACAAGGAAGAAAGGTTTCCCGTTTTTAAGTATCACTTCTCAGCCCATGGAGGACAGCAGCAGCATTACAAGAAGCAGCCACAGAAAGCACCTGGCCACTATCCCATAATGACAAGAGAATGCCCAGTGAGAGAGGAAGGCAAGGCAAACGGACTCGATCTTCTATTTTCCTTTTGCCCGGTTTATTCAACGCCTTAGGCAGCAAGCACTGATCCAACATTCAGCTCGGCATTGTTGTAAGCACATATCTTTGCTTAAGAAATGAGTGTTCCTTGTAGGTTTTGAATATGAATACATTAGTAGGAGTGCATTCATTTTAACTCATTTGATGATGAGTTTACTAAAGCTGAGGATCTGGTGTCTGCGAAAACCTTAGAAAGTGATTTGAAATAACTCTTCAGATGAATGCAAATACAGGAAAAGAAAAGTGGTTGAAGGTCATCACACAATGAGCCAGCACAAGCAGCAACCATTAAGAACAGGCATCTATTTTAATTTCTCAGGTGTGCGTTGATGAGGAGAATTAGAACTGTTTTAATTGCTAATCTCTCAGAGGAAGGAACACACCACGTTAATTAAATTCACTGATGATAGAAAAAGTGGGGGTGGATTAATCACTTCTAATGGCAGAACAATTTTCTTTAAAAGCTAGTTTTACAAATAAGAACTGGAATTCACCAAAAGAGAACTCTGTTCTTAAAGAATGTGCATGTGTAAAACACACACCACACACACACACACACACACTCACACAGAAAGTCTAACTACTCCCAGAGCATTAATTGCTGTCTGTACACTTTTTAAATCATTTCAAGAGGTGCAATAACCATTGCAGAATAGATCTCTAATTGACTCTCTGAACAAAGGTGTAGCAAGTACCCGCTACATGGACAAACCTGTGGTATGAATAATGAAAGAAATTAAATAAATGCACCTCTTCAACTATATGTTTGGACTGCAGACGTTTCTATACAATCTGTATAGATCAATTATTAGGGACAAAATTCACTTTTCTATGGCACTTCTGTAACGTAGCACCAAAAAACCTTAAGGAGATGAAGGTTGGGGTAATATTTTATTGACTAAAAATGCTCTAGATCCCCTGGCATATAATAAAGTATACATATCTAGGGAGACTCTGAGTTTTGCCTTTATAAATAAAGATGAATGAAAGGTAAGTAAAATACGAGTTACAAGGATTATGTAATCAAGCCTCTAAATAAGAACATGGCTGGCTCTCTGGACCTCATACTGGAAATATTATAGTTATTAAATTCTAAAGATGAACCAAACAGGTATCCAGCTAGACCTGGAAGCAAGAGTAACCCATGAGGAGAAAGAGTAGGAAGCACAGATTCTGTGTGGTTAAGGACTCTCATATTTGGGAATATGAGGTTTCTGTAATTGCCATGCAATTACATGGCATGAAATTACATGAAACGGTGCCAGGGACAGATAGTACAGCTGGCCCCAAAGAAAGAATCCCGCATGACCGTGACAACCAGCCATTACCCATGAGTTAAAGCAAAAATTGTGTTCTATGCTAATCTCCTTCCTGGAGGTCAGGGTGCCTAACTAGAAGCAGCAACTATCAAAAAATGTCATAGGGAAGCCCATTCCATAGTCAAGACCTACATAATTTTATCTTCTAACTTGTACATAAACACATATTCAGTTCTTACCAGAACAATGGAAACTACACAAAACTTTTCATCTCCTGACATTGGGACAGTCTATACTCTTTACTTCAGTTTGCTGATGATAAAGAAGGGCTGAAGGAAAAAGAGCTATGGGTGCCCTATTTTTCCATTTTCTCTATGTCATCATGTTCAGCCTAAATGGTTGACTAATAGCAGAAAGTAATTAGATAGGTCTCCCTGGTTCTTCATGTGTCTTAGAATGCAAGTGCATTGTCTCTGCATTCAAAGCAAGTTCTAATTCAGACAGAAAGCGTGACCTCTGGGGACTGTCAGCACCCTGCTTACATGACCTACAGCTAACACCCACTAACTCCCTGTGAGTCCCGCTGAAATTCTACAAGGTATGCTCAGGGGGTGCCTGGGGGCCGTACAGGATGGTGGGAAGGAGGGGGTGACAGGAACACAAATAGTTCATGTCTCCCCTAACAAACACCCTCCCATGTCTGGTTGGGCTTCCCTCCCCAAAGAGAAGTTCAGAGATACAATTTTTAAGAATTTCAAGATGGCAGCAGCGGAGCATTACAACAAGCACAGGACCCTCCTGAGAGTGGGCACCCCTGTGGGTGACGCCCTTTTGCTGCTGCCCACGTTGCAGACCCACATATGCAAAGCCCTGAGAGACTGATGACGACACGGTGAATCTTGGGGCATGGGGTCCCTATATGCTAAATACTACAGGCAGGTCAGAAACAGTGATTCCAGGGCACCTGGGTGGCTCAGTGGGTTAAAGTCTCTGCCTTTGGCTCAGGTCATGATCTCAGAGTCCTGGGATCGAGCCCCGCATCAGGCTCTCTGCTCAGAGATATGTTGAAGAACTAGACAGCAGATTAGGAAAAGACTGCACTGCAGTCCTAACAGCTACACCTTCTTTAGACCTTATTAAACTTCTGCTCCACAGTAAAAATTGTACTGAGGATATGTCCATCCACATGTCCTGCAGTCTTGACTCATGAAGGTAATTCATCCAGTCCTCTTAACAACCTTTCAGACTAGATAAATCTACTACACTTAAAAAAAAAAAAAAAAAAGATACCAAACTCTATCTGCAGGGTGATCCAATTTTATTAAAAAAAAAAAAACTGGAATGAAAATTTCTGTGTCTTAGTAGTGACTACATGGATTTAAAACAGTATTTTTAAATTTCGTTTTATAAATTTTCCACATGGAGCTTACAATTATAATAATGAAGGGGAAACGTTGCTATTTTTAAAGAGATACAATGCTTTCTGACCTTGTATTCTCCTTTGCTTCTCCAGACATTGTATTGTTCTTGGGATGAATCAGAATTTCAGTGTTCAATAGAATAGCAAAACTTAGGCACCTTTCCTTTTTTTGGTCCTGGCAAGTCAGCTGGCAATGATAACATATACCTGACTGCAAGCAAAGAAGAGTAGAAAATGTTTCTTGTAAGCAAAGCTGGAATTAAAAAAATACATACAAAACAACAATAAGAACAATAAAATAAAACAAGAACAGGGAGCTCACTTAGCCATCCACTTCTGGCGTTGGAGAAGCTCAGTAAGTGTGTATGAAATTGTATTAAGGGTGTTCATGCTTTCTCTCTGTCTGTATTTGATTAGTTACCCTGATTTTCCTTAACCTATTAGAGTTGGAACACAATGGAATTTTGTGAGCTTGTTTCCCCAGATCTGTACCTGTAAGATTTATATTTTGTATACAATTCAGAGAATTTGAAATATCTTTGAAATACAGGTATGCACATCTTTAACAACCTACACCAAAGAATCCAAAAAATTAAATTACAGGCAAAGTGTAGAAACGACAACAATTTCTTTCCAAGTGATTGTTGATTTATTGCCCAGGATCAAGGCTCTGTTACCTCACTGATCCAGGAACAGAATGAGTAACTCAAACAAGCACTGGAGCTTTCAAATTCACCCCACCTGTTGCAATTCTCAAATCAGGGGCTTGTTCTTGATTTTTTTTAATTAAGCTTGCCCTGGGGTGCCTGGGTGGCTCAGTCGGTTGAATGTTCAACTCTTGGTTTCGGCTCAGGTCATGATCGCAGGTCACAATCTCAGGGTCATGAGATTGAGCCCTACATCCCTGCAACGGGCTCCATGCTCATCAGGGAGTCTGCTTGACATTCTCCCTCTTCCGCTCCACCTCCCATCTCTCTAAAATAAATATGTCCTTAAAAAAATTAAAATTGTGGGGCACCTGGGTGGCTCAGTGGGTTAAAGCCTCTGCCTTCGGCTCAGGTCATGATCTCAGGGTTCTAGGATCAAGCCCCACATCGGGCTCTCTGCTCAGTGGAGAGCCTGCGAAAAAAAAAAAATTAAAATTGCCCCCCTTTCCCAAACCACCCAACTATTCTGACCCGAAAGCCTACTGGAGGACAAGGTGGCTTAGGGATCCAGGGGCTGGTGGCTCTTAAGATGTAGTATACATTTATAAACCTCATAATCTTTAGGCAGATTTCACCGTCAATGAATAAAATCAAAAGGAGGATGAAAACTTTTGGGATACAGCACTTTCAGCAAGTGTTATCAGGGACCTAACTCAAAAATCTGAGTTAAAATTAAAACATACAAAACAGGGGCACCTGGGTGGATCAGTTGTTAAGCATCTGCCTTCGGCTCAGGTCATGATCCCAGGGTCCTGGGATGGAGCCCCACATCAGGTTCCCTGCTTGGCAGGAAGCCTGCTTCTCTTGCTACCACTCCCTCTGCTTGTGTTCTCTCTATCACTGTGTTTCTCTTTGTCAAATAAATAAAATCTTTAAAAAAATAATAAATAAGTAAAACATACAAAGCAGGTCTGTCTAACGATAAGCAATGACATTGTGGTAGAGACAGGTGCAGCATGGGGCACCAGCTCCCTTCCTCTTCTTAAGCAAAGAAGCTTATAGCTATCTACAGTCCCCTCAACCCGTCACTGAAGAGTGATCACAGGACGAAAGGGTAGGGATTGTCTTCCAGGCTGGCCTCTTATTCTCTAGGTCCTAAATCCTCTAGATTTTTATAGGTTCAGTGAAAAATTTAACACTAAGTTACTGATATGCTATGTTACAGTATTTTATAGCCCTAATTGTGCACTCAAATTGAATGTACATGCTGAGAGTTTCATTTTTGTGTAAATATACTTAAATACTATTCACCTGAAACCGTTTTGTCATGTGTTGGTGATTTGACCAGGGGCCAATTCAATTTTGGTCTATTTCAAATAGTCTTCACCTTAACTTAAATATATATATATATATATATATATATATAACAAGTTTGCCACATTTCATATGCTTTTAATGCTTTCTGCCTTTTTTGACATTTCTTTAATTCTTTTATTTTTGACAGAAATGGGATTTTTAATCTGTGCAGGCTCCCTCTCTGTTGCTCTCGGGTGATTTATTCAATTTTTTAGTAGTTTTTGAGGCACTGTGCCAGGTGCTATGATCATCTGTCTCATTATCCCAAAAGGGAGAAGTGAAAACTCTTGCATCTAATGTAATGATTTAAATGGTGGCAAGATATAAAATAAATACAGACATCAATTGGTTTCCTATTAATATTCTAACAAATAGCCAGTAAAAAAAAGTAGAAGGGAAAAAGATACCATGATAGTCTCCATTTCTCAGTGCAGTGCTTCTCAAAGTGTAGACCACACATCACCTAAACCAGAATGGAGGAGGAGGGGAGCAGATTCCTGAGACCCACCTAAGACGTCCTAAGTCAAATTCTGGGTACATATCCCCAATGAATCTGAAATTTTAAACAATTTCAGACAGACCCCCAGGTAGTTCTTTTGTTCTCTAAAATTTGAGATTTCCCAGTATACTAAATAAGAGGAGACACTATGAATGTAAGCAAAGTATTAAACCTATATAGGGTTCAGTTTCTTTATATGTAAAAAAGGAATAACAATAATACCTATATCACAAGGCACTTTGGAAGAACAAATGATATAATATAGGTAATGTATTTAATACGCTACTTCATACTCAATGACTCCTCACTTATCAGATATTAGTATTAAATATTGAAACAAGAAGGGATGCCTGGGTGCTCAGTTAAGCGTCTGCCTTTGGCTCAGGTTGTGATCCCAGGGTCCTGGGATCGAGTCCCACATCGGGCTCCTTGCTCGGCAGGGAGCCTGCTTCTCCCTCTGCCTCTGTCTGACTCTGCCTGCCTGCTTGTGCTCTCTCTCTCTCTTTAGCAAAAAAATAAAATAAAATCTTTTAAAAAATACATTGAAACAAGAAGCTAAAATATATAGAAATAAGCTTAAGGAAGATTCAAGTCTCAAAAAAACCAACAAAATGACTTAACGATACTTTTAAAACTCATATAAATTGAGACACATACTATGTTCCTTTCTGCAGCAGAGATGGGTAAAGGAAAGAGAATGCAATATGGTAAAACCAAAAAAAATCAATCTTTTCAAAATTGATTTTTAAATTTCAAGTAGCTCTATACAAAATACCAAACGAAGGCTTTGCAATTCAACAAAATGAAGCTAAGTGTCATCATAAAGAAGAACAGGTAGTATAAAAAAAATTATCCATCCCTCCCCTCACCCACATACAAAATGCAGAAGGAAGCATAGTAAGGACCACTTTCATTGTCAGACATCATAATGTATAGTTACAATACATTTAGGAGCATAGTAACATTATCAAAATGGGCAGGCACACCAATGAAAGTAAAGAGAAAATACAGAAATCTATATAAAGACATAACTTAGAATTTGGTAGAGTTGGTATTTCAGACCAAAGGGAAAATAGAAATTATTTAATACATGGTAATTGGGTTATTGATTAAGTTATTAGAATAAAAATAAGCTCTCTCCAAATTAATTTCAAAATGGAATAAAGAGTAAAATTAAACTATAAAAAAGAAAATTGGGGTATGTAGAATATTTATGTGTCTGGAAGCATTCTGTATATTATATTTACAGAAATAGAATATATAAGATTAGGGAATTTAGGAAAACATGATTGATTAATCAAAGAATAGTAGGCAAGATAAGAAAGAAGAGTTAGTGGAATATTTTTAATCTTTTGATTATAAGAAGTAGATGAGCCAGGAACATTCCACCAAGACAAGAAAATATGCTAACTAAAACTAAACTGCATCAATACCTGGGTTATTGGATACTCTCACTGTGCTAATGATATAATAATTAGCAGAACAGCAATCAAATCATTTAAATGCAATTAATGTTAATCAGAAATGGAATGGTGAGTAGAGTTCCATAGATCTCTGTGGATCAGACTGTCTGATAACCACAGTGGTCCCACCATCTTATAACCACATGGTGGCCATTTCCACTTTTCATATCTCATGTCTTATGTAGGTCTGGGACTTGGCCTCCAAAATCCCAACATGTCTCCATACCTTGTGAAAACAGAGACCATTTTAATCTCACAGGCATCAATAGCCAAGAAAGAATAGCTATAAAAGCAATCCGCTCTCCAGTGTGTGTTACAGGTTTGTTCTATTCCTAATACTTTCATAATTATATTTATCTTTGAGAAGTGAACAGTATTTTCCAGGATCTCAGGGGACATAATTAAAGAGTGGGTGGGAAGATACACATGATAGAGATACTCTAGAATATAAATCTTCTAAAGAACAGATGATCTTTCTAATTAGTGATATGTGCAAATTTTATGGATGTCAATTTGATAATAGACATCAATCAATTGAGCATACACATATGTTTTAACTCAAGATTTTACTTGTTTCCCAATATTTTTTTATTGGAGTAAAATACACATACTATAAAATCGATCATCTTAGCCATTTTTAAGTGTGTAGTTCAGTGGTTGTAAATATATTAATTATACTGTGCAACCACCCATTTCCATAATTCTGCATCTTATAAAATTGAAATTTCATATTATTCCATATTATTATTTAATAATAACTTTGTAACTCTCCATTCCTCCTCCCCCAGCTCCTGGAATACACCATTTTGATAGAGACCATCTACTTTCCATCTCTATGAATGTCATTATTCTAGATATTCTAGATATATCATAACTCTAGGTAGTTATTTGTCTTCTCGTGACCGGCTTATCTCACTTAGCATAACTTCTTCAAGGTTAGTCCTTGTAGCACATCAGAATTACTTTCCTTTTTAAGACTGAATATTATTCCTTTGTATGCATACATCGCATTTTGTTTATTCTGAACATTCCATATTCTATGAACATGAGTATACAAACATCTCTTTGAGACCCTGCTTTCAATTTGAATATATACCAAGAAAAGGAATTGCTGGATCACATGGAAATTCTATTTTTAATTTCTCTGGGAACTGCCATATTGTTTACCACAGTAGCTATGCCATTTTGCATTCCCACCAACAGGGCTCAAGTGTTCCAATTTCCCATATCCTTGATTAACACCTGTTTTCTGTTTTTTAATAGTAACTATCCTAGTGGGTTTGAGGTGGCATCTCATTGTAGTTTTGATTTGCGTATTCCAAATTAGGAGTGATGTTAAGCATCTTTTCATGTGCTTATTGGTCATTTCTATATCTTTTCTAAAGAAATGCCTGTTCAAGTCCTTTGCCTATTTTTTAGTGAGGTTGTTTTTGTTGTTGCTGCTGTTGAGTTTGGGGAGTTCTGCCTATATTCAGAACATTGAGCCCATTTCAGACAAATAATTTGCAAACGTTTTTCTTTCATTCTGTGGGTTGCCTTTTTACTCTGTTGATAGTGTCTTTGATGACAAAATATTTACATTTTCAATAAATTCAACTTATCTATTTTTATCTAATGTTACTTATGCCTTTAGTCGTATCCAAGTAATAATTGCCAAATCCAGTATCCTGAAGATTTTTCTTGTGTGTTTTTCTGTGAGTTTTATTATTCTAGGTCTTACATTCAGATTTTTGATCAATTTTGAGTTAATTTTTATTTATAATGTTGGGTAAAAGTGCAACTTCATTCTTTTGCATGTGTATGTCCAGTTTTCTCATCACCATTTCCTGAAAAGACAGTCCTTTCCCTCACTAATGATCTTTCTTTATTCACACATTGTTTTCTTGATTTTTTTCTAGTTCTTCTGTTATGTCTTTCAATAGATTTAAAACAATTATTTTAAAGTCTTTGTCTAGTAAATCTGCCATTAGGTCTCTCTTTAAAAATGGTTTCTATTGATTTATATATACATGTATATATGTATATATATATATTTTTTTTTTTTTGAATGGGGGCCATACATTCCTATTCTTTGTATGCTTTGGTATATTTTTGTTGTTGAAATGACATTTGAATGAAAGTAGTGTAACTCTGAAAATCAAATTTTCCCCCTTCCTCAGGCTTGCTCTTTTTTTTTTATATTGTTTTTGTTTTTATGACTGCTGTGGATGGTCTCTGGGCTGAGGACCAGTCTGAGATATAAACTGAATGCCTCAGCTTTTTACTGAGTCTTTCTCTGGGCATGTGTAGTCACTTTCTATTTTGCCCATATATGCAGTTGCTTTTGGATGTTCTAGTCTTTAATATATGGCTCCTGAAGGGAAAAAAAAAAGAAGAAAAGAATAGAGGAGAGGATAAGGTACCGGCCCTTTAAATGTCCTTTAAGTCACTTTGGTGAGGGAGAGAGGGACTTACAATAAGGTGCACAGCAGCAACAGTGGCTGCCCACTCTGTCTGCAGCTATGTGATCAGAAATAGTAATCAGTAATGAGAGCGCACATCCCTGATATTCGGAACACAGGGTCCTTTTTGCACACCCTGGCTCCTGTGAGCTGTGTGTGAGCTCCTCCAGGAACAGGTGCACAGCTGGCTGCCATGTGACTGGGAGTGGGAATAGATAGGGGCCTTTGTGCTAAGAACTGAAATTGACTAAAATTAACTGTACTTTATGGTCTAAGTCTTCCCTGGAAGTTGCAAGCCTTCAATATTCTCTAGAAATCCAAAAAAGCTTATGAGACAGTTTCTGCGAGCCTTATTGTCGCCTAGGTGGGAAGACAGATTCCTGGTGCTTCTTATTCCTCCATCTCCCCGGAATCATCTGAGCAAATCATTTGTAGTAATTTTTTAAGGAAAATAGTTGGATATTTTTATTTTATTTTATTTTAAAGATATTTATTTATTTATTTATTTATTTATTTATTTATTTATTTGACAGAGAGAGCTCACAAGTAGGCAGAGACGCAGGTGGTGGGGAGGGGGAGCAGGCTCCCTGCTGAGCAGAGAGCCCAATGTGGGGCTCGACCCCAGGACCCTGAGATCATGACCTGAGCCGAAGGCAGAGGCTTAACCCACTGAGCCACTCAGGCGCCCAATTATAGTTGGATATTTCAAAAGACGTTTGTATAAGACTAGTCATAAGTATACTATTATCATTGCACAAAGTAAAAGTTATGTTTCCAATAGTAGAAAATAACCCAAATAAATTATGATATATTCATAAAATATAATACTATGACATTAAAAATTATGTTATAGATCAAGGTTTTTATTAGAAAAATACATCATGGAGTGCCTGGGTGGCTCAGTTGGTTAAGCGTCTGCCTTCAGTTCAGGTCATGATCCTAGGGTCCTGGGATCAGGCCCTGCACCAAGCTCCCTGCTCAGCAGGGATTCTGCTTCTCCCTCTGCCTCTCCCCTGCTCATATTCTCTTTCTCAAATAAATAAATAAAATCTTTTTTAAGAATATATCATGTAGGGGCACCTGAGTGGCTCAGAGGGTTAAGCCTCT
>CM053614.1:83348233-83366718 GCA_028646535.1 Procyon lotor | reverse complement strand
AAAAAAAAAAAAAAACAGAACAAAGAGGGATTGACCTTCTAAAATTAATGTTGAGATTGTCAGTCATGACAACTCCCCAACTACAATTGCAGACATACCAACAGTAGCATCAATCATGGTTGCAATAGTACTTCCATGAAGGAAGCCAGCTGCTCCTTGCAGGTAAGGACCTCCTAGAAATGTGCAAACTATCCTTTCTTCAATATGATTATGGAAGCACATAATCAAGACCCAGGCCTTCCTTAAGTCTTCTGGGGAAAAGCTGGGCCTATGACACTTGTTATTTTATAGGCTTTGTGTCACAAAAAAGGTTTTGAAATCTTTAATACTTCAAGTTGATTTACACTTGTATGAAGGCAAACATTTCTAGAAGTCATCTTCACATTTCTTCATGAACTGGCCAAAGAGGAGTCTCATGTCCTTGTTCCAGCTGGGCATGAGAGAGAATGGTTCCTATTAATGATCTCAGAAGAAAACTACCTCTGCACAGCTGTAAGGTTCCTCACCAGTGGGGGAACACCTCCCTGTGGAGGAGCATCCCCCTACCCCTCAGGCAAATGCAGTTCTAAGCAACAGCTCTACAGCTTGGCTCCCAGGGTGCCCAGGCTCTACCAAACTGGCTGCCTGGCCACCTGCCCACCCACTTGCTCCTCCTCATTCATGGAGGTGTCAATTCATGGACACCCAGCTATGACTTTTTAGATACAACATCAAAGGCATAATCTATGAAAGAAATAGATGATAAACTTGACATCATTAAAATTAAAACTTTCTGCTTCTTTTTTTTAAGATTTTATTTATTTATTTGACAGAGAGAGAGATCACAAATAGGCAGAGAGGCAGGCAGAGGTGGGGGGAAGCAGGCTCCCTGCTGAGAAGAGAGCCTGATGTGGGGCTTGATCCCAGGACCCTAAGATCATGACCTGAGCCGAAGGCAGAGGCTTTAACCCACTGAGCCACCCAGGTGCCCCAAAACGTTCTGCTTCTTAATAGACACTGTCAAGAAAAATAAAAAGACAAGCCATAGACTAGAAGAAAATATTTGGAAATACATATCTGATAAAGAACTATTATCCAAAATACGCAAAATATTCTTAAAGTTCAACAATAAGGAAACAATCTCATTAAAAAATGAGATGAATTCATGAACAGACATCTCATTGCAGAAGATATACACATATCTGTAAATAAGCAGATAAAAAGGTACTCCATGTCATATGTCATCAGGAAAATGCAAATTGAAACAATGAGATACTGCTGCATACCTATCAGAATGGCCAAAATGTGGAACATTAATAATACCAAATACTGGTGATGATATGGAGCAACAAGAACTTTCATTCATTATTAGCATGAATGCAAGATAACAAACAATTTGGAAGATTGTGTGGTAGTTTCTTACAAAACTAAACATAGTCTTACTACACTATCCAGAAATAGCACTCCCTGGTATTTACCCAAAGATGTTGAAAACATATATCTATACAAATACCTGTACATTGATGTTTATAGCAGCTTTACTCATAATTGACAAAACTTGGAGGAAACCAAGCTATGCTCCAGTAGGTGAATAGATAAACTGTGATATAGCTAGACTATGGAATATTATTTAGCACTAAAGAAATGAACTATCAGGCCATGAAAAGACATGGAAGAAATTCAAATACATAGTACCAAGTAAAAGAAGCCAATATGAAAAAGCTATATATTATATGATTTCAACTATATGATTTTCTAGAAAAGGAAAAACGGTGAAGATATAAAAACATCACTGGTTGCCCAGGGCTGGTGGGAGAAAAAAATGAATAAGCAGGGCACAGAGGATTTTTAGGGTACTGAAAATACTCTTTAGGACACCATAATGGTGGATATGTATCATTATACATTGGCCAAACCCACAGAATATACAAGAGTGAACCCTGATGTAAACTATGGACTTTGGGTGATAATGACATATTAATGTAGGTTAATCAATTGCAACAAATATACCACTCTTGTGGGGGGGGTGGATAATGGGGGAGAGGGTGTAAAGGATCTCTCTGAACCTTTTTCTCAGTTTTATTATGAACCTAAAAATAATAAAGTCTCAAAATGCAAAACCAAAAAAGAAAAATAGCATTTTAGTCTTCAGAGTTCGACCAAATCCTGTAAGTTTTCATAAAAATCTTTTCATTAACTTTGTTTTCTCAATAATCTATGATTATATTTTTAAATTTCCTCTTTGGCTCAAGAGCTACTTCGGAATTTTTGTTTCTTTTGCATTCAAAATATAAATCAGTGAATAAGTCCCCACTTTTTCTAATTTTAAACCTTATTTTCAGCTCATCTATATATACATTTACCACTATATGCACCATGAAAAAGAAGCCCCAAGTCATCAAAGTCCCTATTTATCCATCCTCAGGAAGAGACACAAGAAATCCTACCTCAGCAACCTTCATAGCCGTTTCCTGCCTTTTACTGCTGATGAGATCCTGGCTGAAATTCCCCAGAGCTGACAATATAACCAATAACATTAATAGGAGAATTTTTAGTAATACATGCCTCCATTCCACAATATTAGTTTTATGCTATTTTTTCTCTCTCTTACATTCTGACGGTTCAAATTGAGAGGAGAAATAAAAACACTTCAGGAGACTTATTTATATCCATTTTATTAAATTTAAACTCAATCCATGAAGGCTGTACAGAGTGTGCATCAGAGCTGGAAGCTACTTGGGGCAAATTTCTGCATTCTGTCCCACTTCACGTTGTTAAATTCAGTAAAAATGCTTTGAGGAAACAGGCAGGAACATTGAATGAATTTAAATCTATTTCAGCTGCTGACTTAATCTGATAAATGTGTACCCCTCTTTAGAGAGTGAACTAGAAGTTAAAATTTAAAATAGACTCTATTTTACTTCACTCCATGTGAAGAAAAGGCATATTGCCAAAGGAAAATGTCAGCAGTGATGTCAGCCATTCCAACCTACGGGGCCCGTGGTTTTATGGCAGTCATTTGTTGCCCAAGCACCTAAACAGCCAAAATGAGCAGATAAGAAGAAAAAGATGTTAGAACTGAACTGGATAGGGGTCTAGAAGAAACAGGGAGGTCTTCCTTCTAGACAGTGTTTACTTCAAAACACCAGTTCTCAAATGGTGTCCCCTGAAACAAGAGTATCAGTTTTTCTCATGAGCTTGTTAGAAATGCAAATTTGAGGAGGGCACGTATTGGATGGAGCACTGGGTGGGATGCATAAACAATGAATCTTGGAACACTGAAAAAATAAAATTAAATTTTAAAAAATGCAAATTCGTGGGCACTTTTGTGACCTATCGAATCAGAATCTCTAGGGGTAGAGCTCAGAAAACTGTGTGCTAAAAGCTCACCAGGAGACTCTTATGCATATTAAAGTTTGAGAAGCACTGAGGTAGGGAAAGAGATTCAATTAGGCAAATTGGGTAGAAGAAATTCAGGAAGTCAGAAGTAACTGTGAAGACAAATGGAAATAGTCACCTCGCTCTGGGATTTGTGCAGCCAAAGCAAGACCATAGCCCACAGCTGGTAGAGAAGTAGTCCAGAAAGGAGGTTTAGATTTTTCATTAGTGGAGTTATGTGCAGGAATTATGCAGGATTGTAGGGCCTAGACAAGCTAAGTAGTGTTAACAGCTCTTGTCTACTCCCAGCAGGGAACTGGATTGTTAAGTAGTTAAACCAAAATTCAAGTCTGGTTGTAAAGGTTAGAATTGAATGAGAATCTAATACAACCATTAGATAAATAGGTCAGGGAACAAAATGACCACTACCACGTATGCTCCACAAATGTCCAGAGCTAACCTCCAGCACAGACACAACAGGTCTGTAGTCAGCAACGTGAGGTTTGGTGCCACTAGATGAGTGCGTTGAGGACTCTGATTTCGTTTCTGCTTTGGTCAGGACTGATTCAAGAACTAGCTCCACCAAGACAATGCCTGGCAAGTGAAAGAAGGAGACAATAGTGAAGAAAATGGGAAACCACCCATCCCGATTTTAGCATCGAAATTCCAAGATCCTAGCAAAATCCTCAGTACCAGAAAAACCAAGAGTTTCAGTGACCCGACAGTCAAGCAAATTCAAATTTTCTGAGATAAATATAGCACCTGTAATTTACTCTTTGTTATCTTGGTCCCTTGTTAAGTCAATTAAAAGTATTACTTTAATAACAATTTTTAATAATTGAAGAGATTCATGTGATTTGAAGGTATATATTACAGAAATTTGCATATCTGCTTATTCTTTATAGATTGTGGACTAAAAATAATTGTAAGTGCACATTATATGAAATCATGTGCCATAGATTTTTGGGACTTTTTTGGTAATAATCAAAAAGAAAGGAAAAACTATATTTTCAGCTTTAATCAATGCTTACTAGGTAGGTGGGTATTTGAAGAGCTATGGGACACCTGGAGTGACAATAGTTATTGAAACTCAGGGACAAAACTTTGGAGCAGATGTGTTGTGAATGAATTACAAAGTGGATGAATGAATCAATAATCACAAAACTATTGGACACATAAATAGATTCTAAACAGGTGCAGGATAAAGCAACCAACTCTGATCTATTTTACCAAATTAGAGGGCTTATGTCATGTTATTTAGAAAAACTTGTAAAGAAAACCAGTTCTCCTTAACTTGAAAAGAATTATTTCAGCTCTTGTTTTATACTTTTGGTATAAATCACCACTATAAGAATTTTCTCTAGAAAATCCTTCTGAAAAAAAACACATCTTTTAAATAAGGCTAATTTTATAAAATCTATCAATATATGTAAGGGGTTTGGGACTCATTCCTATAAATTATGAGTATAATGATGCCTTCTAGGTTTAAGGTTACATAAATAAAAATCAAAGGTTAATTGATCTTAAAAAATGCATTATCTCTTGCAGAGAAATAGCTGCATGAGAGCCAAGAATACACTGATTTGAAGCCCTTTCCAAAGCAGACATTTTTATATAAATACTGTTCAAAGAAACCCTTTACACCAAGTCAACGTTGCACAAACTATGAGGGAAAGGATGACTTTTATAGGAAACAACTGCTCCAATAAACTGTACCCTAATAGTTTGGATCTTCTTAAATTGTCTGAATTCTATTTACCATGATCCAAAAAGTCCTCGGGATCAGTCAAAGTAAGACAATTGCCACGTGATTTCACTCATATGTGGAATTTAACAATGTATGTTAACAATACTAGAATTAAAATAGAAAACTTAATTGAGAAAAGTCTTTGGGAAATAAATATATACATGGGAAATCAGTAAAATTTATTCTAAAATGGTTAGCCAGGAAAAGAATAAAAGGAAATCAATTTTTAATGTCTGGGTCAAGCTATTTCACTTTAAAACAACCTTAATTCCTGGGGAGAAGGCAAAAAGACTGCCTGGGCTCTTTCACCCTCTTATAATTGGTATCGGGCTTCAGAATATTTCTGAAGGTTTTTTCAATAATTTGTTTTAACATAGGTTATTACATGACAAAATAATTTTCTAATACTATATAATTTTCAACATGGAATTATTAAGTTTTCTTATTGTTGATGACTTATTGGGCACAGTATGTTCAATATTGTGTTGAGTAGCTAACAAAGTCAAATTGCCATTCCTCAGCTCTTTGTTAAATTGCCATGGAAAAAGGATGGATGGATGGATGGATGGATGGATGGATGGATGGATGGATGATGATGAGTAAATAGAGAGATGATAGATGATACATACATACATACATATATACATACATACATACAGAATGATTGAATAAGTAAATAATTATCCATGGGGAACTTAAGAGAAGTAATATGTTTAGGACAAGGGTGGGTAGTGAACATGTGGAATGTGAATTGGTAGTGAGTTAGAGTAGGGAATAGGTAGTGAGTAGGTGAGGTTGAAGCATAGTCAATAAGCATGGAATAGGGAGTAGATGATGAATGGTCGGGAATGAATAGGTATGGGTTAGGGCTTAACTAGTGAGTGGATAGCTAGTGGGTGGGTGTAGTTAGCAAATGGCATGCAGTAAATGGTAAGGAATGAGTGGGTGTGAGGTGGAGAGAGGTAGAATAGTATGGGCATTGGATTGTGGGGGGAGGGAAGTAATTAATAAGTGCATAAAGGAGAAAGATTAGGTATGAGTGGGTATGCATAGAGAGGTTGGTAGAGAGTGAATGTGGGGTGGAAAGTAAATAATGGGTGTGTGTGGTTACAAATTAAATATATCTAATCCTTTAACTCCAAAGTGAGTGGTTGAGAGGGTTAAAGAAGTGTGTAGGTAAGGAGTAGATGTGAAGTGGGTTGTGTATAGTAAGTGGTTAGCTAGTGTATGACACAGTAGAGTTTTTAAGTCATTGTGGGGCAGGGTGTTAACAGCAAGTAAGTAGGTAATGACTGGGTTTCAGGTAGGATGTAGATAGTAGATAGGTAGTTAGAGTGTGGATATGGGCCTGGACCTGGTCCTCGTGATGAAATTGTCTAATTCATTGGACCTGATCTTGGGCATGGAACTTGGTTTTGGAACTGTACTTTGGACATGAACCTTAAACCAGGATTTTTTATCTGAAATTTGATTCTGCATTGGAGCTGGACTTCGATGCTAGGTATTGGAAGAGACCCTCTTACTTCAGACCTGAACTTCTACCTTGTCATGAAATCTAGATCTGGACCTTTTTCAACTACGTCTTGGACCAGGACATGGACCTTAGAAGTAGAAATTGAAACTTGTATTTGAACCTTGGATGCAAACCTCATATTGTATCTTTGACCTAGACCCTGTACTTGGATCTGAATCTGAATCTTAGATCTGAAGTTATTCCTTGTACCCAGAAATTGAACCATAATCTGGATGTTGAACATAAATCTTGAACCTTTCTCTGACCTGGACATTAAACCTGACCTTAGGCATAGAAATCAGACCTGGACATGGATCTAAGGTGTAGATCTTATGTCTGATTTAGACTTTAGAATTGGACCTGTGCCTGAGACCTAAACATCAAATCTCAGACCTGAACCATGAAATACCCTGATCTGAAATGGAAAATGGATCTTGGACCAGTTTTTATCCAGGATTTTAGACTGGAAATTACTGCTGGATCTTGTACCTTGTATTGTGACTTTAACTGGAGTTTGTACCTTATCTTCCGGTTTTCTCATGTCAGGATAGGTTCATCTCCTTATAAATTTGGTTCAGATGTGGTGTCAAGGTTGATGACACCACACATACACCAAAAAGGTATAGAAGGTTTATTATTCACATAGTGAGACCTTCCTATGGAAATCAGGGAAGGGCTCCAGGGTAGTCTGAAGATGTCTGAGAGAGAAAAGAGGGGCAAGTCAAGAACCCAACATTGTATATTCCGAGAAGTTAAATGAGTGTCTTGGCTACTCTCAATAATACCTCAAACACTGAAGGGAATAAGGATTACTTTAGTGAGGCCTCGAATTGCAGATGATCTTGATTTATATTTTGGGTAGATATGAGGCAAGAAATCCCAAGTTCTTTATGCTAAAGATCATGGTTTTTCCATTGGCTAAACACAATGGTCAGATTATGAACAATGACCAAGAATCTATAAAAATGTAGAGATGAGGCTGATTGTTGCGGCCGTGCAGGACATCCAGTGCTAAGGTGGCTGCCTAAAGTTCAGCCAATTGTGCCGAGCTTTTGATTCTGGACTTTATCAGGCACATCTAGTTAAAAGGATGACCAGCAAAAGCCTTCCAGCAGACTCCATCATGTATAATATTGGTAGTGCCATCTATAAAGCATACTGATTCCCCTTCTTATTTACTCAGTTGGTTCTACAGGGGTCTTCAGCCAACCAAACGATCTAGAAGAGGAGTGACTTCCTCCAGTGCCATATGACAAGGACTGAGGGCAAAGGGAAGCCACTTTTTCCTGCAAAGGCAATATGCCATGTGGTCTGAATCTCACTTTATCCTAAAAATGTATTTATTTTTGTAAAGTTTCAATGGCCATGCCAAACCTACAGTCTATTGTCTCTAAGACCCAAGACATAATGACAAATCGGTACAGTCACAGACTCAGGACGTGTGAGGAACATCCATCTCTAGACAGACTCAACATGGAGCCAGTAACTTTCATTCTACTGGTGTATAACATGAGGAATAGGAGATTAGAGAGGAGATTAGAAGCTCATCTCTTGTTCATGGCCATTCTGGGTGGTCCGTAGACTCCAGGAGGCAGAAAAGGAGGTTACTAAAAACTCTAAAATAAAAGACTTTCTGGGGAAAGGGTGCACTAATGGGAGTGCCTATTATACAACAATTTGGACAGATTTAGAGCCTTTTGTTGTAGGGGTCCCCATGCAAAATGGGCCGATTAGTGAGTAACGGAAAAAATGGTCTTAAGTAAAATTGTAAATGAAGTATATATTGATTCCAACACCCAAAATGCCATAAAAATGCTGTGTTCATTGCAGGTGATGACAGTCATTAGTTGTTTCTTGACATTGTGAGGAGTGGAGTGGCCTTCAATTGACTAAATATTGACCAGAAATTTCGCTGAGGTAATGAGGCCTTGTACTATGTACAGGACATCCCTTTCTGGTGAGCTACTTTGTGAATGTTAGTATGTCCTGAATGAGTGTGCCAAATGAAACTCCTCAGAGGAAGATTCATCAGTATAATGTCATATCTACATTCCTGGAGAAAGTTGTATGTGGTACTGAAAAGATGGTGTTGGATGGGTTGTTGAGATACCTCACGAGTAGCCAGGTTGAGGTGTATTGTGTTCCTTTAGGGTAAAGGAAAATTGGTGATGAGAGGCTATTGAAATGGGCCTTGAACAAAACATACTAGTCAAATCTGTGACTACAAAGTATTTACTATTGCTGATTGGATGGAGCTAATAATTTCAATAATACTGGGTTTTAGATATCTTAATGGATGGACCATGGCATTAAATAATTCATTGTAAGCACCATTAATTCTTTCCAAGCTTAATAACTGGCTAAACTGGGCCTAACTAGACTTCATAGAATAGGTTTCAATCCTTGGAAATCTTGTTTTAATTTATTCTGGACTGTGTTAACAATTATAATAGATTGGAACAAATCCACAGGGTTTTTGTTTTGTTTTGTTTTTTTGTCAGAACAATTTTAAGTATTAAAGACTTAATTTAATTTTAATTTATTATTTATTCGGTTAGAGCTTCCAAACCCACTGTGAGAGAGTTTAAAGAAACTAGAACCACGACCATGGGGAATTTAGAAAAGGCAATAGTTTTAATTGTTAAGATGAGACATATTTATATTTCTTCTATTTTATGTTTGCAGCTCCTTTAAGATTATAGGAGGTACTTTATTCAAACTTAGTGAGATCCCCAAGTATAGGGTGACTTATTTAAATTTAGTGGGATCCCCTAGGTATAAGTCTAATTTGAACTCCAATACAGATTAAGGTCCATATTGATGAAGGTTTACCATTTGGAGCATTTCAGCAGATGTTAAAGTTAATTTATAATTTAGATGTTGAAGTCAATTTAGATATTAAAGTTAATTTAATCTTTTTATGGTATAATATGTGTATAATAAGTTTAGTAAATCTTTGGTTTCCAATTAGGTCAAACTGTGGTGCAATGTCCCACATCCAGGTCTAAAGTCTAAGTCCAAGTCTAATTCTTTTTTTTTAAGATTTTATTTACTTATTTGACAGAGAGAGAGATCACAAGTAGGCAGAGAGGCAGGCAGAGAGAGAGGGAGAAGCAGGCTTCCCGCTGAAGAGAGAGCCTGATGTAGGGATCGATCCCAGGACCCTGAGATCATGACTTGAGCCAAAAGCAGAGGCTTTAAGCCACTGAGCCACCCAGGCGCCCCTCTAAGTCCAAGTCTAATTCTAAGCCCAGTGTCCAAATGCAAAATATGGGTCTAATTTCAAGTTTAAGGCTATGTCCAAGTAACTGGGAAATTCCAGATCCAAGTTTCAAGTTCAACATTCATGTCCAAGTTTAGGTCCAGTCCCAGGTCTAAGGTCAAGACCTTAGTTCCTGGTCCAAAGCAAGAGGAACTGTTACTACAATCACAACCATGGTACTAAGAATAGATTCAAAGTCTAGGTCTTTCAGTTCAAACACCAGGTCAAATCAATTACAAATCCATGTCAGATGAATTTGTAAAAACACTAAATAAGCAGTTTATTTTTAAAGAAATGTGTAAACAAATCCTGCTTTTCATAACTACTAGACCTAAATCTTTGATCTGGATTTGGATATGACCCTGGACATGGAATTTATACCTGGCTCTCCAGATTAGACCTAGATTGTGTTCCAAGGACCTTGGCTCTTGACCTCAAATCTTGAATTGGATCTAGATCCTTGGCCTTTGATCTTGGATCTAGACCTCAGCCTGTGCTTTTGAACTGGACCTTGGATATTAACCTCTAAATTCATATCTGAGCAATACACCTGCAATTGTAACCTGGATATAGATATGCATCTTGGACTGGGAAATAGGACTTGAACATAAATCCTGAACCAGAACCTGGTTCTGGATTTTTCTAATTCCTTCACTTGGCCTAGAATATGTTTTTGGACTTAGACCTTTGACCTGGGCCTATACCTGAAATTTAGACCTGAATATGGATGTCAAGCTTATACCTAGATTTTTCCAGGTCCAATGTCCAAGGCAAAACCAGGTGTGAAGCCTATTGAAAATACAAAATGTACAGTTTCAACATCAAAGTCTATGTCAAGGTACAAGTTTAAAATTCTGGGCCCAAGTCCAGATCAAATCTAGGCCCCATCTCTAACACAAAGGTCAAAGGCCCAGTTCCAAGATCCAGACCCATGTCAAAGCACAAGGTCAAAGTCCTTGTCCAATCTTCAGATCTAATATCAGATTAACTGTACCGGAAGTCAAGGTCCACTGTAAGAATCCAAAGTTCAAATCTAGTACTTAAGCTTAAAGTCCAAGTTACAGGTCCAAGTCTTGTTCTAGTGCCTGGTTTGATGTCCAAGACCAAGGTCCAGGTCCACAACCAATTAAGTCAGGTCTATGTCTAATGGACACTAGACTGATAGTTATAATGTTCAAGATCAAGGTAAAATCCAGGTCCAAATTTTAGATCCAAGGTCCTAGTTTGAAGTAAAGCTCCAAATCAAAGATCTAGACACTACTAAAATCAAAAATCCAGATAAAAGTGTAGAAAATGTTCAAATTCCAGGTCTGAAGTCAAGTCCAAGGTCCTGAACAAATGTCCTGGGACAAAGATTCTGGTCTAGTTCTAAGGTCCAGGTAAAACCGATGTAGACTACTTTTAGAATCAGTGTCCAAGACCATCAGTGAAGATCCATGATAAATGTCCAAGTCCAAGGTCAGGGCCACACCTAGTTCCGGAGTCAAGGTTTGTGTGCAAGTTTCAGGTTTAGGGTCATATTCAGGTGTAGACATGAGGTCCAGTTTCAAGGTCCAAATCTGAGGTACAGGTCAGGTCCATGTCCAAGATCTAGTTCTAAGTTCAACCTCTGTAACCAAGACCAGGTTAGATCCAAGATCCTGGACAAATTTGGGTCTGTAGTTGAGCCATGACTTCCATTTTTAAGACACAAGGCCAGATCCACAATAATTAATTATAAGGTAATAATCTGGTATTGACTAATTTGCCCACTTATTCCTTCACACATTCATTTCACAAACATTTATTACTTACCTCACACACTTATTAAATATCAGAAATGGTTTTAGATAAAAATAAGCATAAAACATAAGAATAAAAATTAAACATGGTTTCGAACCTCCAGGATACTTAAGCCTGAAGAAGGATATCCACAAACAAATTGATCATTATAATTAATAAAATGAGTACTAAAATAGAAAAAAGCTAGAGGCTCTGATGAAACATTGAGACATCTGGCAGAAGAGTCCAAGGGGACACTTGCTCCAAACCCCGAAACTCAAGTTGGCCTGAAGCAAAAAGAGCCTCACAGGCAAGAGAGCATGTAGCATCATCATAGAATGACCACACAGATGATCAGATAATAGCAAGGTTACTAAATAACATATGTAGCAAGAATCATATTGAAAACTGTGCAATTATGATCCAAGTAATGCTCACACACCTCTATGATGTTGGTGCTATTGTTATATTCCTTTTTTTAGGGGAAAAAACTAAGGTGAAGAGCAGTTGACAATTTTCCCAAAGTCATGTGGCTACTGAGCAGTAGAACGGAGACTGCAATCTAAGACTGTTAAGAAGCCAAAACTTGGTATATATTGCCTTCCTACGCCAACAAGAATAATGAAGGTTAAAGCAAGAGAGCAGGAAAAGCTAGATCATGAGGATCTCATGTAGATTTGCTAAAATATTTGGGCTTTCTCCTGAAATCCATTGATGAATTTACATAGTAACATTTGTTAGGCATTCTGACACTAATTATAAAAGTAATTTCAATTACTGTTATAAAAATTATACAATAAGACATCCCCAAAATGGCAACATAGTAGGCTCCTGAATTTCCCTCCTCCCACAGAAACCCACCAAATATACAGTCACAGTGGAGCAATTTCCCCTGAGAGAGATTCAGAAACTGGTTGAGTGACTCCTACACATCGGACAACAGAGAAAATACCCACATTGAAATGAGTGGAAAAGGCTGAGACACTCTCTCACCAAAAACTCCAACTACCCACATCATGCAGTCATGAGGGGACATCTAACTTCCATCTTTTCCCTGAGGAACAAAGGGTTTGGAACATACAACTAGTGCTTCAAGTTTCAAGTCTGCCGCCCAAAGGATGACCTTCAAATCACCTAGCTCTGGAAGCTAATAAGACTTGCATTCATGGGGCACCTGGGTGGCTCAGTGGGTTGGAGCCTCTGCCTTCGGCTCAGGTCATGGTCCCAGAGTCCTGGGATCGAGCCCCGCGTCGGGCTCCCTGCTCAGCGGGGAGCCTGCTTCTCCCACTACCATTCCCTCTGCTTGTGTTCCCTCTCTCGCTGTGTTTCTCACTGTCAAATAAATAAAATCTTTAAAAAAAAAAAAAAGACTTGCATTCATGAGTCAGATGAGACTACAGCAAAAAAGAAGCAGCTGTTAATGGGTACACGGCACTGTCTGTGGGCTTTCCCTTCGAGCTCAGCACAGAAGGTACAGGCAAAAATGCCCAGCTCCCAGTCTTTCCCAGGAAGGGGTTTGCATGCATGCTAGCTGCTACACATCTAGGTGCTGAATAAGAGGCTCCCAGAACCTGAAAGAGCCAGTGGGTGAACACTTTACCTTCTCCTGTTGACTCACTCCAACAATAAGCCAAGTCACCGGAGTCTCTCTGGAAGAAGTTCGTCCCCACATCTAGTGCCCCAACTTTTATGACTTTCACTTGAAGGACAGGTCTTCAAATCTGTCCTAGATCTAATAGCCAAGAGGGCTTAGAATTCAGAAGTCCCATAGGAACATATTTAAAATACAACAAAGCAGTTTTCAAACAGGCACATAGCAGTTGCTGTACCTATCCTCGGGCTCAGCACAGAGGAAGCAGGTAAAAACGTCCAAGGCAAGGGAGATTTGACTGCCTTCTGTCCCAGCTGCTCCCTGAACCCCTTTAAGAATATCAGCAGGTTTGGGGACTGGGTGGCTCAGTCGATTGAGCAGCTGCCTTCAGCCCAAGTCATGATCCTGGGGTCCTGGGATCGAGTCCTACCTCGGGCTCCTTGCTCAGTGGGGAGGCTGCTTCTCTCTCTCTGCCTCTGCCACCACTCTGCCTGTTTGTGTTCTCTCTCTCTGACAAATAAATAAATAAAATCTTTAAAAAAAAAAGAATATCAGCAGGTTTTTTTCAGCAGAATTCTTGTGAGCAGAAGGGAGTGGGATGATATATTAAAAGTGCTGGGGAAAAAAAAAAACCTGCCAACCTGAAAAAAGCTTCTTTTAGAATCAAAGGTGAGTTAGTTTCCCAGACAAACAAAAGCTGATAGAATTCATGACCACTAAACTGGCTTTAACAAGAAATGTACATATAAAAGTACAAAACTCACTGGTAAAGAAAAACATATAAATTCATAATACACTAATAGCGTGAATCACTCCATTAGCTGAGAAGGCAAACTTATGTTCCAGACAACTGAACAACTCCTAAGCATGAACTTCCCACCCTGCCCAGACATCCTTTCAATCCTTTATATAATTTGCCATTCACTTATTAGAGAAAAATGTTCTTTGAGAGTTTAACTGATGCTGAGCTCAGTGCTAGGTGCAGAGATACACTTGTAAGCAAGACAAATACAGTACCTCTCCTTGCAGGCTCTCTGTTGAGAGACAGAGACAAACGCTGAACAAGAAATGATAGATAAAATGTTTACAGTGATGGGCAGGTCCATTGACACATAAAATATAGGCACCCAGCCTGGCTACAACATCTGGAGAAAATTTTGAAGTTAAATCTGAGATCTGAAAAAAAGACACTGGCTGGGGAGAGTGAAAAAAGAATATTCCAAATGGAAGAAACAGCAGAATGTGCTGAAGGCACTAAAGTGGGGAAAAGATTTTTGAAGGACAGAAAAATATTCCAATATGGCTGGGACATACAGAGCAAGGTGGGGGAGCTTGGAGACCTTGGCCGTGGCCCATAAAGGCAGGACTTTGGAGACCATTTAAGAGTGACAGGACACTGTTAAGTTTCTTCAGCAGCAGAGTTCCATAGAGATGTGGGGATGCTTAGTATAACTCTCTGAATCACTCAGCCTTGAGTGACTGGAAAGCTGAAACTTTCCAGTTATTTTTTTCAGGTGAGTGAGGAGGACATTAGACTAGAGCAGTGTCAGTGGTGTGTGTGTGTGTGCGTGTGTGTGTGTGTGTATGTGTGAAGTGAGAGAGAAATATCTCAGTTCACAAATTCAGATAAACGAAAAACCTTTCCCTGAAAATAAATTCTGTAATATTTCAGTAATTCAATAATTTCTCATATTCAGCATCTAAATCCTATTCTCCCTGGTATGACCTCTTTTTCTTTTCCTCTGACTCTCCCCTCTCTCTCTCTCTCTCTCTCTCTCTCTCTCTCTCACACACACACACACACACACACAGGCTCTCACTACCTCTCTTCTTACCTAAGGCAATTTTAAATCATGTTGACTTTTCAAATTTCACCATCAAATTCACTCATCACTACTTTTTCTCTTCATTAGAAGGCAAGAGGTGGATGGTAAACAAAATGTTTATTATTTCTACACTTAGTTCTTTATTCTGGATTAAAATTATTTCATTGTGTGTTGTTAAGTAATTAATCCAAATACTTAGGACGTTTTTCCAAAGCTGTGTGTAGAACAACCTGTCTTTTCCTTTTTTGTTTTTTACATAGTGCTTATTCATACCTGACTTACTTGGGATCTGCTTCCTTACGGTGGTTTATTTTCCATTTTTAATATTGCCTTGGCTAGTCTCATCTGTTTATTTTCCAAGACCTTTAGAATTATTGAATCAAGGTTTAAAAAAATGAGACATAGATTCTAATTGTATTAAACCAATAAATCATTTATACTCAATGATAGCAGTGTCTAATTTATAATAGTTGACATTTTCAGACATAAACTATTTGTTTCTCTCAATTTATTTGTCTTCTTTTATGTTTTTAGTAATAATTTTTACTAATAATTTTAGGGATTTTTTTTATACAGCTCTCACACATTTCTTATTCTTTTGCTGGTACTTTTTCTTTTTTGCAAAACAATTTATATGTGGTTATCTATTCATTAGTCACTGAACAAATTTTTATGGAGCACACACCAAGTGTCAGGCATTGTACATAATAGGTCTTGACGAACAAGAGAAATGTTTTTAAAAGGGAATTCAAATGTGCTTTGACATATATAACAGGACTGTTTACCTAGACTCAAGACATTTCTTAATGAAATGATGCCAAACTAAGTGATCTCAAACAGGACCCTTAGGTGGCATTTTGGAACCTATGTGGGTAATTTTGCTGTCACAATGAATGGGGTACTTCTGAGATTTTGTGCGTGGTGGATGTCACTGACATTTGGATTCAAGAAAGCCTTGTCACTAAGTAAAAGGATGACAAAACCTTATTGGAGGCAATGAGAGGAATATAGATGGAAATGCCCAGGAATTTCTGGAATGAACACATGGATATTTAATATTAAAACACAGGACAAAGCTATACCAGTAGTAACTGTGCATCACTGGCATAAGGATAGACATAATCGATTCCTGTAGACTATGAAAGTGTCGTTTTTAAATTTTTATTTATTTAGGGGCACCGGGGTTGCTCAGTGGGTTAAAGCCTCTGCTTTGGGCTCAGGGTCCTGGGATCAAGCCCTGCATCGGGCTCTGCTCAGCAGGTAGCCTGCTTCCCCGCCCCCCCCCACCCCCCGTCTGCCTCTCTACCTACTTGTGATCTCTCTCTATCAAATAAACAATCTTAAAAAAAATAAAATAAATAAATTTTTATTTATTTAATGCTTCAAGTTTTAATATAAATTCTAGTTAGTTAACATACAGTGTAATATTAGTTTCAGGAGTAGAATTTAGTGGTTCATTACTTGTATGTAACACCCAGTACTCATCACAGTTAAGTGCCCTCCTAGATCCTCATCACCCATTTAGCCCATCCCCCTACCCAACTCCCCTTCAGCAACCCTCAGTTTATTCTCTATAGTTAAGAGTCTCTTTTATGGTTTGCCTCCCTCTCTTTTTGTTCTTTCCCCTATGTCCATCTGTTTTGTTTCTTAAAGTCCACATATGAGTGAAATCATGGAACTTGTCTTTCTCTGTCTGACTTATCTCACTTAGCATAATACTCTCTAGCTCCATTCACTCCATAGAGAATGGCAAAATTTTATTCTTTTAATGGCTTGCTCTGTACCATGAAAATGTTTTCATTTATGAGCCACTGTAATGTTTCTATTAGAGTATAAAGGCAGTGTAACTCTGTATCTGCTACGAGAAAGAAAAAAACTAACTGGATGCCATCCTTGACAATCATCCCACACATTAAAAAAGAGAGGTGGGTCCTTTCCTCAGGGAAAAAGCAGTGACTAGATTGTGTCCATGAAGGTTTACAATGAACCAACTGTATTTGGTCCTTATTTCCTAAAACAGAAGTAGTGTCCAACTTTGCAAGAATCTAGGAAACAGATTAAAGAAATACACCTTGCCAACAGCTAGGTATAAATCCAATGCAGATTACACTGCATTGGATTTATACTTATTAATACTATTTGTCCAGAAAACTTATCCTACTAATGTCACCCTCTTGAATTCTTCTGCCTATTACAGAGAATCAATTCATAAATTAAGGGAAGGCAACCTCCTCTAATTTTTGGTTGAGAATTTCCTAGAATACACACAAGACATAGAAAAGCTTAACTTTTTTAACACGTAAAGAACTCTTACAAACCAATAAGGTAAATATTTTTTTAATAAGGTAAATATTTTTAAATAGAAACATAAGGAAAAGTCACAGTCATGAAATTCACAAAATAAGAAATTTAAGTGCAAACAGACGAATGAAAACAAGTTTAATCTTACTATTAATCAATGGAAAGCAAATTATAGCTACCAAAGATAGTAATTTTTATCTATCAAAAAGGCATACATTCTTTAAAGGATGATAATATGCAGCAATAGACATTTCTTAATACTACTTATATATAAGTTATGGATGTAAATTTGAAGAAGGTGATTCGGAAAAATAGGCAAAAGTCTTAAATGTATGTATATATTTGTATATATGTAAAACAATAGCTGATTAATTAAATAAATTATGGTACATTTTTAAAACATAGTCAATAAAAGTTGAATTAAAATATTTACAATTTAAGTGAGTAAATGTATATATGCTATGATTCTAATTTTAACACGGTTATATATTCACATGTAGGAAAAGAAAAAATATTAAAAGCTTCCCACCAAACTTCCTGTGTTTATCCTTCTGTAGGGGAATTCTGAGAGCTCTCCCCTTTATTGTGCTGTGTATACTCATTTTCCATGAACATGAATAATTTTTATAATTAAAAGTGCATTATTTCAAAAAGAAAAAAAAGTGTGAAAACAGGGATTCACTGAGGTATATCATAACTTTACAAAAATCAAGTTGTGAGTTTGCCCCTTGGTGAGTCACAGATAGAAACTACCCAAGGTGGAGTTGTCACACAAAGTAAACTTATTTGGAGATCACAAGAAATAATTTCCAAAGCTCTGACTCCTTGAGCAGGGGTGGATGGGCTCCTTTTATTTAGGGTCAGGATGAATATTTACAAAGGGGAGTCTTAAGCGAAATAAGTCAGAGAAAGACAAGTATCACATGATCTCTCTGATATGAAGAATTTGAGAGACAAGGCAGGGGTTTGTTGGGGGGGCGGTGGGGGAGAGAAATGAAACAGGAAGAGATGGGGAAGGAGACAAACCATAAGAGACTTCTAGACTCATGAAACCAACTAAGGGTGGTTGGGAGGTGGGGGGGGTGGGTAGGGATAGGGTGGCTGGGTTGTGGACATTGGGGAGGGTA
>CM053614.1:83297005-83347733 GCA_028646535.1 Procyon lotor | reverse complement strand
TATACTCGAAGAACTACAGAACGCTCATGAAAGAAATTGAAGAAGACACAAAAAGGTGGAAAAGCATTCCATGTTCCTGGATCAGAAGAATAAACATTGTTAAAATGTCTATACTGCCCAGAGCAATCTATACTTTCAATGCCATCCCGATCAAAATTCCACTGGCTTTTTTCAAAAGCCTGGAACAAGCAATCCTAAAATTTATATGGAACCAGAATATGCAGCTTCTAAAAGCACACAGGGTGGCCTTTCTGAATGGATGGATCAGAAAAGTGTCCCCTCCCTCCTGGCTGATACGGCTTTGGTGCCAAGACCCCTGTGGCATGGCCATGAGCTCGAACCAGTGGGCACTGTAGCCTGGCAGCCTTTGTGTTTTGCACAAACTGCAACACCGGCAGTGGGACCAGGGAATATGAAAGATCTTCAAGGTTGTTCAAAGGACATTGGATATAAGATTTACAATCTCTTCAAGTTACACATTCCCTCAGAAAATAGTTGCAAAAAATAAGTCAGAACTTCCCTGGTAGCCAGTGAAACTCTCCTGAATTCTAAGAAAGAAAGTCCTTTATTACATAAAATACTAATTATGTGCTGCCAGCCTCACTGAGAGAGAGAAGTAAATCACATGGAACAAGCAGGAGAGCAGGTATTTATCAACCAAGGCAAAGATGATGGACCATTACCTAATAAACAACAATAGACAGTTAATAAGACCCTAAAATCAATATTTTTCCACAACAATGCCAGAGTAATTCAGTGGAGATGAAAAAATATATAAATATGAGCTATTTTGTCTAAAGGTGTTTAGTGCCTTCAAAGTGAGAAAAATTTATGCAAGATTCTGTGAAATAACCGTAAATATGGAGTTTTAAGAATACAATGTGGTCAATAAAAATGATAATTAATCTAAGGTACTATGACTTACATAATGGATATACCTATTCATTCTAGAAAAATCTTCCCAATCTTAAACTGATTATTCAGTGTTCTGTGCCCCAAATCATGATCCAATCATTTCATTTCTGTGCTTCTGGCATTGTTTTAACAATATGACCAAAAATATGTTACATGGTTTCACCGTGACTCTGTCCCAATGATAATATTTTAATACATTTAAGAAGCTTGGGTTGTCACAGAAAAAGATATGTTCTCCAGTAGCTCTTCAGCCAGATTTCCACTGACCCACTCAGTGACTTGCCTTCTTTAATTTCTTGACAGTGTTGCTTGTGCTCTGATATCTAGGTCATGGAGTCTCCAAATACTTGTTTAAACCTTGTTTCTGGGTGTGCCTGGGAGGGAGTTACTGGATGAAATTAACATTTGAATTGACAGACTTGAGTGAAGCAGACGGGTCCCTCACCCCTCCCAACGCAGGTGGGCCTCATCCAATCCACTGAAGGCCTGAATAGAATAAAAGACTAAGTAAGAATAAATTCTCTTTCTGCCTTCCTGTCTTTGAGCTCAGACTTCTGTCCTTTCCTCCCTTTAGACTCCTACTCAGACTGGAACTCTACCAGCAGTTCTCCAGGGTCCAGCTTGCTGATTGCAAACCTTGAGACTTCTTGGCTTCTCTAATCATCATGTAAGCCAATTCCTTACAGTAAATCTCTCTCTCCTTCAGTGGATGGATGAATGGATGGATGGATGGATGGATGGATGGATGGATGGATGGATGGATGGACAGATGGAGTGATCAATGGATGGATGGATGGATGGATGGATGGTTGGATGGACAGATGGATGGATGGACAGAAAGATACATAAATACATAGATAGAGATGGAGGTAGAAGTAAAGATATAGATATTAGACTATATGTCTGTTATTGGTTCTGTTTCTCTGGACAACTCAGAGTAATAGAGATGATTTCAAAGAAAAGCACAAATATACACACATACATACACAATGCAGATCATATGAGAAATTGTGCAATACCCAAAAGCAGTATATATTCTCAGCACACAGAGGAAAAGCTGTCTCTGCAAAAGAGTTGCTGTGTTAGAAAAGTTCTGCATCCTGATCTGGGTGGTGTTTACATGAGTGAATATATGTATACAAATTCTTCAAACTGTACATTTCAGATGTATGTACTTTACTCCATTTATGCTATAGTTCAGTGTAACAAATGAAGGTACACTAGGAAAAAATTCAGTAATAGATTGAGTGGGAAACTGTAATCAACAAAGTCTACATGTCAAAACTGAATTTAATAAAGGATGTTAGACTGCCCCCACAACCACTATTACTGCTAATTAGGGAGATGGAAGAAGGATGAGTAATTAGAGGGCCCGTCCTTTAGACCCAAGCTGGAAATGCTAGGTGAAACTCAGAAGCAATTATCAAAGAAGAAAAAAAAAGAGCTACTTATTGATGTGTTGATACTCTTTGCTAAGAAGACTGGTCCTTTGATTGTCATTGTATCATGATTGTGTTGTGTCAGTTAGCTGTAAAGAAATCCTCCTCAACTCTTAGTGACTTAAAACAAGACTTTCATTTCCTCCCAGTGCTGTAGATTAGTAATTTGGGGGTGGGGTATACTCAGCTGGGCTTATTTGGGCTTTGTAGCCATTGAGGGTCAGCTGGGAGTTGGCTGGTCCCAGAAAACTTCATTCACAATAAGAACCTCAGCAAATATGGCAGAATGTCTGGGACAGCTGGTCCCCTCTCTCCGTGGGGGTCTCTCATCCTCAAGGATCTGGACAGGGCTTGTGAATAAGGCGCGGTGTTCCAAGTATCCCAGTGCTGGAGTGGAAGTGTGGACCTTGTGGTCCAGGACCTTGTGGACCTGGACCTTGTGGTCCAGGATCAGAAGTGACAAAACGTACTTCACCACATTTTTGTGTTCCAACGGTCACAGAGCCAGCCCAGCTTCAGAGTGGAGGAGAAATAGATTCTACTTCTGATGGGAAGAACAACAGAGTCATGGAGGCGTGGGAATAGCATGAAAGGAATTATCGTGACCGTCTTTTGAAAAATGTTCCCCAGTTTTTCATTTGACTTAGAATAATTTGTTGAATAAATTAATATTTCCAACATACATCACCCCGCATTTTGTGGTTTCTTACTTAGCTGTTACACTGAAAAACGCCTATTCCAAATCAAATAAACATTTACCTACATTTTCTTTCAATTATTTTAATTATTTTAGTTCAGGGTTCAGCGAACTTTTTTCCATGAAGGACCAGATAGTAATTGTTTTAGTCTTTCTAAGCCATAGCATGTCTGTGACAGTTCTGCCTAGAAAGCAGCCATTGACATTATATAAACAGATGGGCATGCCCATGAATCAATAAAACCTTACTTACGAAATTCAGAGATGGGCTAGATTTGGACCCTGGGTTGTAATTTGTTCACATCTGCTTTAAGATATTGGGTTCTGGGGCGCCTGGGTGGCTCAGTGGGTTAAAGCCTCTGCCTTCAGCTCAGGTCATGGTCACCCGATCCTAGGATCAAGCCCTGCATCAGTCTCTCTGCTCAGCAGGGAGCCTGCTTCTCCCTCCCCTTCTGCCTGCCTCTCTGCCTACTTGTGATCTCTCTCTCTGACAAATAAATAAATAAATCTTAAAAAAAAAATCTAGTTTGTGTTTGTGTATGTGATGAGAAAAAATGTAACTTTTCAAATAGTCGTCATAAAATAAGTATTAAATAAACAATACTTTTCTTACTCTTTGTTATGCCATATTTATCACCTAGTATTAGGATCAGTTTCCACACTGAGCATGTACTTCCACTAATCCTTCTAGTCATGCATTTATTTGTAAGTATCTAGGAAACCTTATCATCTTTAATTATGTTTGCCCTCAAACTATGTTTTCTCCCAAGAAGGTGAAATACGCCCTCATTATTCTTTCTTTTTAACAGTACCTCTGCTTTCTTACAAAATCTGAATTTTTGCAGGTGAGCTTTAGGATAATTTATTTTTTAATTTTGTGACAATTTTTCATTGGTATTCTCACCAGAGCTGCATTAAAATTTTATATTAGTAAGGAAAAAAAATCTTTACAGTATTAAAGATTTTTTTTAATATTTTCCTTCAAAATAATAGCACTTATTATTTAGTCCTTCTTTAATCTATGTATGTTCAGAATCACAGTTTTCTTCTTAACTAGTCTACACATTTCTTAGCTTTTTACTAGATATTTGTGGCGATACCTATATTTTACCTCATCTTCCTGGTTATAGAGGAAAACTATATTTCCCAGTTTCCCTTGATGTAAGGTAGATGACAAGCCTGGATTCTGGTTAACAGAATGTGATGAAAATAATCTATAATCTTCCATTCTCCTCCTCTTGTCTCCTGGATGGATACAGAGGATCCCATGGAAAGCTCTAAGGCCCAAGAAGATGTCAAAACTACTAACGGGAAGGAATTTGGACCAACTAAGTTAGTTTGAGGAAGCCTGACTACTAAAATTCATTTGCATTATGATGTGAAAGATAAACTTTCAGTTGTCCAGAAAATGAGGTACCATTTGTTTGTTATAACAGTTATTCTTCTCTGATTCACACATTATTCTATATTCTTATTCCCATTGTAAATGAGTTATTTTTAAAAATTTTTTCCAATTGATTATCTTATACATAGGACAACTTGTGATGTTGCTGATTTGTAGATAATTTAATCTTGCAAATTTACTAATTTCTCTGATTGCATTGTTTTTCCACTTGATACTCTTTTGATTGCCAGTTGTATATGAACCAAATAATGGTATTTAATCTCTTCCTTTTGGAGTGATTGTAACTCAAATTTCTATTTTTTAATTTATTGAATTCCAGAAATTCCGCAATAATTGTAAAAGAGTCGGGGAGATGAAGACCATTTGACTTAACCTTGACCTTATTAAAATGTCAAAATGTTTTCCGCTATTAAAAATATTCTTTTAGGGGCACCTGGGTGATTCAGTTGGCTAAGTGTCTGACTCTTGATTTTGGCTCAGGTTTGAGATCTAGCCTCTGCACCCAGCATGGACCCTACTTTGGATTCTCTCTCTTTCTTTCTCCTTCTGCCCTCCTACCACATGCACTCTCTCTCAAAAAAAAGCTAAAAAATATTCTTTTATAAAAGATATATAGTCTTTACCATGATATTTTTGTACTGATATTTTTCAAGAATGAGTACTGAATATGAAAAATTTATATATCTCATTCTCTTTTGGCCTATTTAATAAACTATATTCATTAGTTTTCTAAAATTAAACCATTCTCCTATTCCCTAGTTGGTCATGGGAATTCAGTTTTTGGAAAACAATGTTGTCTTTGGCTTACTGGTAAAGGAATTTATTTATCCACATTTAAGGAATTTAAGTATCTATATTTCAGTTAAAAGTTGTAGTATACGTTTTAGGTTGCCTATATTAAGTTTTACTATTACTATTATATTTTTAAAGATTTATTTATTTATTTTTAGAGAGAGAGAGAGAGAGCAGGCACTGGGGAGGGGGGCGAGAATCTCAAGCTGGCTCCACACTGATTGTGAGCCCCATACAGGGGTCAGTCTCACAACCCTAACATCACAACCTGAGCCAAAACTGAGAGTTCAACAGTTAACCAACTGCACCACCCAGGCACCCCTACCTACTGCTAATATTATTTTGAATTGCATTGAATTCTGGAGTTTTCCATCAGTAATCTAGTTTGGAGTCAAACTTGTTCCCTTCTTGTGGCCCAGGGATAGTGAATAATTAGATATTATGGAGTAACATAAATAAGGTTTAATAGGTATTGCCCCTTTCTGCATAGAAATTTGACCTTCAGTAAAATTTCTAACTCTGATTTCTTGGAGACATGATAAAAGCAGAATATCAACTCAATTGTAGTTAACACCGTTTGTGACAAAACTTAGTTGTAAAAATGCATCCAGACTCGGAGAATTACATACACCTAGGAAGTCATATAGCATTTCTCTGAGTGTAATAACTCTTGTAATTCTGTATCTCTTTCACAGGCACCCAAGAAGCATACCTTTGCAAACATTACAAGATTTTCGTTCCTGTGCATCATCAAGCTTTCAAGCTAGGGATTTACTCACTTTAAACAATGAAGGTCTCATCCCTTTGCACCTAAAAACAAAAATATATTTGCCAGGTGACTTCGTGGACTACTGCCAGGGATACCCCAGAAGAGAAATACCTGCTTCCACACTGATGACACGCTGTGCTTCTTGCTCTGTATCTTTATCTGTGATTACCTTGCCAAGAGTGGCCTGTAGGGGCGCCTGGGTGGCTCAGTGGGTTAAAGCCTCTGCCTTCAGCTCAGGTCATGATCTCAGGGTCCTGGGATGGAGCCCCGCATCGGGCTCTCTGCTCAGAGGGGAGCCTGCTTCCCCTTCTCTCTCTGCCTGCCTCTCTGCCTACTTGTGTTCTCTCTGTGTCAAATAAATAAATAAAATCTTTAAAAAAAATGTTTAATTCAGTTTCAGAAAATGATCCTTTGGTGGGTGTTGAAATACCATCATGAGCACGGTGCTCTTTTTCACCAGGATCTTCGTGTACCTCTCAGTATTGCAATCATTAACAGGCCATGTTGATGACTCCAGTTTTGCAAGCACGACACTTACATGCCTTAGAGCACAGGACTTCTTGCTGCCTCCTTCCACACTGTCAATATGTAGGTGGGGGCATGATCTTTGTATTGGCTGATGGCCATGCTAACTCACATTTCCGCTGCTTGTACATAGGGTTTTTGTGCGCTCCTGTCTGGAATAGTTTTAGCTGTCTGAAAAAATGCCCCTCATGCCACACTGATAGAGGCTAACCATTGTTATTATAAAGTATTTGATAAGATCAATGTCTGAATCACATGTGGTGTAATTTTTATTATCTATCATTACTCTTGGTCATCAGTCATCTGATCTTTTTTCCAGACGTGCCAGGTGATTTTGTTTAAATGAGCGTTCATTTTAAGTAAACTCTATATTTGCATTTTTAGAAATTCTATTTACTATTTTTTCAAATCTTTTTTGGTGTCTTTTTATTTGATTATAATGTCTATTCCTTCTTTTATAATTATTTAAAAATAGCTTGTATTTAAAATAAAATAGTATTATACTTGGTTGGCTCATTCAGATTTTTTTTTTTAGCCTTCTTTAAGTACCATATTTTGGATTGTTTTTTAATGCTCTCATACAATGGATTATTTCCTATGTGGTTTATTATGGCATACAAAGTTATGTTATGGAAATTAATAACTTCCAAATTTAAATGTTTTTAAAAAACTCGTATCTGTTGAGCTGCTGGTTCAAATTACTCTCCAAGATAGCGTCCTCCTTATGTCACTCAGGTCTATGAGGGCTCAGAACTGCATGTTCATTATCGTGATATGCTTCCACAATTAATCACCATGGCAGAACAGGAAAATTATAAAGAATAGTACTCAAACTCTTAAGGGTTTACAGAAATGACCATGCAATTTCCAGTCATATTCCATTGGCCAAAGAAAGTAACATGACATTCAAAGGGAAGGGGAAATGCATTAATACTGAGCACCTAAATGAAGAAAACCCAGAAATGTTGGTGAGTGGCCTTAAGAACTACCATCTGTGACATCTCATTTTTTACTGTGAGCTCAGTTTGTAAATTGGAAACTGTTTCTTCCGTGGGCACCCTGTGCCTTATATATTAAGGTGTCCTTACAGAGATTTGTGTTAATTTCGGCCTGATGTTCCAACAATTTTATATATATAATCAGTTTTCTGTGAATTTTCCAGCTTCGGTCTTCTCTACTTGCAAATTATTGGCTCCATGCGCTTTGGTTGCTCAGATTTACAGTTTCGATATTTCACTGGATGGTTTGCCTAGAAATTTTGGACCCATTACACGAAAGACACAGCATCAAGGCTCCCATCTTCTACCTTTTCTATCCCTGTACATATCCAAACCCCAGCTTCTAGCATTTAAAACTTATATCCTCTGTGATGTCTTCATAAACAATGTACCATCACTTTTTACACTTAACATGCTTTAAACAAATGTCCTCTTTACGTCACTTGATATTTCCCGGTACTGCATTCAAAAATTTATTAAAATTTATTGTGCATTTATATTTTGTCTGTATTACTCTATATGCCAAGTTGCCCGAAACACAAGCGCTGTGCGGCATATTTGTTTAATTGTCAGTCTTCTACACAATCCTGTAAAATTATCTCAAAGATAGGACTCGGGTCAATTTATGGACTCTATCTCCATCTTGTTTCCCAGGACTCAATAAGTGTTCGACAACTGAGAAATAAATCTAACTACTACCACTTTAAGGTAATGGATAGTGTTAGTGAAAGCAGCCATCCATTCTTTCTGTTCCTGTACGTGTACGCCTTTTAGCCTATCAACAGATGGAAACTATTTTCTTTCCCTTGAGTCTGGGCTGGTCCTGTGACTTGCCTTGTCCAGTGGAAATCAGTGGAAATGATGTTCTAGGACTTCCAGTGCTATGCCTTAAAAGGATCACAACTTCTACTCTCCTATCTTGGACCTCAGCCACCTGGAGGCTGGACTAAAGTAGTAAAGCCCAGACTAAAGTACTAAAGGAGATCACAGGTCTAAGATCCCTGTAGAACGAGCTGTCACCTCAGATATTCCAGTCCCCACCCTGCTTTCAGCTGAATGAATATGCCAAAAGACCTTAAATACGATCATATTTTCCCAACTGAGCCTTGGTCAACCCATGAAACTGACAAATAATAAATTGCTGCTGTTTAGGCCACCAAATTTTGGGATGTTTATTACATAACAATAAATAATTGAGATAGTTGTCTAATAGTTAACTAATTATGCTACTGTCGGATGTTTATTTTAAAATTATAATTTTTAAGGGAAAGATTCTAGAAATTAAGTTACTGGCTTTAAGGTGACATGACTAAAGGCAAATAATTTTAATTCAATCAAGCAATTTTGAAAATTTTAAAACCTGTGTCTAAAACTCAGATACATAGATATTTGGAGACAGGTCTCTTCTTGGGCTAAAAGGTGAGCAGTTAATTATTTTGACTTTGCAGACTCGTTCCTGAAAAGATTTGTTGAATTTGGGGTTAGTTTTAATATTTGGGTACCTCTTAGTTTTAGACAGTGGAAATTTTTAAGAAGTAGAAAAATATAACCTATAGATTTCTGGCTCAGGATTCTCACCAAAGATTTTCTCGCATTCAGATGATTTCGGTTCTTTAGTGAAATCTAGCATTTAAAAATAAAACAAATGATGGCACCACAGGACTGATGCCAAACAAAGGCTTTAGCCATAATCACCATGAAGATTGTAACTTTTAATGCTTTTGACATTTCATAAGTTCTGACTATACGTTTTAGAGAAATGAAACAAATTCTAAATCGTTAACCTCTTTTATTACAAATGTGAAATAACACATTTCACATTAAAGCATAGTAGTTTTTATATTATGAATGTCCAGCTCAGGGCAATAAAGCCATTCCCATGCATTTCAGCAGAACTGTCCAAAAGATGTCAGGTTTTTGGATGAGAACAACTTGGCAGGGACTCGTGCAGAATATAAAGTGTGTTTCAGCTTTATTCTTGGTGATTGCTGTATTTCGTCAAAGTTTCTTAAAAAAAAAAAAAAGAAAGAAAAGAAAACGAAAGCTTTCTCTAACCTTAACATTTTTTATTTGATCTTGTAGAAATAGAGTACATTTATCATCCATATCGTTTATGTTGATGATTGTTTAAGCATAAAAGAGAAAAGAGGATAAAATAGGGCTGCTATTCACTGTTAAGCACATGTTAATGACATCCCTACCTTCTGTATGAACTCTGAACAAAACTTTTAATCTTAATATAGCTCTTCCAACACAGTTCTTCTGACATTATTCTTTCACTAAATCCTCACCTAGGTAATTGTATCCTATTGATGAAAGAAACCTAATGATACTCAATTTCCTTTTTATCTAGTAAAAGCCACATCAAGTGAATCTGGTTATTAAGTAAATAGCAAATAAATTGAATGCTGTAATAAATGGCTTCGTCTGCATACACAATGGAGAGGAAGGAATGAAATTGTACATAGATATTTAAAATGAGTTTAAGATAAATATAAAAACACTATCCTGAGACAACATTATGTATGTAAAATTCAGATGGCTCTTAGGTGATGGGTTTCCAAGTATGTACAATTTTCAATACTGCAGAAAACTTTAACTATTAGTCCAACAGAACATGGACACTTTTCTGCTAGTTTGAATAGGAGCTATGTGAGCTATATCTACATTATACTAAATAACTAGGACAATGAAATATCACGTAAATTTTCTTGCCTTTATCTATGTAATGTCATAAAAGGCTGCTTCTTTTCTCTTTGACTACATAACACTGCAGTTCCCCAGAACTCTATCACTGGACTTTTTCTTCTCTGGCTACACACAACAAAATTTCTATCTTCACTTAATTATTAATCAGGAATCCGGCAACTAGGGGTGCCTGGGTGGTTCAGTGGGTTAAAGCCTCTGCCTTCAGCTCAGGTCATGATCTCAGGGTCCTGGGATCGAGCCCCACATCGGGCTCTCTGCTCAGCAGGGAGCCTGCTTCCCCCTCTCTCTCTGCCTGCCTCTCTGCCTACTTGTGATCCCTCTCTCTGTGTCAAATAAATAAGTAAAATCTTTAAAAAAAAAAAAGTAATCTGGCAACTATACAATGTGCACAAACACACACACACACACACACACACACATACACTAGTTCTTGAAGTTCAAACTCAATTAAATAATTCTACTTACAATCAAATCATGAAAAGATGAAATATATTTTCCACTGAAATAAAACTATATTTAATAAATAAAAGCATACAACCTGCAGGAGGAGGCAAAGAGCTATGTAGCTTTTCTTCTAGAACTGTTCGTACTGTTCCCTCCAAAGGCAATAATCTGCAGATACTGGTTAAATTCTCCCTAGGTGGTTGGTTCCCTGGTGTGGGCCAAGAAGTGGTAGCCTCTGTCTGATAGGGAGTCTCATTCTAACCCCCTCACACACTTCCTCCTACCAGGTCAGATCTCCTTCTCTGACCCCAACTCAACTCCCCAAAGCTCATCTACTATTTTCCAAACTCAAGCCCTAGTGAAGATGTATGATGATTTCCTTCTTGCTCTACATTCCTACATTCTTTCTGGTTCTGTTTTTATGTCATAACTCTGTACCTGCCTTTCCTCAAGATTTACCTTTGGTTATCAAAAGCCTGTTCTTGTGTGTGTGTGTGTGTGTGTGTGCGCGTGTGTGTATTATATATAGTATATACATATATATTCACAAAAAGCCTGTTTTTAGATATATATATATATACACACACACAACAATCTTTTTAAATCTTGAACTTTAGAGTTTGTGTATCTCTTTTTATTCCCACCATACTAATTCCTTCTAGAGGCAATGTATTACCTCTAACTAGAGGAAAAGTGACTCTAAAGTGATCAGGTATAAAAAATATAGTGGTGAATATTTCTAGATGTTATCTTTTATAATACTTCCCCTGAAGCAATATTAAATCCCGGAAGCTTGGAGGATTAAAACATTTGTAAATCCTTTAAAAAGATACCTAGTGTACCTGTAATCTCAGTCTTCCAAAATCCAATGCATCTTAAAAAGTTCATCATCAGTACAACCTTCTCAATGAAATATTTCTCATCCCCATATATAAAAATAACCATAAATGTTTTATTTTAAATATTTATTATAAAAATTTTTATTATAATAAATTAAAAAATTTTTTATAAAAATATAAATATTAACTGTAAGAGTTAATGGGCTCTGGATAAGTCTTCTTCTCCATCCTCTACCCTTGTTCCTCAGAAAACATCAATGTCTATTAGGGAATCTGCGAGAAATGCAAAATCCCCATCTTCAACCCTCATTTCCTCATTTCTTGAATCAGAATCTGTATTTTAACAGGATCCTCAGGGGTTCATCTTCACACAAGTTTGAGAAAAGCTCTGCTCTGTAGCACCACTAGAAACATGAGCCAACGGTCCCTAAACTCCTCCCCTTGCTCCTCCTGCCATTCTCCCAAGTCTAGAATTGCTTTGCTAACACTCTAAAAAAAAATAGGTGCAAAAATCATTATGGCCTTTATCCCTACTTACATGGGAGACTAAAATTCCCCAACCATCCCTTGAAAACTACTGCCTAATTCCTGTGAGCGTCTATATTTTCCTTTCTCTGAGCCTATCTCTCACCCTTCCTTAACTCTGAAATTCTTCCATTCTGGCATCTGGAATGAATGGTCAATTACCAGCAAATCCCCAGTGTTTTCCAATCTTAGAATATTTCCTTCACCCTTATGCTGTTCCAGCACTGCTTAACCTGTAGCCCTGTCAAGGAGAAGCTCTCCTTTCCCACCTCACTTATAACACCAGGGCTGGAGATGGGATAGGGATCCTCTTTGCACCTTGGTGCAAGGAAGACCAATCCGTGATGTTCTCTAAACTCCACTCTTCAACTTTCACCTTCATAGCATCAATCAGTACCACCCACTGCCTTCCTTAACAGTGTCATTTACAAACTCTTGAGTCAGTCCTCCCTCCCACCACCTGGAAAACTTTAGTTCTTGGCTTGCTGTCACTCCCTCCACCCCTATTCTTGTTACGATTCTTGGTGATCTTAGTATCCACAAAGGTAATCTTCCCAATACATTTACTTCCCATTTTCTTGACTTCCTTACCTCCAAGGATCTGGATTTTCACTCTCTCTTAGTTAATGATTCCCATGGTCGTTCCAGTGTTATAACTAGTCATCACCACCGGTAACTACAACTCCTCCATAATCTGAAGTCCAGAATTCTACTCTCAACCACAAACTCCTATCTTCTAGTTCAGTCCCTGTAGTATCTCAGTTTCAACAAACCTTCAACTCACTGAAACCCACAATCCATTGTCTTCTAATGTTTACTCAGTTTAAAGACCATGGTACATCATTATATTATTTTCCCACATGTACCCTCAACCAACTTAACTATTGTTTTCCTTCATTACTTCACTCAGAAAAATTTCAATTCTATGACCATATATTCTTTCCTTTTACTAGCAAGGATGAGCCATTCCCACAGCTTGGGCAGTAGATCCTGTCTCTTCTCACTCTTGCAATATAAATTTTTCCTTTTTCTTTTCCCATCCCTATCCCAGTCATCCTCCATTTTATTAGCTGCAAGCTCGCCAGGACTCTATTTGTCTGTGGGTGATTCTTCAATTTGTATGTCACAAAAACGAAATATTTGATGTCTTTTCGATTGTCAGTTTTTTAGAACTGAAATACAAAGTAAAATAGATTTCTTTTTTTGAGTTGACAGGGCATGACTTTTAGTTAGAATTAATTCCTCATAAATAGAGGAAAGGTCTTGGATAGATAATGCATTGGTGATTGCCATAAAAAAGGATCTGGATTTCAAAGATTTTCATTTTACTGACCTCAGCTCCCCTCTGCATGGTTACTTGAGTTGAGCATTTAATAAACTCAGTGTGATATAACTTGAGAAGTGTCTCTATTTAGGTGGCTGTCCATGTTCCTGAAGAGTTACATGACAGTCATACCTACACAATGGCATGTTTTATCTACTACAGAAGTCATAATATGACAGTCTGATAACCTCCAAGCAGGAGCTTGGGGATTCCACTGGAAAGATGTTTCTCAATATTGATGAAAGTTGATACCATTTAAGAGGATTGTTATAAGGTATAGAATCCCAGCCAACATCTATAGATTTTGATTTGGTAAATATAAGGTGAGGCCCAGGACCCATATTTTTTATAAGTACCTGGATGAGTCTTATAGTTGGGAAATTTTAGAAAGCATTGGTATATAAAGATGAGCCATGGTAATCCTATGGGTTTCCCTCCATCTAAAAGTTCACTTTATGACACTTTGCTTTTATGAAAATGTACATTAGTACCTGCTTTCACTAAAAGAAAGACATCTGAATAGGATAGTTGCTTTACTCCATTTCAACTTGTAAAAGATTTAATAGGAATACTCTGTTTTCAGATAGTGGGGGAAACCTGTTTTCAGAGATATTACCATCAAGAATTTCTTCATCCAAAGATACCATAAAATAAATGAAAATTCCTGCCACAGACAGAAGATATTCATAACATATCCAGAGAATGTAGAACAGGAAGTCTCTTATCAGTGCTGATGGGGTAGGAGTTAATACAATCACTTCAGAAAATTACAGGCATTATCAAGGTGGAGCATGGACATACTTTTGACCCTGTAATTTACTCTAAATATTAGACCAAAGAAATGCTTGCACAAATACACCAGAAGACATGCATAAGCACATTCTTAGCAATGTGATTCATAACAGAAGAAAAAACAACAACAACAACCTAGAAACAATTCAAATATCCATGAATAGTAAAATGAGTTAAATACCTTGTGGAATAATTTTACAGTGGAATGTTACACAGCAATGAGAATAAATGGACTACAGCTATTAAAGCTATGTATTAACATACATAAATCTCAAAATAGCATTTTGAGTGAAGAAGACAAGTCATAGAAGAATATAGGTAGTATGGTTCCATTTATATGAAGCTCAAAAACCATCAAGCTGAAGATATATTGTTTATGTGTTCATACCTATAGTTTACAACCTAAAAAGGAGAGAGGAAATTGAGGATAGTTATAACTTGTGTGCGGGGGAAAAAAAGAAGGAGATATGATTGGGAAGGGCGCAGGACATTTCTGGTTTGATTTAATTGTTAAACTGAGTAGAAAATATATGAATATTTGTTTTATTATTCCTTAAACTGTTTAGTCATGTGATACAATATTTGAATATAAGGCTAACACCAATTTTTAAAACAAAATGGCTATTTATTGAACAATCACTTTATGATTGTTGGTGAACCCACGAGCGGTTCACCAACCGAAGCCCAGTGGAGTTGGCCGTACTGAGAAAAAGAGCAGCAGTCTTGCTGGTCTTCTTTTCCCATGGAGCAGAGATCAAAAGGTACTTTCCACAAAGCCTCCTCCTACCTGCCCCAGCAGCTCATTCACCGCTCTCAGGAGTCAGACACAGATGGAGAGGAATACAAGGACAAGGGCATGGGGGAATCTGAGGAGTCCTCAGCATCCGTGATGCTGAATTTGGAGGAAGAATTTGATGGGGCCCTGAGAGAGGAGGTCGTGGCCAATGCCCTTCACCGGTTGTGGTATTCAGGCTCCAGAACTGAGCAGGTCTATCTCAGTCTAGCTTTATCAGCTTGTGATTTGACATTAGCATTCTCTGTGAATATGTTCACCTACAGAAGTTGGATCTTTCAGTAAATAAAATTGAAGATCTGTCTTGTGTGTTATATACCTTACCTTCTAGAACTTAATGCCTCTCACAATAAACTGACAACATTCTTCAGTTTCAAGCCACCCAAAAATCTCAAGAAGGTAGATTTTTCCTACAACCAAATTTCTGAAATGAGTGATTTGTCAGCATACCAGACTCTCACTAAACTAATCTTGGACAGTATCCTTTGAATGAATAAAGGGGAAATTTGGGTAAAAAAAAAAAAAATGGGTGTATTTGACATAATAAACTGAATACTGACAACAACCTTGCATGGCATTTCCTCCCTATTTTATTGATAAGGAAACAATTACAAACTTACATTGAATAAACTTGAGCATTTAATAAATGCCCCATGTCCTTATGGTTCCTAACACCAGAGCCTGGATTTGATCCAGTCTAACCCTGAACTCATCTGCTTTCCTGCTTTTCATATTAGAAATGTTAGTTATTATTGTGCCTGGAACTCTTCCGAGTATTTTACACGCAATATTCACAATTTTAGAGATGAGGAAATTGAGGCACAGGGAGAGTATATGATTTATCCGAGAAAACACGACTCCAAGTGGTGAAGCTGCCTCACCTGTGTTCTACTGCCTGCCAAAGTTAACCTCCTCAATCCTTCTGTAACCCACTTCTTCATGCTCTCCTTTCCTCCTACTAGAGTGTTCTTAATTCAGGATAATTTATCACCTTTTAGAACACTAGACTGAAAATTCTTTTCCTTGCTTTCATTTTTACTCATGCTTATTATCCTGATCAATATATCCTCTGCACTGTTCCTATTATGGCCTTTCTAAAATAAAATTTGAACTAGTCCCAGGAAGAGGTGTATTGACTTCATGGGGATATAATATGATAAATACAAAAAATTGAATCATGTATCAGAAAAACGAGTTTAATAAGCACATAGAATGAAAAAGGGTGCTGGGAATTAATAGAGTCCCATTCCCCTTTCTCACTAGAGGTAGAGAACACTGTAGACAAGCATATATTTCCCAGACAAAAGAAAAATAAAATAATTTTATTCTAAATATTAACCCCAGAAAAATGCTTCCCATTTTGGTTCTTAGAAGTTTCCAAACATAATAGCCAGCTATTTGCCAATCACTCTAAAGTAAATTTTGTTAGTTTACTAGATATGTCAGTAAGGGTCTAGTGAAGAAAAAATAAATGGGGTGCTCCTGTTGGCTTGGTTGGTTAAGCAGCTGATTCTTGATTTTGGCCCAGGTCATGATCTCAAGGTTGTGAGATGGAGCCCCACATCAGGCTCTGCACTCAGTGGGGAGTCTGGAGATTCTCTCCTTCTGCTTCTACCCCTACCCCCACTTGTTCTGTCTCTCTTTCTCAAATAAATGAAAGAAAAGAGAACATACTCCATGAAGCACAGAGAGAAAATTTAATACTGAGAGCTAGATTCAAGGGCATCAAACAAGTTAAAAAGCAAAGAGAGAGTGGTGGGAAAACCCCCAAATTAGCAAAATCAGGAAAGCACTACCAGACATCCTAAGGTCCAGAGGAATGTTGGGACAAGGTGGTATTCCCTGAAGCATGGCACCAAGGCCTCAGCATGAGAGGAACTCGGGAGCCTAAACCTGAAGGGATATGCAATCACTGTGGGAAGTGCTACCCAGAGATTAAAGAAAAGGAGAAATATCCGGGTTTTTCCATCCTCTAGCCAGTGCCTCCCTAGAGCTGAAGCAAATTTCTAAGAGTTTGAAAATCCAGTTTCCAAGGGTCAGCCACTAGAACAGAGCAAGGAGAGGATAAGGAATGAACTTAAGAGCAAACAGGTAAATGACTAGCCCAAAGAACTTTCAATTATATTTTTGTCCCTCATTCTTAAATATGAACTAAAAAAGCTACCCAGAAGGAAAGATAATGCAAGAATGGGGGAAAATGTTTTAAACATGAGAAACAAAAAGCAATTATCTTCTCAAAGATATTTGAGATGTTATTACACTCATGAAACAATAATATGAAGCTATTAAAAAATCAAAACCAAAAATAGAACTCTTAGAAATTAAAAATCATTGTTAAAATTTAAAAAGTACATAAAAGTTAGAAGATTAAGCTCTTCCAGAAAATAGAACCCCAAGACAAGAAATTGAAAAATATGTGCAGAATTACTGGAGAAAGTACATTTGACAAACTAGAGTTCTAGAAAAAGATAGGAAAATAGAGTCAAAACTTTGTTTAAAAAGATTTTATTTATTTATTTATTTGACAGAGGGGGAGAGATCACAAGTAGGCAGAGAGGCAGGCAGAGAGAAAGTGAAGCAGGCTCCCTGCTGAGCAGAGAGCCCGATGTGGGGCTCGATCCCAGGACCCAGGCTCAGATCATGACCTGAGCCACCCAGGCGCCTCGAGGAAAGAACATTTATAAAGATAATTTCCTAGAACTGAACAAGTCTCCAGATTTACAAGGCCCAGTAAGTGCTCAGCACAAGAAATAAATCACATCTAGGCAATTATTCATGAAATTTATCAAGGTAAAGAAAAGCCTCAATAATAATAATAATAATAATAATAATAACCGCAATAAAATATCATATAATTATATTATTATAATAATGTAATATTATAATATAATAATAAAAGCCTAGATAATAATAATAATAGTAATAGTAATAATAACCACAACAAAATATTACCCAGGAATTGCATTATTAGGTCTTTATCCAAAGAATAAAAACATGATTTGAAGTGGCACATGCATCCTTATGTTTATAGCAGCGATATCCACAATAGCCATAATATGGAAAGAGCCCAGATGGCCATTGACAGATTGAATGTATAAAAAAGATATGGTATATATACACAATAGAATATTACTCATCCATCAAAAGGAATGAAATATTGCAATTTGCAACAACATGGATGGAACTAGAGGGTATTAAGTTAAGTGAAATAAGTCAGAGAAATACAAATACTATATGATTTCACTCATGTGGAATTTAAGAAATAAAACTGATGAACATAGAGGAAGGAAAGGAAAAATAAAATAAGATAAAAACAGAGAGGGAGATAAACCATAAGAGACTCTTAACTAAGAGGACAAACTGAAGAGGGAGAGGGAAAATGGCAGAAGAGTAGAGGACCTTATTTCATCTGGTTCCTTGAATTTAGCTGGATACCTATCAAACCCTCCTAAACACACACAATTTCATCCTGAGATGTAAGAAAATATATCTGGAATTCTACAAGCAGAAAAGTGACTGCTTTTTGCAAGGTAGAAAGTAGAGAGTTGTGAATCTGTGGGGGAAATATCAAAAAATAAATGGAGGGGGCAGGGAGCCTCCATGAACTGGCTACTGGAAAGAGATATAACAACACCAGAGTGCAAAATCAGAACCCTTAGAAATCTCCAGTGAAAGACATCCCTTTCTAAAAGGGGCTCAGGGGAATAAAAGGGTAGAATTCTGGGTGGGTCATTGCAGTCTCAGGATCCCAGAAGACAGAGAACAAAGGGGGAAGCCTGAAATAGTAGAGTGCCCAAGCAGTGGAGCAGGGAAACTAGTTAAGATCAGCGAGCCCAGGAGGGGACTCTCAGCCTAGGTCACCATAAGCTGTGACCTGGACCAGCCAGGTGACTACTCTTTGCCTGAGCACTCTGAAAAGGACTGGAACCTCTGGCTACTTACTATCCCTCAGGAGGGGCAAAACATCTGCACCAACAACCGGGCAACAACTCTCAGGGCAGGGACCCCACAAAGGGCAGTAGGGTGACACCCAGCCATGGCCCAGGAGCAGCACAGCAGGGTGTGTGCATGAGCCCACAGTCACTCACAGTCCCAAGGACACAAAGGGCAGTGATGCTTGTGGGCCCCTGGGATTCCCCCAGGGAGGATTGCGGTGGGCACGCACCACAAGAGTCTGCAGAGTTTGGTGCACACAAAAGTGAAGACTGTTTGTCCCAGAGGGTTTATTAAAGAGGGAAGACCACAGTCTTTTGGCTCTGGGCTGGAGATCAGGGCAGAGCCATTTTTGCTCTGATCCTCTAAAGAGGTGCAGAAGGCCCCTAGGGAACAAAAGCCACACAGACTAACCACTCACATTGAGCCCATCACCCTGACAAGGGGTGGGGCAACTCTGCCCAGGCAAAGACACCTGAGAAGCAGCGGAGCAGGCCTCTTCCCCAGAAGACAGACTGGAAGAACATGTGGACAACTTTATGGATCCCACAAGGCTGTAAACCTCCAGCACCAGGGGAAAATAGAATATTGAGCTCCAGGTGCTTTCTCACAACTCATTTATTTCACTCTAACATTTTCCATTTCTTTCTTTCTTTCTTTTTTTTTTTTTTTTTACTTTTTTTCCCCTTTCAACTAGATTCTTACTTTACCAACTTAGGTTTTTAAGTCTCTTTTTAATTTTTATTTTTTACATCTATATTTTATAGATACATGCTTGATTTTAGTCCTTTTTTTCACTCTATTCAATGATAGATGATAGATAGATAGATGATAGATGATAGATAGATAGATAGATAGATAGATAGATAGATAGATAGATAGATAAAGTTTTGCTTTCTTTGCAATTTTGAGATGTAGTGCCTTCTAACACCCAGACCAAGATTCAATCGGGAAAAAGTGGATCACCCCACTTTGTCCACCCTGAAAGATTATAGTCTCTCCACACACCCCCTTTTCCTTTTGTGTTTTATTTTGTTCTGTTTTGCTTTTGGTGGTTTTTCTTTTTCCTACCACTTTGGATATGTCTAAGGTACATTTTATTTGGGTCATGGTCGATATTCTGGACTCTGCTCACTTGCTTACCCATCCTTCTCTGGGAAAAATGACTAGAAGGAGGAATTCACAATAAAAGAAAGAACTAGAGGCAATGTTCTCTGCCACAGAGCTAATTGATACCGATGTAAGTAAGATTTCAGAGATGGAATTCAAGATAGAAATTATAAAGTTAATAGCTGGGCTTAAAAAAATAAATGACAGTAGAGAATCTCTAAGGGTGGAAATGAGATCAGATCTACTCAGACCAAACTTAAAAATGCTATGAATGAGATGCAGTCTAAACTGTATACTCTAACAGCTAGGGTAAATGAGGCAGAAGAGAGAATTAGTGATCTAGAGGATGGGCTGATAGAAAGGAAGGAAGTTGAGGAAAAGAGAGAAAGACAAATCAGAGACCATGAAGAAAGGCTTTGAGAATTTAACGATGCCCTGAAAGTTAAAAAAAAAAAAAAAAAGTCAGAATTATTGGGGTGTCTGAGGGGGTAGAGAGATAGAGGTCCAGAAGGTATATTTGAGCAAATCATGGTTGAGAACTTCCCTAATCTGGCAAAGGAAACAAGCATTCATGTCCAAGAGACAGAGAGAATCCCTCCCCAAACCAATAAAGTAGATCAATACCCTGACATAAAGTAGTGAAGCTCGAAAATAGGCTATCCTGAGAGCAGTGCAGGAGAGGAGTTTCCATATCTATGGAGGGAGGAACATCACAATAACATCAGAGCTATCCACAGAAACCTGATAGGCCAGAAAGTGATGGCATGATATATTCAGGGTACTAAATGAGAAGAACATGCAGCCAAGAATATTTTATCCAGCAAGGCTCCCACTCAGAAGGAGAGATAAAGAGCTTCCAGAACAGACAGAAACTGTCTATGACTATGTGACCACCAAGCCAGCCCTGCAAGAAATCTTAAGGGGGATACAGCCCTGCAAGAAATATTAAAGAGGGGGCACCTGGGTGGCTCAGTCGTTAGGCGTCTGCCTTCGGCCCAGGTCAGATCTCAGGGACCTGGGATCGAGCCCCGCATCGGGCTCTCTGCTCTGCGGAAGCCTGCTTCTCCCGCTACCATTCCCTCTGCTTGTGTTCCCTCTCTGGCTGTGTTTCTCTCTGTCAAATAAATAAAATCTTTAAAAAAAAAAAAAAAGAAATATTAAAGAGGATACTGTAAGTGAAGAGAGACCCCAAGGGTCACATAGAAAGAAACAGAGACAATCTACAGAAACAGGTGCTTTACAGGCAAATACAATGGCACTAAATTCATACCTTTCGATATTTACTCTGCAAATGAGCTAAATGCTCCAATCAAAAGACACAAGGTATCAAAATGAATAAAAAAGCAAGACCCATCCATATGCTATCTAGAAGAGACTCATTTTAGACCTAAAGACACCTCCAGACTGAAAGTGAGGGGGTAGAGAACCATTTACCATGCTAATGGACCTCAAAAGAAAGCTGGGGTAGCAATTTTCATAATGGATAAATTAGATTTTAAACCAAAGACTGTAGTAAGAGATGAAGAGGGACACAAGATCTAACAATTGTAAATATTTATGCCCCCAACATTGGAGTAGCCCATTATACAAACCAATTAATAACCAAAGTAAAGAGGGGCGCCTGGGTGGCTCAGTGGGTCAAAGCCACTGCCATCGGCTCAGGTCATGATCTCAGTGTCCTGGGATCGAGCCCCGCATCGGGCTCTCTGCTCGGCAGGGAGCCTGCTTCCTCCTCTCTCTCTCTCTGCCTGCCTCTCTGCCTACTTGTGATCTCTCTCCTCTCTGTCAAATAAATAAATAAAATCTTTTAAAAAAAAATAACCAAAGTAAAGAAACACATTGATAATAATACATTAATAGCAGGGGACTTCAACACCCCATTCACGGCAATGGACAGATCATCTAAGCAGAAGATCAACAAAGAAACAAGGACTCTGAATGACACACTGAACCAGATGAACTTCACAAATATATACAGAATATTCCATTCTAAAACAACAGAATACACATTCTTCTCGAGTGCACATAGAACATTTTCCAGAATAGAACACATACAGGGTCACAAACCAGGTCTCAACCAATACCAAAAGACTGAGATTATTCCCTGCATATTTTCAGATCACAATGCTTTGAAAATAGAACTCAATCCCAAGAGGAGATTTGGAAGGAACTCAAACACGTGGAGGCTAAAGAGCATCCTGCTCAAGAATGAATGGGTCAACCAGGAAATTAACTTTAAAAATTCACAGAAACTAATGAGAATGAAAACACATCAATTCAAAATCTCTGCAATACAGTAAAGATGATCCTAAGAAGGAAGTACATAGCAATACAAGCCTCTCTCAAAAGATTAATAAAATCCCAAATAAACATGCTAACCTTTCACTTAATTGAGCTAGAGAAAGAACAGCAAATAAAGCCTAAACTAAGCAGAAGAGAAAAAAATAAAGATTAGAGCACAAATCAATGAAACAGAAACCAGAACAGATCAATGAAACTAGAAGCTGCTAGTGGGGTCGTATCCTATGACCCAGAAATTGAGCTAGTAGGTATTTACCCAAGATACAAATGTAGTGATCTGAAGGGGCTCCTGCACCCCAATGTTTATAGGAGCAATGTCCACAATAGCCAACATATGGAAAGAGCCCAGGTGTCTATCAACAGAGGAATGGATAAAGAACATGTGGTATATATATAATGGAATATTACTCAGCCACCAGAAAGGATGAAATCTTACCATTTATATCGACATCTGTGGAACTGGAGGGAATTATGCTGAGTGAAGTAAGTCAATAAGAGGAAGAATGGTTTCACTCATTTGTGGAATATAGGGAATATTGCAAGAATCATAAGGGAAGAGAGGGAAAAATGGAATGGGAAGAAATCAGAGAGGGAGACAAACCAAACCATGAGAGAATTTTAACTACAGGAAATAAGCTGAAGGTTACCAGAGGGAACATGGGTTGTTTATGGGGTAACTGGGCAATAGGCATTAAGGAGAGCACGGGATGTGATGAGCACTAGGTTATGTGGAACTGATGAATATGTTGGCTAATTGAATTTAAATAAAAATTTTAAAAAGTCAGTTGGTTATAACTAGGTATGTGGTCAAACTTATCTCTGTCCACTCTGTCTTGGGAGATATGCTGAATTTCTCAGAATCTTGAGAACAAAACAAAACAAATAAAAAAACAAAGACTTCCTGATAGAGGGAAAGAGTGGAAGAGTCTCAGTACTGCTTTAATTTGTTTTAGAAACAGCATAAAGAAAACAATGGAATGATTCTCTAGTTTCTTTCCATCTCCTTGAGTCTTATAATTCATTTTTCACTTTTACAGATAGATTTTGAGTAGTTTTAAGTTCACAGAAAAATTGAATAGAAAGTACAGAAAACTATCATACTCTCCCCTGACTTCTTCTGTAGTTTCCCCTATTAACATCTTGCACGAGCATAAATTTGTTACCACCAATGATGACTAGTCCATAGTTTACACGAGGGTTCACTCCTTGTGTCGTGCATGTCTGTGGGTTTTCACAAATGTATACTGTCATGTATTCACAATTATAGTTTCATACAGAATAGTTTCAGTGCAGGAAAAATGCCCTCTGGTCCACCTAGTCCTCCTTTTTCTGCTGCCCCTCAATACCCTGGCAAGCATTAATTTTTTAGCTGTCTATAGTTTTGCCTTTTGCAGAATATCATATGGTTGGAATCACATAGTATGCAGCCTTTTCCAGCTGGCTTCTTTCACTTAGCAATACGCTTTTAAGCTTCTCCCATGTCTTTTCCTGGTTTGATAGTTCCTTTATCACTAAATAATATTCCATTGTACAGATGAATCACTTTGTTTATCCATTAATCTACTGAAAGACATCTTGGTTGCCTCCAATATTGGCAATTATAAGTAAAGCTGTTATAAATATCTGCGTGCAGGTTTTTGTGTGGACATAGTTTTCATCTCCAAGGAGCATGACTGCTGGATGATAATGGAAGATTGTTTAGCTTTGTAAGAAACTGCCTGTCTTCCAAAGTGATGATACCATGTTGCATTCCTACTAGAAATGAATTAAAGTTCTGTGGCTCCGTTACCTTATCAGCACTTAGTGTTGTTAGTATTTTGGATTTTAACCACTCTAACAGGTAGTAGTAGTATCTCATTATTTTTTAAATTTGCAATTCCCTGATGACATGTGATATTGAACACCTTTTCAAATGCTCATTTGCCATCTGTGTATCTTTGAGGAAGTGTCTGTTTAGAACTCTTACCTACTTTTTTTTTAAATTGCTGGGTTTCCAGAGTTCTTTGTATATTTTGAGTAACAGTCCTTTATCAGATATGTTTTGCAAATATGTTCTCCCAGTCTGTGGTTTGTCTTTTCCTTCTCTTAACAGTGTCTTTCATAGAGCAGAAGTTTTGATGTTAATTAAGTCATACTTATTTTTTTCTTTCATTGTTTGGTGGTTGTATCTAAAATCTGATAACCAAACCCTAAGTCGCCTGGGTTTTCTCTTATGTTATCTTCTAGACTTTTTATAGTTTTGTATTTTATGCTTAGGTCTGTGATCCATTTCGAGTTAACTTCCGTGAAAGGTGTAAGGTTTGTGCCTAATTTCACTTTTTGAATGTGGATTTCCAGCTAGTCCAGTAGGTGTGTTGAAAAGACTATCTGCACTGCACTCTACACCTTTGCTCCTTCGTCAAACATCAGTTGACTATATTTAAATGAGTCTACATCCCAGTTCTCTGTTCTATTCAATTGATCAGTTTGTTTATTCTTTCACCAATACCACACTGTCTGAATTCCTTTAGATTTATGGTAAGTCTTAAAGCCTAGTACTGTCAATTTTCCATATTTCTTCAATATTATGTTGGCTAGTCTTTTGTTTTTTCCATAATCTTTAGAATCAGTTTGTTGATAACCAAAATAATTTTCTGGGATCTTGGTAGGAATTATATTGAATACCAAGTGAGGAAGAACTGATGTCTTGAAATATTGAGTCTTCCTATCCATGAACACAGAATTTCTCTCCATTTACTTAAATCCTCTTTGATTTCCTTCATCAATTTTGTAGTATATAAATAATAAGTAATATAAATCTCATACATATTTTAATTTTATATCTACATTGACCTTCCCTCCTCCCTTCCACCTTCTCTTTTTTGGTGCTAATAAAAATGATGCTGTCGTTTTTATTTCCAATTTTTCATTACTGGTATCTAGGAAAGCAACTGACTTTTGTATATTAACGTTGTATCCTGTAAACTTGTTGTAACTGCTTAGTTCCAGATTTTTTTGATTCTTTGGGGTTTTCTACAGTCAATCATGTCATCTGTGAAGAAAGATAATTTTCTTTCTTTTTCTTAAATCTATAAGCCTTCCTCCCACCCTTTTTTCTTGTTTTCTGTCATTAGCTAGGACTCCAGTATAATGGTGAGTGGGAGTGTGGGGAGGGTCTTAAAATTTTTTACTTTATTCTTTTTAATGAATTAAACTGGGCCTCACCAAAAAAAATCATCTCTCATTTAGGGAATATTCCAAAACACTAACAGAAATTGGGAGGGGAGTTAAGAAGGAAGGGTGTTAATTTTCTCATCACAGCAAGGTAACAATTTTATGGCCTAAAATTAAGACATTTTAAGAATATATACATCTTACAATAACTCCAACTTTCATGTTTTTCTCAATTTTTCTTAACCTAAGAGTTGTAACTAAGGGGCAATACCACATGCAGTAAATTAATGTTTATCTTACATTCAGAAATAAGTTCTCATTTTGATTTCAGTTCAGTTTTCTTGTTAAACTCGAAGCATTTTACACAAAATATTGATATATTTTTATATATCTGTTTTCTAGCTATTCGCCTAGATATCTTTCTATCTGTGCATCTGCATAGAGAGAACTGGCATGAGATTTGTCTGTTCAAAAAGCATTTTACTTGGTTCAGAGGAGTGGGTACTTTCAATATTTTTTTACTTATCTGTATTGACTGAATTTTTAAAATAATTAGCATGTGTTATTGTTGCTAAAAATATTATCTCAAAACTATAGACATTAAGGTTCTAAGATGTACTTAACAATCAAGAAAATTAAGATAATAACCCTATGTCCAAATGTGGATGGAATTTGTCCTAAATCTACATTATATGGTTAGTTTTGACATTATGTTTGTGCATGTTCCACCCTCTGTAGCAGTACTATATAACTTAGGGAGTTAGGTAGAAATTATTGACTTAACCCTCCCCGTCTGCCCCAAGCTGAGGAGTTAAAATACTAGATCAACCAAAAAATGGTACAACCACAGACTTAGGTATTATGCAGAACCCAGTTCATGAAACAGCTAAATTGATGGACTGTCCTCTCCACTCCCCAATTAGCAACTCTTATTTCATCTATCTTAAAAGCTAGGAGGGCACCTGGGTGGCTCGGTCATTAAGCGGCTGCCTTCGGCTCAGGTCATGATCCCGGAGTCCTGGGATCGAGCCCCGCATCGGGCTCCCTGCTCTGTGGGAAGCCTGCTTCTCCCACTACCATTCCCTCTGCTTGTGTTCCCTCTCTCACTGTGTTTCTCTCTGTCAAATAAATAAAAAAATCTTTAAAAAAAAAAAAAAAAAGCTAGGACCATAACAGGATCATTCTTAAATCATTAACAATAATTTTAATACTATAGGTTTAATTCATGTGTGTTTAAAGTATCAGCTTGTTTACTGACTCAGGATAAATATGTCACTAATTGATACACCTTTTAAATATATTTGATTCATAGTGGCACTTGGGTGCTCAGTCTGTTGAGTGGCCGACTCTTGGTTTTGGCTCAGGTCATGATTTCAGGGTCCTAGGACTGAGCTCCACAATGGGTTCTGTGCGCAGTGGGAAGTCTGCTTGTAGATTTGCTCTCCCTCTGCCCCTTGTCTAGAGCTTTCTCTCTCTAAAACAAATAAATGGATAAATATATATATGCACACACACACACACACATACAATTATATACATGTGTGTATTATATATAAATAATTCATAGATTCCACTTTTTTCCTGCAAATTTTTTTAAGAAAACAGCCATCTGCCCTGTAGTTTCTCCCAAAGTGCATTTTTCCCCCCTGATTTGCATACTGGTAGTTGGATTTAACATGTTCTTCAGTCCCTATATTATTTGTAAATTGATCATTACATCTACAGTTTCAATGAGGGAGTAAGCTTAATTATTCTTATTTTAAGTTAAAGCTATTTCACAGGTGATGTTATGTTGTTCTTACATCAGAGGTACATGTCTGATCTTCTCTTGTGATGTTATCAGGCACTGATAAGCAGTACCTAGATTGTGGGTTGGAAAACTACGGCCTGTGGACCATCTGATCATCATATGTAATATGATCATCTGATCATATTACTGTAAATAAGGTTTTATTGAAACGCAGTCACATCCATTCTCTTACATATTTCATATGCCAGATTTTACTACAATAGTAGAGCTACAATGGAGACTTTATGGCCTCCAACACTAAAACATTTACTATCTGGTCCTTTATTGGAAATGTCATTAATTTGATTTATAGCTAAGTCCATTAATCTATTTTTAGTACAACATGAAATATTCTCACTGTATAATTTTGCTGCTACTGTTTAGTACCTGCAACAATTTCATAAAAAGTTTCCTCTTATCAGTGAGTTTGGTTAGATGGTACAGGAAAATTAGAATAAATGCCTCTCTTACCCTTTATTTGCCCGTTCTCAAATTAATTACATGCCTCATTTATACTCTCCAAAGGTGACTGAAAAGTTTTTAGGTATAATTATAAACACATGGATTTAAACATATCCAATGTGCTTCAATACACGGCATTTATCATCCTAACTATCCCATCTTTAGCCAGCAGGAAGCTCTTCAGATAAGTTCCTGCATCCTTCTGACAGAACTCTAGTAGACTTCTAGGATGATAATAGTCCAGACTCATCCTAAAGATTTCCTGCCTCAGCCTTGAATCCTCCATTTTTCCACAAAGTACTGGTTTCTCTTCCTAGAAAATAGTATAGAGAGACCATAATCTGGGGCTAGGAACTCATTGCTACTGGATTGAACATTGTTTCTAGGCCTTTTTAGAGCACAGAACCAGGGAATCTTGTTTATTTTCTTTCAGATAAAATACTCCATAAATTCATGGTACTTCCAATTCAAACTAAAGATGACAAGGCTTTAATCTAACCATGCTAGTTTCTTATCTGCTTTTCCTTTCAGGAACTCTGAAAATTCTAGCTTTCGATAACACCAACATAGTTACTCACTTATTTTATCCTATAATACACAAATAAGTCTCAAAAACAGTACCAACAATCCGGCCAAAAATATTACTAAAATTTCTTTAAGCTGACGCTTTTCAATTTATCCTTCTATCACACAGATTACTGTTCCAAAATCATTTAGAACAGTTGCTCTATATTTCAAAAGTTTACTCTTAAAGGATTAAGACTTTAAACGTAATCATATAAAATATTCACAGTTCCAAAATCAAATCTACTAAATGAGATACATTCAGTAGGTTTCACTTCTATTCTTATTCTCTCTACACTACAGGTAATCATATAATTTTAAATTTTCATCTTTTTATTCAAAAAATTAAATATAGGGGCATCTGGGTAGTGTAGTCAGTTAAGCATCTGACTCTTGGTTTTGGCTCAGGTCAGAGTGGAGTCTGCTTGTCCCTCCCCCATTTCCTTGTGTGCAAGCACTTTCTCCTTCTCTAAATTAATATATTTTTAAAATCTTTGGAAAAAGAATTTTTTTTATCTCCATAATATGTGGAGATATTATTAAATATCTAAAGATTTTTTTTATCTCCATAATATGTGGAGATATTATTAAAATTTCTTAGATGAGTTGTGACATACTGTACACATTTTTCTCTACCTTGCTTTTTTCCTTTACATGACTTTGGGGTGCCCAGCTGGCTCAGTTGGTGGGGTTACACGTAACTCTTTCTCCTGGGGTTTTTGAATTTGAGCCACACGCTGGGTATTGAGATTACTTTAAAAATTAATTAATTTTTATTTTTTTTAAAAGATCTTATTTATTTATTTGACAGGGAGAGATCACAAGCAGGCAGAGAGGCAGGCAGAGAGAGAGAGGGGGAAGCAGGCTCCCTGCTGAGCAGATGCGGGGCTCCATCCCAGGACCCTGAGATCATGACCTGAGCCGAAGGCAGAGGCTTTAACCCACTGAGCCAACCAGGTGCCCCAAATTAATTAATTTTTAAAAAGACTTTAAATCAGAGATATAGACCTGTCAGTGATCTACTCACAGTAGTCAAAATCCCAAGCATCAACTGAAAAATCTAAAATGCAAAAACAGTTTGAGAATGGAACTTTTAGGAATATAAATACCTAAGAAAATGCTGAAAACTGGCTGATTATTCAGTTATACTAATGTCTCCCTCCTCCTCAGGCACACAATGAAACTGTTTCCTATGACTTCTACAGTTCAGTGAATCCATACTGCTGAGTTCTGGTCAATGAGATTTAGGGGAAAGTGATGGATGCTATTTTCAGGCCTCTAAAGTCTCACTCAAGCCTCCACCTTCTTTCTCTTTCTTCATCTCCTGGCTGAAGGCAAAGCAAGCACCAGAAGACTCCGAGGCCCTAGAAACTGGCAGCACTACACAATTTAAGGAGCCTGAGATGCTAAATGACTGTGTAAAACAGACATCCCTACTCAAGTCCCCCTTGGACTGGGTCTGGGCAAGGAATAAACACAGTGTTAAATCAAATGTGTTTAGTAGCCTAACTTGATCATACAAGACCAGTGCAGGAAATAAAGTCTCTGAAGGAGACTCAGAAATGGTTGGGAAAGTACTTTTTTGTTTTTGTTTTTCATTATCCTAAAGTAAAGGTAGCAGAGAGTTTCAAGAGGAAGTAGTTGATGATGTCAAATGCTATAGAGAACTAACAAGAATTGTTTCTTAGAACCAACAATGTAGGGTTGCTGGTAATTAAGTATATGCCATCTAAAACTCTCAAGTCATTTTCACTGCCTATTCTAGTTATTGTGTTTATGGGGGATTAAGATAGTACTTTAAAAACTGTACTTGACCTCATCATATTTAACTCTAAAATATTTTTGCCCCAAAGACTCTTTATTTCTATGTGCAATCTTTCATTTTTTCTGGAGCTCTAGTAACACTTTCATGATTTTGTATTACTCAAAGTGTAAGTCTATTATACTTACTGAGCATCAGCTTCTCCCTTTAAAAAAATGTAGCCCATAAATTGGAGGGGGAGACGAACCATGAGAGACTGCGGACTCAGAGAAACAAACTGAGCGTTTTGGAGGGGAGGTGGGTGGGGGGTTGGGCGAGCCTGGTGGTAGGTATTGAGGAGGGCCTGTATTGCATGGAGCACTGGGTGTGGTGCATGAACAATGAATCTTGGAACAATGAAAAAATAAAATTAAATTTAAAAAATAATTTAAAAATTAATGTAAAAAATTGTAAAAAAAAAATTAATGTTAAAAAATGTAGCTCTTCCCAGTTTCTAATACTTAGATTAGGTAAGACACAACAAAAAGAGAGTTGCTATGGGGTCCTTGGCTCTTCACAGATAACTCCCTGCTCCCCACCTTTTTGTTGTGTGGTGCTTCCTTTATAAAATTACTATTTGTCTTAAAGGGGAAATAAAACATAAATTCCCAAGAAGAGGGATTTAAGGGAAGCCTAGTAAAAGGAAATAAAGAGTTGGGACAATACAGAGGGGCAGGATGTTACAGAGGAATTGATAGATAAGAGAACAAAAGTATGTAAGCTTGTCTCAAAATGTTTTCTTGTTTGTTTCCCTCTCTGTTTGCCTGCTGCTCTGCCTACTCGTGCTCTCCCTGTCAAATATATAAATAAAATCTGTAAAAATAAATAAATAAGCAAAAATATCTTGCTTGCAAGTAAAATAAATGTTAAAAATATCATATATCCCATTTGCAATTGAAGGTTATATTTTCCTACTTTAAGGAACAAAAGACAAAAACTCTGGGTAAAATATTCATTAACCTAAGCAGAGGTTTTATTACTTAAATATGATGTTTTAAAAAGTTCTCTATCAACACAGGGTTTTTAATTTTTTCTTCCTTCAGGCAGAGATTCAGGAATCTAAATAGAGCATCTGATCTCAAATGACACCATTAGTATTTCACTGATGTTTTTAAATTAAGGAGTAATTTAAAATTTCTACCACATATACTTTCAATTTATATTCATCATTAGTTGTCAGACCAAAATTTTAAAAACTTGACTTAGTGATCTGTGTATACTTTTCCCCATATTACAAAAAATTTCATACATAAAAACTGTTCACTGAATACCCACACCACCATAAGAGTCTACAATTAACACTTTCTTATATCTGCTTTATCACTTACCTATCCATTCTTCTACCAAACCATGAACCCACCTTTTTACCTAAGTAAATTGCAGGTAATTGTATACTTCACTCCTGTTTAACTAGGGCTCAATATTTGTTTATAGTGCAAAATTTTATAGTGTAAAATTTGAGGCAAATTTTTCATAAAGCCGAATGCAGAGACCTTAAGAGTACTATTTGATGAGCTGTAAGAAATGCATACACCTGTTACTATGGACTGAATGTTTGAACTCCCCAAATGCATTCTGTGATGGACACGGGGCCTTTGGGAGGTAATTAGTGGAGCCCAATGAAGGGATTAGTACCCATATAAGGGGAAGGATTAGCACTCTCTCAGCCATATGAGGATACCAAGAGAGGATACATAGAGGATACAAATACAGGACCTTGGTAGAGGTCCTCCACCAAGAACCCAAGCATGCTGGCACCCTAATGTGGGACTTCTATCCTCCAGAACTGTGAGAAATAAATGTTTATGGTTTAAGTCATCCAGTCTATGGTATTTTGTTACGCAGTCTGAACTAAGACAGCTGTGTAACCCTAACCCTTGTCAAGTTACATATCTTCACCCAAGTTCCCCTACCCTCCTCCATCCTTACTTCCTAACACTGTTTTCACAAGGCATTAATTCTGCCTTGCCTAGAACTTCTTAAAAACAGAATTGCAAAGTATCCACTCTTTCTCAGAGACTTCTTTCACTCATGGTTTTGATAGTTATCAGTATTGTTGCATATATGCATTTTTTCTCTCTAAATTGTGCGGTAGCATTAAATTGTGGAAATATACCTTTTAGTTTATCTGTTCTCCTTTTTTTAAGGTTTTTATTTTCACTCCAGTTAGTTAACATACAGTGTTAGATTAGTGTCAGGTATACAATATAGTAACTCAACACTTCTGTACATCATCCTATCTACTCTTCTTTTGATGGAACCCTGAATCACTTTAGGTTTTTTGACTATTACAAATAAACCTGCTATATTCTTGTGCAAGTCTTTAGGTAAATATATTTTCATATATTTTCAGTAAATACCCAAAATTGGAACTATGAGGTAATAGGGTGGTGTGTGCTTAGTTTTATAACAAACCGCCAAACCTTTTACACTCCTACCAACAAAAAGAGCTCTGATTTCTACTGATGCCCAGATTTGATGTCGTCAACCTTTCTAACCATTCTTGTGGGTCTGTAGTAGTATCTTGAGATTTGACATACTATGGTCTCATTATCATTCAGTTCAAGTTATGTTCAGATCTCCCTTGTGATTTCTTCTTAGACCCATGATTTACTTAGAAGGATGCTATTTAATTTTCCAACACTTGGATTTATCTGGTTATCTGGTTGTTACAGATTTAACTCTGTAATAAAAAAAAATTGCACGATTTGAATCTTTATTTATATTTAAGACTTGTTTTATGACCCAGTATGTTCTCTCTTGGTGAGGTACCACATGCACTTGAAGAGAATGTACATGCAGTTTTGGAGCGTACTGCCCCATTTATAAATTAGTTAGGTCAAGGTAGTTGATCATGTTCAGATCTTCAATTTCTTTACTGATTTTTCTTTTCTAGTTCCATTAAGTGCTGAAAGAAATAGTTAAAATCTCCTATTTGTTTGTAGATTTTTTTGTTAATTTTTGTTTCATGTCATTTGAAGATGAGTTATTAATAACACAAATTTATGACTGATACAAGTTTCTAATGAATTGACCTTTTATCATTAGGAAATGCTCCTTTTTATCCTCAGTAATTCCCTTTGTTAAAATCTACATGATCTAATATTAATTCTACCAAGAAACCCTGGTACTAAATTTTGACAGTCTTCTCATAGTTTCCATTTCCATCTATTTACTTGCAACATGTGCCTTTATATTTAGAGTGCCTCCATGCAATTAGCATGTAGCCAAATCTTTGGATTTTAAATGCAATTTGACTTGTGTTTGTGAGGAATTTTTAAACATAAATGTTACATTTAGATGTAATACATTTAGATTAATTGTGTTACATCTAAATGTATAATTATATACATTTACATCTAAATTTAATTATAAATTATAATTTATAAGTTATAATATAACTTATATTATAAAATATATAATAAATTACATAAATTATAATTTACAATTATAATTGTATTACATCTAAATGTATAATTATATACATTTACATCTAAATGTATAATTATAAATTATAATTATAATTTACAATTATAAATGTGGTTATTTGGGTTTGTTGGGGGTTTTTTTTGACTGCTCTACTTTTTCGTTTTTCTCTGTTCTTCCTTTCCTGTGTCCTTTTGGATGAACTGCCTTATTTCTTTAAATGCTATTCTAATGCATGATTGGCTTTTCAGCTATATCACTTCATAATTGTTTACTTATTTATTTTTAGTGGTTGCATTTTTAGTACCATACCACTTAGATATTCTAATTCAATGAGGTCAGAGGTTAGAGGTCAGAAGCCTAAGTGTTTAAGACCTGCTCCATACACTGTATTGCAGGTGGTCCCTATACATGGCAAAGTTCATAGGAATATTTTGTTTCAGTCCTAAGGGTCATTTTTAAATTCTGAATAATTTTTCATCCCTAGGATTGCAGCCCATATATCATCTCCGTAGAGTCCTTATAGTGGCCATTAAGGGAATCCTGTCTTTATCCCACTATCTTTCCCACCCCCCCTTCACAACACTCCCCTCTTTACTTGCTACATAGCATTTATACAAACTTTGTCTCTTCCTTGCACTCAAATTCCAACAATAAGCTCCATAAGGGTCTTATACGGTGCTTAATAAATAATTACAGGCTTTCAAATAATTGTCCAAATAATAATTCACTCTAAACACAAAATCACAGGTTGACAAGCTCACCTGTGACTACCAAATATCTGAGTTCATAGTATTCTCAGCAAAGCATAGTCAGATAACATATACATATATACATTATAACCCTTTCTCCAAACCAAACCTAAAGTATACCTAATGACGGTCTCAATTCTAGATATAGTCCCAAGACTGACACTGAAAGGCGGCCAGGTTTAGGGGTTGGAGACTATTCAGGGCTAGATTGGCCATAATGTGATTATGTTGCTTGTAAACTTCATTTTGATTAATAAAATATATATATAAATATGAACAGTCCGGAGGTACGAGATCAAGATGAACTGCAGAAAAAAGAAATATATTAGAGATCATCCAATCAAATGGAATCCGATTAGCAGAGATTTACCCAGCTCGTGTCTAATAGAGCAGGTACCGCGCAAGTCCTCAGACGGTCTTGCTAAGTGAATGCGAACAGGGTGGCTTCGTGCTGCTGGGGCACTGAGAACTTAGAGAAGAAAGCCGTAGACTACACACTAAACGCTGCAGAAGAAAACCAAACCCTAAAAGAGCGCACGTCATCAAGCGCCGCAGCGTACCTCTTCCGGGATGCGTGTCCGAGGCGCACTTCAAGCTGCGCCTGCGCACAGACGTGTCCGCGTAAAGGACCAATGAACGCAAGCGTGGGCGGGTTAGAGGACAGAGACTCGACTTCCGGTTCCTGTGGCCCTAGGTCAGTCGGCTTTTGTGCTACGTGTCTCTGGCGTCTGAGGCGTTAGCTGGAAGGTGAGGCTCTGTGTCCTGGTGGGCTTGGGGATGAACCCTTTGTGACTAGCGGCTGCGGCGGGCGTGGGCGAGCTGGTGGGTGTCGCCGAGGGGCTTTCAGGGGCGGGAGGTAAAAAGGGCCGCGCACTCAGGTCTGAGACCGAGGTCCGGCGCTGCCCGCTGTCCGCACACCTACTTGCACGGTTTTCCGTGGAAGCAAAGTGCCGGGGTCCCGGCCTCCCGAGGTCGCGAAGGAGAGTGGCTTTGATGGCCTCTGGTCCTGTGGCGCTTAAAGTCCTGGCCCAGGCTTTGGCTTTTTGGCTGTTTGCCCACGGCGCCTTAGCGTGCCACTCTTACTCATTTGGGGGCCGTCGGTGTGTTCTGTGCCCTAGTCAGAGTTGATGGCCTACGGCCGGAGTTCCCTCCGGGGTTGGCTTTGGGGATTTGTGTGTAGCGTCCTGTCTCGGAAGAGCTGTACTCGGCCCTGACCCTCTCACCACTTCTGTGGGCCATAGGGGGAGGATTGGTCTAGATTCTAGATCGAGAGATCGTAGCGTGTTAGTGGATCACCTCCCCTGGAAGTGAGTGCTGTGCTCTGTGCATTGTGCTCCTGTGCATTGTGCGCCCCCACCCCCTTCTAAAGAAGGAGCCCGTAGCTTTTTCCAGGACATCTGTAAAGTTTAAGCCCACTGGATTCGAAGAATAAGCTAAAGTGAAATACTAAGAAAACAAGCCTAAGGATGTTTTCGGAGGGGCCCAACGTACTTGGCCCAGAACGTTTATAGATTTTTATTCCACCTGCCTGCCCTAAGTGAGGAAAGTGGAGCTTAGAGAGTTTGTTTAGCAGCTGCTCTTACAGTGGTACTGATTCATTGACTTAACAGGAATTTATTGAGTATTCACATGCCTGGCCACTGTTCGAAACACTAAAGGTAAAGTAAGATGCAAGGAATAAATTGGCCTCCTTCTTTCATAACTAGTGGCTCAAAGCTAAGATTGGGGGGAAAAAGCTGAGATTGGATGATATTTCTCTATTCGGCAATATATGACTCAAAAGAACCTATGATGAAATACACAGTGTTGTTTTCTTACAAGGTGCGTCCAGCCTAAAGATTTGTAGTTTAGGTAATAGCTTCTCAGAATCTGAATCTTGGTTTAGTCAATCTTCCTGGTTTTGGAAATTTGATAGATCTGTTCCACACAAATACACTCTTTTCTAAAAGTGCTGTGTGGCCATGGTTTAGAACAATTAGGTTGAAATCCATGTTGCCTCTAGTCTAGACTCTTGCAGCACCATAGTTGACCTTCACTGCACTTGACACTGTTTTCTGAGAGTTTAAAATAAAATAAAAAAAATATTTGTTGGATCCCAACGTTGTTGGTTCCTTAGCAGGAATAAGACTGCAAAGTGGGTAAGGGAAGGATGTGTTGTTAATTACTTACCCTGTTATGTTAAGAGCATAAAAGCCTAGGTAAGACCTGTGCTTTTTTTATTGCCTTTGATCTGATGTTTCCCTGGAGTTTATAAAAATAATACCAGTTTAGGCTTGGAATCTGTATTTTTTTGTTTGTTTTATTTTATAAGATGAAATTGACTCATCTCAGACATGAATTCATGGCTGCTCTCCTTTACATTTTGGTATAACTGAGCAAGTACTTACTTTATGATAAGGAATACCGGTGAGTATCATGTTACTTTTTTGTTTTGTTTAAATAGGCATCATGGATCAGGTAATGCAGTTCGTTGAGCCAAGTCGGCAGTTTGTGAAGGACTCAATTCGTCTGGTTAAAAGATGCACTAAACCTGATAGAAAAGGTAATAGCTTTACAATGGGAGGAAAGATTAACTCTTTGCATTTTCTAAGTCTTTTCTTTGACTAATATCTTCCTGTTTAATAATTGTTGCATTATTTTCATCAACGTTTGTAGTGATTTATTTTGCTTTATTCCTTTTTAATACTGTCACTTCTTCCTAAATTTTATGCACTTTTTTACACTTTACAGATTTTTCTGTTTTATGCATTTTCATGTAGTGAAAGATTATTAACAGTCTTTCCCATGTTAGGTTTGCCTTAGTCATAATTAATGACTTCAGAGTTTTTAGTATCTTCCACATTTCCACTCTGGAAAACCTTTTGGAGTCCTCCGTGTGCTGCCACTGCCTGCCTCCTATTTCCTCCCCTAAACAAAACCTTAACATGAAATCAACAGTATAGTTGTTGCCAACCTAGCAAGTTAAATTCTTATTTATCATAATTTATCTGTTAAAAGGTGTACCAGAATTTGATTACCTTTATTCACTTGAGTGCTACCTGAATATGTAATATAATACATAAAAACATGTAATAGAGAATAGTCTTTGCTCTTCGGTAGTTTAGAATCTTGCAGGGAAGACAGTCATGAATGGCAATTATCACTTTAATTCCAGCTGTGGTAATTACTATAGAAGAGAAATAGGAGTTTGGACAGGACATAATGGGACTAACCAAGTCAGGAGGGCAGGGGGAGCTTCCCTGAGGAAATAACATTAAATGGATGCATTACCAAGGTCTGAAACTTTTACATAAGATTGTGCCCAGCCCAGTTTGCTTTCTCAAACTTTATTTCTGGCTTCATTATGATAATCAAAAATGACAGACCTTTTGTTTATTAAAAAAAAGTCATGTTCTGTGTTTCTATAATTAATACTTTTAACAGTATAACAACTTTTAAAACATACTGTGTATTTCTTTTATTCATGTTTCATTTCTTTTTCGTATTCTGTTCATTTGCTATGAAGATAGACTATTTTGCTGCGTGTTGATGGATTCACTAGCATGGGCAGCCATTATTTTTGTGTCCTTAAATATCAAAAAAAAATATGAAAATTTAAAAACCTGTTAAGCAATTTATTTCTTAATACCATGCTTTGTTTAATTTAAAATGATAGATTTTCTATCAGGAGAAATGTACACTAGTAAGTTTATTTATATCACTGTTACTTTTCTCTCCTATACTTGCAATGACAATGCAAAAAATAATCTAAATTTTGTGGTTTTAAATCCAGAATTCCAGAAGATTGCCATGGCAACAGCAATAGGATTTGCTATAATGGGATTCATTGGCTTTTTTGTGAAATTGATCCATATCCCTATTAATAACATCATTGTGTAAGTATACTTTTTGAAATAGACAATATCTAGGATAGAAAACAAATTGAAGGGCGCCTGGGTGGCTCAGTTGGTGAAGTGTCTGACTCTTGATTTTGGCTTAGATCATGATCTCAGGGTTGTAAGACTGAGCCCTGCATCAGGCTCCTCTTGGGAGGTCTGCTGGAGATTCTCTCTCCCTCTCCTTCTGCCCCTTCCCCATTCACATACGCTTGCTTGCGCTCGCTCGCTCTCTCTCTCTCTCTCTCTCTCAAATAAGTCTTTAAAAAATTGAAATCGTCTGAGTTGATACCCTGCTGTTTCATTAGTACATAGATATGTCTTTTGACTTTTCAGTGCTGCTAGAGTCTACTGGTACTTTTGAGTACCTGATAATTAGAAGTGATTTTATATGTTCTACAGTCTATAGGACCTCCGAAATAGGCGCAATTTTCTTTAATAAGTAAAATTTTAAAGGGTCAGGGAAGGGGGTTAAGAGCCCTCAGTATGTGATAAAGCAAGTGATAGAGCCAGTAGTCAAATTTAAATCTTCTTTATGCTAGTAACTTGTTGGTTTTTAAGGTGCAGAAGAAATGCTCCCTGTCTGAAAATTACTACCTTGATAGAGTTCAAACTAGACCAGATCTTGTAGGTTCAGATCCTCTTTTCTTTTTACTTTATAGCTGTCATGACCTTGGGCAAGGTACTTAGCTTCTCTGTGCCCAGTTTATTCCATGAGGCTAAGAGCTCTTACTTGGATTATAGTAAAGGTTAGTAAGTAACCTAAGTCATGTAAAACCCTACAAAGCGATTTGGGTAAGAACAGACATGGAAGTTGTTGTGACTGTCATGAGCCACTGTACTGATGGAGGGTTTCTCAACCTTTAGTATATTAGAAGAAAACATTGAGAAGCACTGGGATCACTTTATTCTTTTCTAAAAGCTTTTCTTTTCCAATTGATTACAAGTTATGGAGAAACATAACGGCAGTGAGCAATTAGAATAGTTCATTTTTAGGCATTTTATTTATTTATTTTAAAGATTTTATTTGTCAGCACACACAAGCAGGGGGAGCAGCAGGCAGAGAAGGAGAAGCAGGACCCTGGGATCATGACCCAGTTTTAGGCATTTTAGTTTGGTGTGAAGACTTCCTGTGAGTTGCAGTACTTATTTGTTCTGTGATTCTTGTATTTATGTAATCTGAGCTTTATCTGTCATTTAGAGGTAGTGATGCCTATTAGGTTTATTCTATGGGATAGGGAATTTTAGAACAGTTTCTTAGAAATGCTTTGTATACTGTAAATTTTTTAAGTCCTAGATGCTTTACTATAGATACTGGTGGAATTTGTCTTCTAAATGACAAGTGACTGAATGATATTGTCAGGTGGATTTTTTATGTAGGTTATTGTAGTTATGAAGCAGAAGTGCTGCAAAGAGATACTTTAGGGTCAGTGAACGTTAGACCTGGAAAGGACCAGGTCTGTCAAATCTACTCCATCACTTAAGAAATCTCTATTACTGGCGAGGAATACCAACTCTGGAATGCTGGAATCCTGGAGAGAATACTCAAGTAGAATTAGGAAACCTGACACTCTGCATCCCTGGGCTACTCTTAACCTCATCAGTAAGCAGAAGGGGTGAGGTGGTTTTCTGTAAAGTCCCTTCTTTTCCACAGAGCTCAGCGCCTCCTGCTTCCATTCCAGTGTTAGACAGGTTTAATTGATACAGTTAATATTTTCAATTGATATGGACCTTGTTTTCTGTAAACATCCCTCATTGTTCTTAGTTTTACCCTTTGGAATAACATGTGTCTTTCTCTTTCAGTATTTTGTTATATGAGTGCTTTCTACATTTTTTTCCCCAGCCTTCACTTAATACTGTCTTATTAACTCTGTCTTGCCAGAAATTATTGTCTGCCTTGCGTCATTGATAGGGCCTTTCACCTTAGATTATGAGTTCTGAGGTAATCCTGTTGTAGATACTTACATACACATACACTCAAAATGTTAATACACATTAAGATGTTAATATATGTAAGTGTGTGCGTGTGTGTGTATTAGTGTGTGTGTGTATACTGCAGAACCTAGTCCAACGTACTCCTATACCCATGAAAAGCAGTGAATAAGTGTTTGTTGAATTAAGTGAACAGCTTATGGTTCTTTATCTTTTTCTAATAGTCATGATGGTAATAATCTCTAACATTTATTGGGCAAGTGTGCCAGGGACTGTTCCTACTTTGGCCAACTCCTTTAATCCTCATGACACTTCTGTGAGCTTAGCACTACGATTTTCGTTTTATAGATGAAAAAACTGGGCATGAAAAGTAAGTACTTAAGTTGCTTGACTGGTAAGCAATAAAGCAGCATATAAAACCCAGGGTGACTGACCCAGGAGCCTGTATTTTTAAACGTTATTAAGAGCCACCGCTCATTCTGGTTCAGTTGAACACTCCTGTTCTGAGTCACATTCCTTACTTTATGCTCCAGTTTGCATTTCATCAGTCCTTGTAAAATCCAGTATTTCGAATTGAATGCCTGCTACAGATGTTTTCTTGCTTTTGGCTAAAATCCTCAGACAGTTTCTCACAAATAACTGGCAATAAATTCCCTTTATCCTGCGTTTAAACAGTTGGGATGGTTTGTTTTTTAGCTTAAGAATGGAACATTATCCTTGTTAAATTCCTTTTTCCTAGATTCCCTTAGGGAAGATTTTTGAGTTTTTATTCTGTCCAACATTGTTATTTATCCTAATATAAAAGTATAATTTTTATACTAGGATATAGTTTGATACTAGGACACTACTATACAATATTTATCCTAGTATAAAAGTTTTGTACTAGAAAATCTTTTATTTCATTGTCTGAGTTGTGGCCTAAAGTTCTGTTTAGGACAGAACTCTTAGCGCATACCCTTTTGGATTGAGATTGGATTGTTCCCAAGAGGGTTTTGAAACAAGTTTTCAGTTTCCTTTCTCTTAATTGTTTCCATGGCAAATACACAATATCTTTTACCAATCTTACAGTCAGAAATTGTTCAACAGCTAGTTACTTAGAAAACTTGTCTTCTAGTAACAAAATTGTTTCAGAGTTTAAGGAGTTAAAAATCTGCCTTCAGATAGTTTTTACATTAACACGAAGGCCAAATGTTCCCTGAGGAAAGCTGTCAAAACTTAACTCTTCTCGTGGTACTCTTTGACATCTATAAAACCCAAAGATCTTTTTTTCATGCTTGAAAAGAGCATAAGTCACTGTTTTAGTTATTTTGGGATGATAGCAAATGAAATATAAACACAAGCTTCTCTTTGGTTAGGCTGAATTATCGCTTTATTTTCCTTATGATAAAAGTTTTTCCTCCTTTATACAATTATAGTGGTCAAAAGTAATAGCAGTAGTTTGCTAATTTAAAGGACTTATATAGTTGTGAATATTTCAGTTACGGCCACACTGTAATTTAGTAACATAAACACTAAAAATACATAAAGCATATATTCAGGAGTATTTCTTTCAGGTGTATTGCTTTCACCTAGTAATACAATTCTTCTTTTTAACATTACTAAACAATACTAGGGGCACCTGGCTGACTCAGTTGGTAGAGCTTGCCACCCTCGATCTCAAGGGTGATGAGTTCAAGCTGCATACTGAGTGTGGAGCCTACTTTAAAAAAATTATTAAACGATACTGAAATGTATATCTCAGCATACTGTTAGGTCTTTAGGCTTTTGAAATTTAGAAGTTCTTTTGTAGAAAAGGTGATTTTTGTTTTCATTATGATTAAACCCCTGTTTTTTAGTGATTGTAGTTGGGAATGGTTGAGCTAGTTTTATTCTTTATTTTCAGCTGGCTAATTGTATATCAAATTGAAAAACTTAATCAACTAATTGTCCTATATGTAATTCATATTTTCCATCCTGTTTAGAAAGACAAGACTGTTAAATAAGACTTAAATAAGACTGTTAAACACATTTCCCCCGAAAGAGGATTCTGAGTTTTTAAGATAAGCCTGTGCAGAAGCCACATCATCTCTAAGGATCTTTTCTATTCTGAGATTTCAAAGTACAGTTTCTTCTCCTTCTATGTTCACTCAGGATTTTCAAATAACTGATTTTAGTTCCATAGAATTATAGGTATTGTGTTTCAAATAATTATTGTTATTAAAATGTTCTATACACTCAAATGGACCATTTTTCTTTCTTTTGCAGGGGCGGCTGAATACCTTTTTAGGAGAGTTTTTCATCTTGGAAATTGGTGAATAAGTGAGGATTTGAGAAGCTCATAGAGTAAAAATTTGCCTATATGTTTTGTGTTTTTCTTTCATTTTTGTCTTCCAAGGTGTTTTGTATTTGTAAATTAAAACAATTTCAAAATAAACTTATCTCTTTTCCATCATAGATATTTGTCAAATTTGATAGGATATAATGGGTTATTTTCCCTCCTTCCTTTCTTACTCTCCTTCTTTCTGTCCTTAATATTTTGCTTTATAGGAGAAATTAAAATGAAATACTGCACTTTCTGAGTGCACCTCTCTCAGATAAACATTTTCCTATCATGGGAAAAGAAACAGAGCAAGTAAGGTTGGTAAAAGTAACGAAAGAGTGTGAGGGTAGGGTAGGAGTTTTGTCTCTAAGCAGTCAGAACACAAGCAGATGGAGCTCCTGTAGAAGTTTAGGTGCTTCCTGAAATAGCTCCCTGAAAATAACAGTTAAAACTTCAGAGTGAGAGACCCTCTTCAGACAAACTAGTCACACTGTCATAAACATTAGAGTTCTGAATTATGTGAAGAATTCACTGATAATTGAATGTGAGATGAAAAATGGCCTTCTTTCCCCTTTTAAAAAAAAGTAAGAAACAAGAGTTTATTCCCCTTTGGTGGGAGGGGAGTTTTTTCAGTCTGTTTATTTGGTGTTTAATTACTGAATTTTATTTCCCAAGTTCTAATATGTTTATAATAAATTGGTTAGCAGTACTGAGAATTGTTGAATCAGTATATCCTACATCTGAAAATAATTTAATGATGTTTGATGACTGTCCTCTGATTCTTCATGAATAAGGTAGGCTATAGTCTAACTGGTATGGTTGGGCAGTGTTCCTCAGTTTTGGAATCCATGGTGCAGAGAGCAAAGTCTGTCCTCATAGTGATAGTAACTGATTTTCTGCTTATTTTTGAAATGCTAAGTACTTCAGTTTTAAGTGAATGATTGTCTTCAAGGAAATAATATAGCCTTGGATCTTAAATCATAGGGAGTACATATGGCCACATTTTACAGATACTAAGCTCCTTAAAGGCCAAAATATGTGTTTGTGTGTGTGTGTGTGTGTGTGTGCACACATGTACATGCATATGTGTATATATGCACAGACAAGTAGATATGTACATATACATGTGCACATAACGTACACATAAAAAAGTATATTAGAAATTATTCTAAAATGTAGCCTTTTGCTTCTGGCAAATGTGTTCATCTTGTCATATAAGATAATTCTGAACATTAGTATTTTGTTTATAGAAGGTAATTATGAGTCCCTATTTATAGCATGTATTTTGGCTGCTCATTTTTTATTTTGCTGACTTGCTGGTTCTTGACACATAGGTAGGTAAGGTATTACATACATATTTTATATTTATACATGTAAAATGAGGGCTGACCAATAACTCTTGATAGAACAGAATAACCTTCACACTCAATTGAATCTTAGGAAAAATAAATTAGATTTTTTTTATTAACCATACCAGTGTATCTAAGAGCCAGTTCATTTGCGTTATAAAACAGTTCTTCTTAAACTTTAGCAAGTATAAGAATAATCTTTGAGAGTTATTTTACGATATGGCTCCTTGGGTTCTACCCCTAGAGATTGATTCAGTAGGTCTGAGTTGTTCTGAGAGTATGCATTTCTTTTTGCCTGCTGATATATTTCTTTTGGCTGCTGATATATAGACCACACTTTGAGTAGCAAGTTTTTAAAGTTCTTAATAGTTTCTTTTTTTAAAGATTTTGTTTTATTTATTTATTTATTTTTAAAGATTTTATTTATTTGACAGAGAGAAACACAGCGAGAGAGGGAACACAAGCAGAGGGAATGGTAGCGGGAGAAGCAGGCTTCCTGCCAAGCAGAGAGCCCGATGCGGGGCTCGATCCCAGGACCCTGGGATCATGACCTGGGCCGAAGGCAGACACTTAATGACTGAGCCACCCAGGCATCCCTAAAGATTTTATTTTTAAGTAAACTGTACACCCAGTGTGAGACTTGTGCTTATAACCCAAGAGTCACATGCTCCACCACCAGCCTGCCAGGCACCCCAAAAGTTGCTGAGGTTTTGTATTTAAATACCTATACCAAAATAAAAAAATGCCCTTTTTATGATAATTCTGCCATTTCCATGATGAACGCCTATGCCTTAAAGCAAGTGCTTGGCCACCTTGTTAGACTAAACTCTAACCACAATAAGTCAACAAAAAGATACCCATCAAGGAGGGAGAGTCCAAACAGCCCTGAGCCCTGATGGAAGAGTAGGAAATAAAGCCTGGTTCCAATTCCAGTTACTTGGTTACTGCTTATAACCAAAAAAAGTGGTGTTTTACTCCAAAATCTGTCCTTGGGCCATTTGTCTCGTTTGTTAGGAAGGTTCTACTTGGAATGAATGGTATTTAATTTAACCTGAGTGCAGGAGGCACCATTGTATTTTTTGTTTGAAAGAGCACCTTATGTCAGACAGTAAATGAGCTGAAAGTGTTTATAGTGAACTGAATTCCACCTCTTAGGTTACACACTGGTCATAATTTTGCTAGAGAAGATCTTTCGTAGATTTCAAGATTATTTGGATGCAGTTGTCTCATTTTCTGAGGTTTATTCTACCTACACCCTTCTCATTCCATAGCCACTCCTACAGTCATGTATTTGCTTATCTCCCTCATATGTTTTCAGCCCCTGATCAGCCTTGCTTATAGTGTGGTTTGTGGGCTCCTGGAATGTCTTGCTATCATGAAATGGGTCACTGAAAGAAGACATCAGTTGATTGACTAATTACGAATTACTAAAAATGTGTCTCCATTCTCCTACCAAACACCTGTTGGATTTCTAAATACACATTATCACAAATGTTGACAGAATAGTAGAGGTTGGAGCATATGCTTTATAGGATTAATGATACTTAAATAAGGCCTTACAGTTTTCAAACTGTTCCTTCTCAGTTGATCCTCACAATAACCCTGTGACAAGTAATGTATTCTCCAAAATAATATCTGCAGTTAACTTCTCAGCCCTCCACTGCCACCTCAGCATCACACCTGATATTTTTTCCTTGTTGTCTGCCCCACTAAAAAAGAAGTTCGAGGAGAGAGACATTTTGTCTAATTACTTATTGCCAAATCCCAAGCACCTAGGGCAGTGTCTACATGTAGTAACCACTGCTTATTAAATGAAGGAAACAAGTGTTGTATACATTCCAGATTTAATAATTTCTTATTTGTAAGGGCAACATAAATCATGATAATTTAAATCACTGGCCTAGTACAGTGCCCAAAGCAAATCCTCAACTTTTGGGTCAGAGCAACCTAGTATCAGAAAAGTAATATACACATATGTGTAGGTGTGTGTTACTGGTTTTTTGATATAATAAAACATAACATTAGTTCTCGTGTGTGTGTACACCTGTACCATGGTCTTAAACTGCATACTCCTTAGCTTTTCAACTTGGAACAGTAGCAATTCTGGGTTTTTAACTTGCTGTGCCTTCTTTCCCCTCCCTACCTATGGCCTGTAAAGAAAATCCTTTCCTTCTCCATTAATGATGTAGGATTCCCGCTTGTGTCTCTGTATGGCAGTATAGTTTATGTTTTTTGGTTTTTTTTAAAGATGTGATTACTTTTAGTATCAGTACAATTTATATGGTTCGTTCCCCTGCTTTAAGAGCCACACATGACGTTCTGGGGGCCGCCTGCAGTCTTGACTGTGGTAAGCTTGAGAGATAGGACTTAAACTTGGAGCAGATGATTGGCCAGGGTAGCACTCCTTTCTAGAATGTTTTCGAGGCCTTTCGAACCAAACATAACCTAGATTAGAGGACCCCCAAAATTAGCCAGTTCTTTCAACTCTTCTGGCGTTATTCTAAGTGTAACGGGCATAAAACGCTCTGCCCTTCCCCATTGTAAGAATAGTACCCCTATAGATGTGGAAGGGCTTTGAAGGCTAAACTGTATGGACATAAAAGAGATTATGCGTTTTTGGAAGGTCAGGAGCACAGAACCAAGTGAAAATATGTCAGGACACTTGTCACAGTAAGTCACTATGAACTGAACCAGTATCAAATTAAGTTCATCTCAGGGAAGGACAGTAGCTGTCGCACCAACAGTGCCCAGGGCAGAGTCATAGAACATGTTACCTTAGGTTAAGTTTCCTTAACCTTTTTGAACAGCAGTCTCCTGATCTTCAGAACGGGGATCTTAATACCCAGCTTTCAGTGGTGAATTCCCTAAGGTCAGAAAATATAGGTGAATGACATGGGCACAGTGCCTGGAACATAGGTATTTTACTGTTAAATCTTGTTTTTTCTCTGATCCTTCCTCAGAGGCAGGGTTCACTGAAGCTGTATTTAGCTGGCCTTCCTCCAGTTGGTACAGGCTGGAGTTCTGATTATCTTCATATGGCACTGTCTGTTGTCCTGGCAGCTTGCCCACGGTCATGTTAAAATAATTTCTCACATTGTCTGTTTCCTAACCCAAAGTGCAAGGAACTCACATTTACCAAAGGCCTAGGGGAGTTTAGGTTTAATTCCGTGAACCGATTCCCTACTATATGCTAAGAAGTTGGCTAGGTAGTGGCAATAAGAAGGTGTGCCTGCTTGCTTGCTTGCTTGCTTGCTTTCTATCTTTACTATTTTATTTATTTGACAGAGCGAGCACAAGCAGTGGGAGCATGTGGCAGAGGGAGAGGGAGAAGCAGGCTCCCCATGGAGCAGGGAACCTGGGATCATGACATGACCCAAAGGCAGATGCTTAATGGCTGAGCCACCCAGGTGCCCCAGAAGGTATGCTTTCTTAAGAAGCAAGAAGAAAGTGAGTTATCTCAACCCTGCCTGTGTTAAAGAGGGTTCAAAAAGTCCTATTGGTAATGATTTATTCTGACCACTTCCCTAGTCATTGAGGGTAGAAAGAAGTACAAGCACAGCAGACAATAGGAAATGGCATGGTTAGTCCTTTTTAGTAAGCTGTGAAGTTGCTATCTCAAGACTTTTTAAAATGGTGAACTTTGGGGGGACTGGCTGGCTCAGTTGGTAAAGCATGAGACTCTTGATCTCGGGGTTGTAAGCTTGAGCCTCACGTTGGGTATAGAGAGAAATAATTTAAATTTTTTTTTTTTAAATTGCACATTTTACTTGTTTAGTCTCTGAAGAAATTAGGGAAGATTTCCAAAATGCTTTTCTGTGATCTAGTTTATTTGGAGAGGACTCTGAGGTATCTGTAAAGGTCCACACCCCACCAAAGCTGGCCTTTAGTTCAAGAGCACTCATTGGGTCTGCAGTGTTTTTCTTCTGACACCAAATATGTGTTGTTTTTCCATGTCAGTTCTCCAATTCTCTGACACCAACTGAATGTCCAACTATTCATTTCAATTAGAGTTAGTGTCAGACCACACAAGTTAAAGGGCTCCATCCCACAAGATGGCCCTCACTCCAGATGCCAGTTGCAAGTGGGGTCCCCAGACAGCCCACACTATTGCTCAGCTGATCACAAATATGGGGGTTCTCACAATCTACCCACTTTTAATGAAATCACGACTCAGGAAAGTGCTCTACTTTTATCTTTATTGGAAAAGATACAACTCAGAATCAGCCAAATGAAAGGAAGGTATAGGGCAAGGTATGTGGGGTTAGAGAGGAAGACAATGTCCTCTCTGAGTATGTCACCCTTCTAACACATTGATGTGCTCATCAACAGGGAAGCTCCCTGAACCCGTTATGTAGGGGTCTTTGTTGAGGCATCATTTATGTAGGTATGATTGATTAAAGCAGTAGCTGCTGGTGATTAGATTTAATTTCCAGCCTCTTCTGACCTAGAAGAATCCTCTCTCTAATTCTGGTTGTCTTTCAGTCATCGGCCTCCATCCTGAAGCCACTTGGGGGCCTGTCAGAAGTCACCTCATTAGCCTAAATTCAAGTGTGGTAAAAAGAGGTTCCTTATAAATAACAAAAGACACCCCTATGACAAGAAATTCCAAGAGTTTTAGGAACTCTGTGCCAGGAACCAGGGACAAAGACCAAACATATATATTTTTGTATTATACCACAGGGTTCATAATGAAAAAAAAAAGGGGGGGATTCAAGAGTATATATATAAATGTGTAGTATGTGAGTGTGCGTGTACGTATACAGGTGTATTTATATGCCGTATATTTAAATATATGTTGACCATTCCCAATATTTATTACATACTAGTGTTTCCCCAATGTATTATTGTTCAGTAATAATATGCTTAACATAAGAGTCTTTACAGACAAACTTGAGCAGCTAAACTTGGAAAAAATGTTAGCAAATGTTAGCATACAAGATCCTCAAATCTACTGGCCTTTTACAAATGACATTCCAGCACTCCCATTATGCTTATGATTAGTCTTCAGAATTCTACGGTAAGTAGACTTCCATTCTCCATGTATGTATTTATGTATTTACTTACTTAACTTACTAATCTATGTATTATTAATATGGACTCACTGACTCACTTTTTAATGGTTTATAATTCATTTCTGTCAAGTTTGTCATTGTCAAAAATTATATTAAAAACAGAAGTAATAAATACCAAACACTAATCACTTGCTAAGTATTTCTTTTTCAGTGTTCTACTAAATTGTTTTCTTTACCTGACCTGGATTATCTGAATTAGTTTCTGCACAAATAGGGTTATTAAGAGTAACAAAGTTTTTTCACCCTTTCTAAATGCCATCTGTCAATATTATGGGTCTTAATGTTGACATGACCAGACCTAGACTAAGCCATAGTCAGAACCAGCAGTTGCAAAACTATACTTGTAAACTAGACTGAATATCTGAATGTTCTATAGCAGTAAGACATATAGAATAAATGTTAATAAAGGGTAATGTTTAGGGTCAATAAAAATACATAATGTATAAAGCAAACATACATAATGTGTGAAACAAATTTCAAGTAATAATACTTAGCCTTACTCAAACTACATGCTGTGCATTCTTTTATTTTCTATTAATTGTATTCTATTTTATTTTAAAAAAGAAAAGAAAGGGCTTGCACTCATGAAGTGGAAGGGGCAGAGGGTTACTACTTTCAGCCTCTAAAGGACAGAGGAGTCAGATAATGAACTTATCATTAACAACCAGCATAGACTGAAGACCTGAGGTTCTTTGAATGTTCAAGACAGCCCTCAGGGCCTTTGCATGACCCAGGGCCTAGCGAGACAATCTTTGTAAAAAGCTGAGGTTGAATTTCTGACAACTTAAAGGATGGGGCTTTGGAACAGTTTAACTTTTATTCATCAAAAAAGACAATGTGAATGTCTCATCCTAGTTTTATGGTCTGAAACTCATACCTGCTATATTCTGTAGCTACAAACCTTAGCACCTCTCATACACATACATTTTATTAAACTAATAAGGAGTACAGAGTGGTGCAGAGGCTTGTAAATAGTAACATCAGCCTTTGGCTTCAACACTTCGATTTGCCAGTCCCATTATCTACAAGCCTAACTTTTATTTTAGCTGTTTCTTCTGGTAATTCTCTTAATCTCAAAATCATAGGAATTATTCCTAGGTTCACCTACTTAGATATACTATTGATCTCTGTTTTGATAGATGATGCTTTAGCTCACTACATGCCTGCTGCTTTTCCTTCTCCATCCTCCTAGTATGAACTACTATTTTTATTTGTCCTGACTGCCTTTGTGCCTTTAAATAGTATATTCACACCTCTATTTTTTGTTCTAACCGTATGGGCAATATCTTTTTAACTCCCCACCTTGAGGATGAGGATATTTGTAGACTTGCCTTTCTGTTTATTTGGCTGCTGCTTTCCATCACCTCTCAGCCCTTACCATTTGAACTTTTACATTTTCAGACTTGATAGCATTTCCTGTTGTCATTATTTGCTGTGTAAATAGGTAGATTCTAAAAGTTAAAAAATAATAAATGGTGTTTACATTGCTATAACAAAATAAATATTACTAGCTTCCCAGCCAAGAAACATATTATGGTTAAGTTTCTTTTTTGATCAGCTTTCTGTGTGTTGAGTGTTTATGTTTTTGTTTCTATTTTCCTTAACATTGTCTGCCTTTATCACTGTGTCTCAGGGAGTATCACATGTTTGGCATTTTCCCTTCTCTGCATGTTGTCCCCCACCTCCCTCTGGAGCCGTTGGTCCTCTCACTCCAGTACAAAGTATTTTCTTGACCTGGCACACAGCGTCATCCTGACATTTTTCTTCCTTTGATTCCCTGAGTTAGTGATAATGTTTCCCAGATTATAAATCTTTCACTTGCTTGGTTTGTTCTTTTATTTTGCTGTAACTTATCACCAATAACTTCCTAAGTAAAATGTTTGTAAGAGATCAAAGTATCTTTAATCTCACACTTGATTGATAGCTTTATTGCATACGAAAAAC
>CM053614.1:83276791-83288645 GCA_028646535.1 Procyon lotor | reverse complement strand
AAAAATGCAGGAAACAGCAAGTGTTGGCAATGATGTTGCAAAAAAGGAACCCTCTTGCACTATTGATGGGAATGCAAACTGGTACAGCCACTGTGGAAAACAGTATGGAGGCTCCACAAAAAGTTAAAAATAGAACTGCCATATGACCCAGTAATCTCACTACTGGGTGTTACCCAAAGAATACAAAGACACTGATTCAAAGGTATATTCACCCCTATGTTTATTGCAGCATTATCCACAATAGCTAAGATATGGAAGTAGCCCAAGTGTCCATCAATAGAAGAATGGATAATGGAGATGTGATGTGTGTGTGTGTGTGTGTGTGTGTGTGTGTGTGTGTGTGTGTGTGTATGATTATATATGAGCACAGAGTATATATATATATATATATATATATATATGAGCACAGAGTAATACACAGAATTGTTGAATCACGACATTGCACACCTGAAACTAATATACCACTGTATATTAACTACACTGGAATTAAAATCAAAACAAATTTCTGTTCTCCTAGTTGAACGTTGAAGCAACTTTTCAAATTTATTAGAGAACCCGGTCAGTGCTCACGTGCAGGTCCTGTGGACTAACCGGGCTTTGCTCATCTACCCTTACCCCTCACCTGGATCATGCTAGTCTTCTCCCTGGTTTCCTTGCTTCCATTCATGTGCCCTGTACCACCGTTCTCCTCCAAACCCAAGAGTTAAACTTTTGAATATGTTTATCAATTTATATTATAATCCTTCACTTCTAATTTCTCCTATAGCTTCTTACTGTAGTTAGGAAAAAAAATCTGATCTGCTTACAGGCCCTCTGGTTACTTGTCGGACGTCACTTCTAAATCTCATTGCTTCAGTCACTGTGGTCCTGGCTTTCTTTCTGGCCTGCAAACATTTCGCGCTTATCCTTCATCCAGTCTGTCACGCTTACCGTTTTGTGTGCTTGAATGTTCTTTCTTTGCCTGTTTCTATTACTGTCTCATCAAAAAGGATCCCTTCCCAGCTATCCTAATGGAAGTAGTCCCCACCCAGACGCAGACCCTGCTGCACTGTTTCGTTTCCTTCATAGCACTAATCACCATCAGAAATGGTCTTTGAAAAAAAAAAAAAGTGATCTTCATCTCTTTATCTGTTGCAATGCCATTCAGTCCAGATACAGAGTTTATTGGAGAAAAACAGAGAAGTAGTAGAACATACATGATCTCTCTAATGCTTGCTGCTTGTTAGAGCTTATGTCAGGTGTAGGTGGTCTGCAGGTCCCATGGCCAAGCTTCCAATAAAGGACAGTCCTCCAGGATGTCCTGTATATTAACGGTGTGCATTTCGGGAGGAGGGGGAGGGTCAGAGAGCCTCCATGAGACTACACAGGTTCCCTGGTTGGGGACGTAACCTTAGAAAGGAGGATACTCTAGAACATGGCAACTTGTAACTGGCCTGGTAAACTAGTAATTAGCCTGTTAAAGTAACTCGGTTCTTCTTTCCAAGCTCTCTGCTATGCCGCCAAAAGTGGGGAGGACATAGTGTCCAGAGCCATCAGTTTTGTCTCCTCACCAAAATATAACCGTCACAGAGGCAGTGGTCTGGCTCGTTTGCCACTAAAATAGTACCAGGCACACGGAAAGGTTGAACAAATAAAAGAAAAACGGCATGAGTACCAGTGAAATAAATGACTAAAAGGAACTGAAATATAGAAGGAAAGGCCATCCCTGAAATTGTGTCTTGGTGGTAGACGGGGTACTGCTGGGTAGACGGGTGTGTAAATGTATTGCCGCATCAGGGACAGTAGAAGCTACAGGTGAAATAACTCCAGCTGTTAGGAATTAGGGGTTTTTCCATTACTTTTTCATGCGTAGCTGTAACAACTTCATTTACAGAGTTCTATCAATTTGACATGTGCTGTCTCTTAAATCAGTGGTACGCTCTTTGGTATTGGAACCAAAATTTCATGTTTTGGTTTGTTTTTGTCTTTGTTTTGTTTTGTTTTAAGAGTATCAGATGAAGATTCTCTGGGACACTTGTTCCAACTGCCTTTTTTTCATTCTCATATTGTTTTGTTCCTCGCAAACCAAGACCACAATCTGTCCTGGATTATGTTTGGCAACTAGAGTGACAATGAAGTCATTTCCACTAATATAGGGTCAATGTTAGTAATGCTTACTGCATCCTAATCGATTTTAAGTAAGAAAAAAAAATAAAGAAAAAGTATGTGATGAGCTAAATAAATCCTGAGAAGCATGACTAATATTACAATGTAAAATACTCACCAAGCACTCAGTCGAATTCATCTCTTGAGGATTTCTCACCAGAAGCAGCTTTCCTTGGGTTTAGTTTTATTTATTTCATAAATATAAATCCTTGGGATAGATATCATTGATTGTAAGATTAGTAAGTTTTATTTTTGTAATGTCAATAAAACTATGAAGTAGGCAAAACAAAAATTTTAGGAGTCTCTACCATGACCCCTACTTGGAATCATTATTCTCTACCAATGCAGTATCTGTTTTTCAAGGCTCTTAGGGACTAAAGAATAACACATAATGGAGAAATTACACAAATTAGTTGACTCTGTATTTTTACAAGTAATCTGTTGCAATAACTTTAAGGCAATTTTCTTTAATGATTAGTTTAAAACAATCTTAAACTCTGAAATTTTATACTCTTGGCTACTTTTCCCCAAATATTCTGTTCAACATCTTCCCCCAGTTTCATTCTACTTTCTTCCTGGCTATTATTTCTTCCTCCCTTTGATCACTTCTTAACCACAAGTGAAACTTCACTGTCAACCCTCTCATACTTGACACTCTGTTTAAATCTTGTCTAATCACATAGCTTCAGCTTTCACTTAATCACAGACTTCAAGCCACACTTGGAATAACCTTTGTTAATTGCCACATGAGAAACTGGACATGTCCATTTAACTGTCCTACAAATTCCTCACACTCCGTTCTGTCCCCACCACCGAGCCCTTTGTTTTCTTGATTTTAGTGTAAAACGAACATCATTTACCACCACTTTCCATTTCTAGTCATCGAGCCTAGTGTTATATATTTACTGAAAGTCTTTCCTATCTTCTCACTCCTCTGCATCTTCATTCTGACCAGAATAACTATAACTTTACGCGCGGTCTCTCTAAAGCTCATCAGTCACCCCACATTCATAGCAGCTGGGAAGCAACAATACTGAACCATCATCAGGCCTCTTTAGGATTTATGTCCAGGCCCCTCTGGGCCTCTTGTATGAAATGTGACCTCTTCACTGTTAATAAGGCTCTAAGTTGATTATACTGAAATTATAGGGAGTATATTAGGAAGAACTCAAATGATGCTAATAGGTATTTCTTATACATAAAGAATGTGTTAGAATTGGGGAATAAAAACCACAGAAATGAAATGTAGGAACCTGACCTTCAGAAGAACAGGTAGAAAAGCAAGGTTGGAGTGCCCTGGGTTTAGATTTTCATCTCCACCCTTGGTTTGACTGTGGACAAGATAACTTACATGACTTTAGCTTCAATTTCCTTATCTGTAAAGTCAAAATAATATCTCATTTATCTCTCAAAGAGGCATTTTGACAGTTTAAAAATTTTGTATATCAAGTTTCCACTTGGAAATTTGTACATGGTCCATTCTCATCAAATCAAATTAAATATCTTTCATACTTAAGAGTGTATGACTTAAATGTTTCGAATAACAGTTTAAGGAAATAATAACAGAACTATCATATAGAAATACACAGTATCTGCCAAAGAGTAGTGCTGACAGGCATTCTTGAAGGACCCAGGATATCTAGAATGGAGGAGATTATAAGCAGGTGACCTTTAGACAAAGCAGGATCACATACAAAATGGTGTCTGACTCCTCAACTTCTGAATAAAGATTTTGCTGCACAGAGCAAGAAAAGAAGACTTGTAGATTTTTATGGTCGCCAAATAAAATCAGGCCTGACTCACTTTTCACTTCTGCCTAACAACTTCCGGATTTGAAAGCATTTTCCAGTCACTGTCAAATTGGGGAAAATAGAGATGAGCAAACTTTTTCTCCAGATGTCATTCCTGGACCAACGGACTTACCTAGATGTGGGCTAGGTGACGAGGGTGAAGATGACTGGAAACTGCCACCTGTGTATGCTACACACAACAGCAAGAAAGACTAACGTGGTTTGGGGCTATTGAGATCATTTAGTGCAGCATTCCATTTGCTGAAGAGGAAACCCAAGCCGAGAACGGCTGAGTCGGACAATCACACAGCTACTGAGTGGCAGAGCCAGGCCTGGAGCCCAGACCCGAGTCCAAAACTCTTGTCTGCCGCCCCACAGCTGCTGCTTTACAGTATTGAGGTTTTGGAATTTTACTCATTCAAATGCAAATGTTCTGTGTTCTTCTTTAGTAGGACATTTTTTTTTTTTTTTGGTCTTATTTTACTAACTAGGGTTTGCTGTATTGAGCAAATGAGTGCAGATATGGAGGTGTTAGAATCTCCCACCTCTTCTAAAGCCTTATTATTTTTCCTTTGTTTCTCTTTATGATGTGGAACACATGCTTCTTTTTTTCCTTACAGCCTGAATTGGAGGTGGCGGCGCATAGAACTTGACTTACTTGTTCTACCGGATGACAAAAGTCGCGAGGGTGAGATTAGTGAAATCAGTGTAGCCCACGGGAAAGTCCTGCCCATCCCGACTCCAACCCCTCCTGTGGGAATTCTTCCAGGGGACTCGTTGAGGGAAGGCGTTGCTATGAAACAGGGCTGCAGCTGGGCTCTGTGGGGGGTCTGGGGGGTCTCCTAAAAGCTAGCAGTATCTGCACTTTGAGAAGGTTGGAGATGCTATGTGCCATCCAATATTACACCACTAGCATAAGCCATGACCGACATATACTATAAAAAAGGCTCTCATTCATTCATCCATTATTTATTGAAACCGTACTACATTCCAGGTAGTCTGTTGGGTTCTGGGAATACACTGTCCTTACCCTTGAGGGAATCACACCTTGCTAGATAGGGCAAAGAAAGAACACAAAAGGCTGCCTCGACCAAGGGCAAGAGAAAAGAAAGGAAGGACACAGGCTGATCATCAGTAAGTCCCATTATGGCTGAACAGACAAGGGAACAAGTACCTATAATACAATGTGATGGGTGCCACGGGAGGGGTAAGATCAAGTTCAGATGGTAACACACCAGAATGGCATCTAACCCCATCTTCCAAGGTCAGTGAAGGGCTTTTGGAAGATACGGTATTTAAGCACAGGCGTAAAGAGTAAGAGAGGTCGTATAGGGAAGAAGTAGAACAGAAGATGTTCTTGGAAGAGGGATGGTTGCGTAAAAGGCTCTGAGGCATCACAGAACCTTGGAACACAGGGAAGTGCAGGTGAACAGTAGGTCTGATGCACAAGCGAACAAGGATAGGTCCAGTGAAGAAACAGGCATGAGAAGATAGAATAGTAGTTTGAAGGACCTCGAAGGCCAGGCGAAGGCTCTTCCAGTCTTTGCCCCAGGACTTCGAATGTGACCATTGCACCTCTGGGAAAGCAGCGTTACACCACTTATCCCTGTAAGCCTGGCCTCGTCTCTGGGGGTTTGTGCCATGGAAACCATATAAAAAGAGTAGTACAGGTGAGGTGGGAGGTTGGGGTATGTACATAGCCACTCAGAAAGAAAATGTTGAGTGGTGAAGCCTAGTTCCGTGATTGAGTCTTACCCTGGATCTTGGAGCGAGAGCAAGGTAACACAGGTAGGACTAGTGTCGGCTAATAGAAACAGATTTGAAGTAACAATAGGTGAAGCAAGATAGCAGTGTATTTCCCTTTCATTTGAAAGTGGTCTAGGGCTGGTGTGGCAGGCAGCTCTGCCCTTCCCATCTGCATCCCTCTCTGTGTGGTTTCCATACTGTGGCTCCTGAAGCTAGAGCTCTCACTTCTGCCTGGGTGAAGTTGAGCTCAGCAACTAGCAGTCCTTCCCATAAGATCCAATGCTTTCTCCTGTTTCTACCCAGGTCAGTCAAGCTCTTTGATTTTGGAGCACATAGTTTCTGTGTGCTTCTTATTGGATTTCTCAGCCTTGCTTCCTGGCACTGTATTTGATGGAAATTTCTACCACCACCTTCATTAAGTAACTGTTGTGTGCTTAGCAGTTGCTTACTATTATTTCCAGTGTTATTATAAGTTTTGGTCTTTTAAAAAATGATTTTTTAACTTTTTATTCATTTTTTTAAGATTTTTTTAAAAAAGATTTTACTTATTTATTTGACAGAGAGAGAGATCACAAGTAGGCAGGGAGGCAGGCAGAGAGAGAGGAAAGCAGGCTCCCCGCTGAGCAGAGAGCCCAATGCAGGGCTCAATCCCAGGACCCTGGGATCGTGACCTGAGCTGAAGGCAAAGACTTTAACTCACTGAGCCACTCAGGCCCCCCTCAACTTTTTATTTTTAAATAATTTTAGAGTTCAAACAAGTTGTGAAAATACTACAAAGAGTTCCCGTATCCTCTACTCCCAGCTTCCCCAAACATCAGTGTCATGCATAACTACAGTATAATGATCAAAATCAAGAACATAAATACGCAGAATACTATTAATATTTCTATACATCATATTCAAATTTCAGAGTCCCACTAATGTTCTTTTTAAAAAAAAATTTTTTTAAGGAGTTTTATTTATTTGAAAGAGAGAGGGAGAGAGCGCAAGCAGGGTGGCGGGCAGAGGGAGAAGTAGGCTCCCTGCTGAGCAAGGAGCCTGATGCGGGGCTGGATCCCAAGACCCCAGCTGGGATCAGGACCTGAGCTGAAGGCAGAGACCCAACTGACTAAGCCCCACAGGAGCCCCTCCACCCCCACTAATGTTCTTCTTGGTTCAAGATCCAGCCTGAACTGCAAGTTGCATTTAGTTGTCGTGTTCCCACAACATCACTTTTGTGCTTTCTAACTACATTGCATCAGAAGACATATGGTAATCTATTCTCCCCCATACCAGTGATTTCAACTTTGATCTTTTGGTGGGGTAGTGTCTGCCAGGTTTCTCCCCTGTAAAGTCATGATTTTCCCTCTGCAATTATTAATAAGTATCTTCTGGGGAGATAAACTGAACTGTGCAAATATCTTGTTTCTCATCATACTCACCTCCTTCACTGATTTTAGCCCTTATTGATGACTTCTGCCTAAAGCAATTACCACTGTGTATTTGTCAAATGGTGATTTTTGTTTTTAACTTTCCAAGAGCCATATGGATACACAATCGACAGTGGGACCTGAGCATATCTGGGAGTTAGCTCATCTCAAAACATTAGACCATTAGGTGGTCCCTGATGCTTTATCCAATAGAGACCATTCTCTGGCTGCATAGGAAAGCAAGTCACTGGGAATAATACCTGATCTTCTGGTTTTTTTCCCCTTTCTCTTTTGAATCTAGAATCTCACCTTTATTTCTGGAGTAAGTTTGCATCTGAAGTTCCAGGCTTTGCATATTCCCAGCTCAGTACTCCATTGTCTCTCTTTCGTTTATTAAACTTGACCTCCTCCTTGACTTTTAACTTTTCAGTCCTTCGAATTTGGAGTTCATGACAGCCTTCTGCTTGTATTCCCTCTTCTAGGTCAAGCTCTGCAAATCCCCACACATTTGCTGAGGCGTTCCCTAATGCTTTCCCTCTGGAGGAGTAAGAGCCAACTTTGAACAGATTATTTAACTACTTGGGAATTTTGTGGACATGTCAAGTTGGATAAGTAATAATTTTGTCATTAAAAAACTATGCTATAGTTCATTGATTATCATCAAGGAGAGCAATCGGGAATTAGGGAAAAGGGTAATAGAGGCAAGTCTTATTAAGGAGTGTATCAAAATCTTGGAGAGCTGGGCAAAATATTTTTTATGTTTATCAAAAGCATGCATGAATCAAAAAAAAAGTTAAAATCACTGGTATGGGGGAGAATAGATTACCATATGTCTTAGCACAAACTAAGCTATTTTCAAATTTTAGATATGAGTAAAAATAAACAGGATCGGAGTTAGGGAGTCTCAGCAATGGCACAGAGGAAAAGAAGGAAACTGACAATAACAGTACTTTTAAAAGTTGAGTCCTCACCGTGCTCCAGGCGCTATGCTGGGTTCTTAGCAAATACAAACTCCCTTAATTTCCACAACAGACCTGTGAATTAACAGCTGTTTATGTCCTCATTTTTATATTGTTGGTTTAGAGTGGTGAAGTAACCAAGAGGCACTCGGGCAATAAGTAGGAGAGCCGATACACCACTCCAGACCTTCTGCTCAGAGCCTACATCTGGATCATTACCGACCACTCCAGGTCAGGCGTGAAATCAGAGAGAGGTTTTCCTCGACACATGGGCTGCCTGCCCAGTGTGCACCACGTTGAGAAAAGTTCCTTTGTCTGTATTGCTGGGCTGGAATTGAAGACCCACTGTTGGCAATCCAAGCAGGCAGTGGTTCCAAGGGTGTTCATACCAATGACTCATAGTACACTTATTTATTTTTATTGACTGATGTCTATACCCAAGGTAGTTGATAAATATTTTATGTATTAGCTCTCAGGAAAACTAATAGTGAAAATGTGGCTCAAGTACGGATCTACCTTTCATTGCTTTACCCCAGAGAGGAATTTCCATGTGGTGCTCTCTGTCTTTATATGGAAAACCTGTTCTGATTTGCTCCTTTATCATTTAGCTCTGATACTGATGATTCTGCTTTCACTTTCCTTCCTAGGTACAAACACCCAACAGAGAGAACTTCCAACTCAAATTCCCCTGAGCCATTCAGCAGAGCCTTCTCTTTAAGAATGTCATCCTCTCAGGATGAGAAGCACTAAATAGCGCTGGGCCTCCCTCTCCAGAGTGACATCAGACTATCCCAGTATTTATCCACTGGCAGAGGAGGAAGAGGCTCACAAATTCTTAGGCCCTGTGTGGCTCCTTTTCTGATATTAACAGTTTGCACTCAAAAACACTGTTCACCACAAAATTAATTAAAAAGGCATTCCACTCAGTACATGCATCTTGCAAAGGACACTAAATGATAGGTTCAAAACTCAGACCAATCCTTGTCTAAAGTCCCTTCTTCCAAACCCCAATTTCTTTGTGCCCTAGAGCTGCTCCCCTGTGACATACTCCATCAGCCCCTGAAGCCTCCTCAAATCCCTCCTCTTCCTCTTCTTATTCCGGGGCTTAATTTTATAGAAAAAATAGCCTCTCATAGTTCCTCTTTCCCCTTAGGTCTACTTTCTCTTCATTTCTCCCCTTTTCGGTGATCTGTCATTAAAAAAGCTACACAAGTTGTGTGGTGGAGGAACTATAGTAAAATGAAGAACACACACAGGCACAGATATTTTGCTCTGTCTGGTCTCACAGAAAAGGGATATACCCATAGTGTCAGTCTTTATGGGTCCATTTTGCTTTGAGAAGATTCAGGAAGTTGGTTGTTTTTTTTTTTAAGATTTTATTTATTTGACAGAGAGAGAGAGATCACAATAGGCAGAGAGGCAGGTGGGGGGCGGGTGGGGAGCAGGCTCCCTGCTGAGCAGAGAGCCCCATGTGGGGCTCAATCCCAGGACCCTGAGATCATGACCCGAGTCAAAGGCAGAGGCTTTAACCCACTGAGCCATCCAGGCGCCCCTCAGGAAGTTTTTAAAAAGCCAAAACTTAAAAAGTGTCAGTTTTTATGCACTTAAGAAGCTTAGAGTTGACTATCCTAAATTATTATTGCTTCAGAAATGTTGGTGGCCTCCTAGTTACTAGGAGGGGCAATTCATAAGGGAGGAGGCACATTTGGTGTAATTAAGTAAGTCATCTAAGCAAATCTACTTCCTGTGAGTAACACAAATTAACTCCAATGTTGGTTAGGGAATTAAGGTGATAAGGAAATGGTCTTGGGGCCTCCGACCCAACCTAGAACCTTTGCAGTCCATGCCTTTAGCTTGGGTGACTTACCATTCTGGTTTCAGCAAGACCTGGCTCCTTCCTCATGCTTCCTTTCTTGTATGTGTCTTCTGTTTGAATTACCCATACAATAGCTTAAACTCTTCAACGAAATTTAAAAAACAAAGTCACCCATAACCTTAGCTCGCTAAAAGAATTGGTTAACTTCTCAGTGTACTACTTTGCTGTTGGTCCATAACCAATAAAGGATGTAACCTGAGCCTTCAAAAATTATCTCAAATATGTTTCATGGTGTTACATTGTACTTCAGATTACCATTTTTATAGCTAAATATGTCATTGAGCTATTATGTCCTAATTTCCTTCACCATTTCCTTATTGTTAGGTACTTGGCTTGTTTTTATTATTTTATAGTTATAGTCTTGCAATTAATACTTACAAGGACCTAGCTTTTTTCCCCTCTCTACTATTTCCCAAGGATAAATCTCTAGACATTAGAATACTGACCCAAATTATGAATATTTTCATAACCACTTAACTTTCCATTAGGTACCCATTTATACTATTTCCTTTATATATGCATTCTACTTGTATATATTATCAAATTTATCACATTTTTATTTTAATCTTACCTTCGCTTACAAAGATTTTACATTTTTATTTAATTGAATCTATTTTTTAGTTTAAATTCAATTAGCCAATATATAGTACATCATTAGTTTTTGATATAATGTTCAATGATTCATTAGTCACATAGAAGAATCTGGTTTTTTTTCTTTTATATTGCTCCAATTCTTAGAATGTTATTATCACTTCAAGCTCTAAGAAATCCGGCCTTCCTACTAACTCATCTATATTTTCCCTAATATTTAGTTCTTTGATGTATTTGGAGATTATTTGAACATATTTTTTTCTAACACTGTCTAATGTTAGCCTAATATCATTAAGTATTTGCTTTTCTCACTCATTGTCCAGCAATGTTTCAATAATCCTACACTAACCCAGGTCAGTTTCTGGGCACCCTATGCTTTTCCACTTATATATTTTCTTTTCTTCATCCATATTTCTTTGCATTAAACATGAAATATTATATAGTATGTTTTGATATCTGGCATAGATACTTATTTCTTGTTATAATATTTCTCAAAATATATCTTCTCTTATACCTGCCAATCTTCACTCCATGCCATGGAGGCAATTTCTTCTTTTTGTCACACCCTGAGCCAAGCCAGCCCTGTGGTCATCCCACCTCCAACTGCAAATCCCACTGAGCCCAGCATTATTTTTCCTTACCCTCTATTTTATTCCAAGTAACACTGATCTTTGTGTCATTGGGAGTGTTATCCTAGTTTCTCAATCAGTTTGGCTGTGCAAAATGATCAATCATTTTATAATATACCATGAACATTTCACTTTTCTCACTTTCTTGTCTTTCTACTAAAGCTGTGTTGCCAATGCCCAAATCGAAAAGAACACATCTGTCCTCAGTTTCTCCTCCTCAGCTGCGTAGGTTGAAATCAAGTGATTGCTGATTGACATTTATGACAAATCGCTCTTATTGAATGTTTAGGATTTGTGTAGGTGATAGAAGATTGGGGTTGACAGATATAGGTGAAGTTTTGACAAAAGAAAATATGGTGCGTTCTTAAATTTACAACTTTATTTTAGGCAATGTTAACAATTCTAGATCCAATTATTAGAGGCATGTCAGTCATTGACTAGGAAATTACATAGGTACCCTGGGAACAAGGCATGTTAAGAACAAATTTCCTTTTTGAAAGTGGCATTACTGGGGCGCCTGGGTGGCTCAGTCGTTAAGCGTCTGCCTTCGGCCCAGGTCATGATCCCAGCGTCCTGGGATCGAGCCCCGCATCGGGCTCTCTGCTCAGCAGGAAGCCTGCTTCTCCCGCTACCATTCCCTCTGCTTGTGTTCCCTCTCTCACTGTGTTTCTCTCTGTCAAATAAATAAAATCTTTAAAAAAAAAAAAAA
>CM053614.1:83225773-83276291 GCA_028646535.1 Procyon lotor | reverse complement strand
GGGCGCCTGGGTGGCTCAGTCGTTAAGCGTCTGCCTTCGGCCCAGGTCATGATCCCAGCGTCCTGGGATCGAGCCCCGCATCGGGCTCTCTGCTCAGCAGGAAGCCTGCTTCTCCCGCTACCATTCCCTCTGCTTGTGTTCCCTCTCTCACTGTGTTTCTCTCTGTCAAATAAATAAAATCTTTAAAAAAAAAAAAAAAGAAAGTGGCATTACTTAACATAGGAAACTACAGAAGGAAAAATAGAGAGGGTAAGGGAGAAAGAATGGGACAAAGATAGAGACCTGAGGATTCTTATCTCCAAAAAAAACGATCTGCTAGAGTTTTTACAGATTCTTTTTCAAGCTTGACAAAAAACCCTGCACAGGAGTAATGACCCCAACTTGCAGAAGAGGGAGCTAAAGTTCAGAGAAGTTGATTAAACTCAAGGAAATTGTACTAGTGGTGGAAGCAGAATCCCAAGTCTCATCTGTGTGTCATGAAACCCTGTTCTTGAAGAGCTCTCATCTGCCTTTCTGGTATTTTTCCAAGCATGTAGGAAATATCAACTAAAATCTTACTCTAGCTGTGGAAATTCGTATCTTGTTGAATGAATGTGTGCTGTCGCTGCTTCCTCTTGTTTGGTCTCCAAGTCCATGAATCCACCCACCTACCTACAACCTACCAGCCTGTGAACATCATATAGGCAACTCAACCTCAATAAACCTGCCCCGGACTGCTCCTCCTGATCCGGGGTTGGCTATTTCAGAGAATGTTCCACGATCAACCTAATCATTAGGAGTCAGAAAGCAGGAAGTCGGTTCTTCCTCCCAGTGTGTCCTGCTGCCACCGTCATGGTCCTCTGGCCTCAGCACATCACCTCTTACCTTCCTCCTGTCCGTTCTCTTCAAAGGCTCACTTTATCTGATGTGTAAAACAATGGAGTGGCTTTCTAAGGGGAAAGGATGGCACAAAATTCAAAGTCCTTCCTTAGCCTACAGCCCAGCATGATCTGGCCCCTCCTGGCCCTGCAGCCCCATCTCTCACACTCCTGGCTCTGTGCATGTCTGTCACAGACAGCATTTTTATACTGCCTCAAATCCCCATATTCCTTCCAGTCTTGGGTTCAGGGTACTTGACTAATTAATGATTCCCCACCCAATTTAGTTTTTCCCTGTAGTTCTTAGTGTGTTCTAATCTATTTTATAACTCATTTATGATATCATTGCTTACTGTCGTCTCCCTTCACTGGAATATAAGTTCCTCTGAGACAGAAGCTATCATCCATTTCATTCACTAAAACCCAGAGCAATGCTTGGGTCCTACCACTTAACAAACAGCTGTTGAATAAATTGTTTCATTCACGCTTATTTATGTCATTTAGATGAATAAAGAACCTAGCCCCCAGATTTCTGGATAGTGCATATTACCTACAAGAGAATAGGGACTATGTTGGGTGATAGAACTGAGGTCAGCAGCTGTCAGACTCACAAGCAGTGCAGCTTAATAGGGACTAAATAAAAAGCCTCCTTTGGGGTCCAAAAGGTAAGAGAAGAACAGATTATGCTATGGAGTGACCTGATAGATGGGATTATGAAAAGTACTTTAGGTTTTGTTTGATGGTTGCTGTTGTTTTTCCTATTTTGTTTTTGTTAACATCTAGCATTGGTTTGGTACATTTGTTATAATCAACAGAATCAGTGTTGAAACGTTATGATTAATTGATATCCATAGTTAACATCGGGGCTCACTCTCTGTGTTGTACAGTTCTACAGGTTTTGACAATGCATGATAATGTCATGTATCCACCATCAGAATATCATACAGAATAGTTTCACTGCCCTAAAAACTCCTTGTGCTTCACTGATTCACCCCCTCCCCACAGCTCCCAACTGCTGGAAGCCACAGATCTTCTTACTGTTTCTCTAGAATGCCTTATCTAGAATGGCATATAGTTGGAATCATATAGCATGGAGTCTTTTCAGATTGGCATTCCTACATTTCTTGATAAATTAATGCTGTTCAGGGAAAAAGCAGTGAAGACAATTGAAGGATTCAAAATCCTTTGAGGAAACATTGAAGGTACTAAGGATATTTTAACTGAAGAGGAGAGAACTCAGATACTCTGATGAGCATCTTCAAAAATGCCAAAGGCAGTCATAGGGATTCAAAATCCTTTGAGGAAACATTGAAGGTACTAAGGATATTTTAACTGAAGAGGCGAGAACTCAGATACTCTGATGAGCATCTTCAAAAATGCCAAAGGCAGTCATAGGGAAGAGGGTAATCTTGTTCTGTAGGACCAGGAGAAATAGATCTAGGAGCAATGGGTAAAAGTAGCATCGGATTCCAGGGTTTGAGAGGATGGTGAGTATTCCCACTCATTTTATTGTAGACATTTCCCTAACTCTTAGCATCAAGGAACAGGAGAGTGGCCATCTGACAATCTAGTCTCAAAATATTCCATTCCTGATAAATCCTTAAATATACCTCAAATGCATTTCATTCCAAAACTAGTCGATCAAGAAATCTGAGCAGAAATTTTCTGAAACCATCTTAAAATCGAGTCCAATAATAACCTGTATATTCTATATGCCAAATGTACAAGATACCCTTGAAAGTGATTGAGATTGATTTTTTTTAAGTCGATCTTTTAAAACCCTTAAACAAGAACACCCACCATCACATGGGTTGCGATCTTACCTGGGAAAATGTAGACATTGCTTTTCTTTGGTGCTTACAAATTTTGGTGTTCAATGCATCGTGTCCTCTCAATCTCAGTTTAGACTTCTTCCCATGGCTTTCATCTGAAGCACCACCGTTGGGTGGCCCCCTGTGCTTGTTATAAGAGAACCCAGGCACTTTTCCTTTGGAGGCCAGAGGTGCCCATTGGGCATACGCTGTCTCACACAGCAGCACGCTCATGGCCAAGTGAGTCACTTCTTCAGTTGACTTCGGTGCCAAGTTGACTCTTGGCCCAGGGGCCAGTGGTTACAACTCCTGACAAAGATTGTCGGTTCTTTTTTGAGACGAAGTTGCTTGAGGCCTCAATTTTATGCCAGTTTTATGAATCTTTCTTCATTTTTGGAGACCCAAGTTAGCTGGTATTTTCCCTAACTGATATTCTTAAACTCATCTTAATGTATTGCCCCTCTCTGTTTCTCTATTATGTTTATAGAAACAGACATCCAAGAAACAAAAACAAAAAAGAAGAAAAAAAAAGATCCTACAGTCCTTTGGATGAATGTTCTAATTTGAAGATGCCAGTGCCCATTCTTCATTTTCTAACGCCCAGTATAATCTCGTGAACGAAGTTGGGCTCTGGATATGAAAATAGTTTTCCATATTTAAGAGCAGTGCCCCTGGGACACGCCTCAACTTTATGAACTCTGCCTGGGCTCCTCATATGAGAGTCATAAAAGCAATTTTGACTCAAACTTGTATTTCTTTTGGCTTCAAGGGAGAACTATATAAACTTTAATTTGGCTGTGCAGGTCAGGAAAGTAAATGTCATTGCAAGCCCCCATTTTAGATCAGACTCCACACTTGACATCCTCTGGCAGAGTGAAATACATAGAAATAAGAAGCCATACTTATAATGTGATCAGTTTAATTAGATTCTACGTACTAATAAAATATCAAACATTGGCAGCTGCCATCTTCTGACTTACATCCCGTTAACATGAATGCATTACAGTGTTACTCTCTGGTTTTATGTTCAAACATTATTGCATCATTCCATATTCCAAAATCCTTTATTTGTTCAGTCTGCTGCCAAAATAATCAAGAGAGAGGAGAAGACTGTAAAGACAGCACTGGCCTTTGTGTTAAAATGGGATTACTGGCCAGTTTAATCCAGTGCCACTCCTGTATTTTCTTGAAATTACTCTAAGTGGTAGATTAGGGAGCCTGAGAAGTTCTTGTGTAAGGAACTGGAAGAGACAGGGAATTCTAGAATTTGTCCTAAATGTGACAAGTCAAATCAGACATTGGGGTGCTTTGGGTATGGAAGAAGTGAGGGGAGAGGCGAGGTGTTGGATCAGTCCAGTTTTATAAGTATTATTTGGCCGCAAGTCTAGAAATGATGCCGAATGCTGGGACACAGTGCCGAGCACGAGGCTGAGCCTGCTGGCGGAGCTTAAGAACTCATTCTGGGCCCCGGCACACAGAAATCCCCTCTGCAACATGTGTAAATGACAAGATACCTGCAGGACAGAGATGTGCTCTGTGAGCAGAAGGGGGAGTGGTGTTGGGGTACACTTCCTAGGAAGAGTCACACTGGCGGGTTCTAGGAGACCCTGCTAACCTCAGTAAAGACCTAGATTTAAGAGGTTAGGATGTGTGGGGGGAGGCATCAAACACTTAGAATACTGTTTGTGACAATACTCCCTGAGGCAGTGGCTTTAGAGTCATCTTTGAGACAATCCTTTCCCCTGAAAATGTGCACATACGAAGGCACTACATTTTGTAAATTCTTTTCAGATTTCAAGATCTTGGAAAAGACCCTGTCTTAAGCAACTAAGTTTGTATTGATAGGCCACCCGTTGTGCACCTGTGGTACAATGTCCCTGCTTCCAAGGAGCCAGAGTTGGTGTCTTGCAGATTAAGATACTTACTATGTGAGTGCTTGTTAACCATTGAATGCTACCTTAATAAAAATCCAATTAAAAAAGGCTTGAGAGCATTTTAATACCAAAAGAACCTGAAGAGACAAACTCCTTTGGCCTCTTTTCCTCCTTAGACCAACCCCCTTCTCTCCAAATCATGACAGATAGATGTGCACTTTCTTCTTGAAGATTTTATAAACCAGGAAGGCCACACTCTCCTATTTTTCTTAAATGAAACATTTTCTGTTGCCACTGGTTCTTCCTCAGTTCTCTCTAAACACTGAAGAGTACTGACCAGGACTTCTCTGAGAAATATATTTGTCCATTTGTCTATGGACTTTCATGTGTGTTCTGTGGGTAAAGCCTAGAGCAACAACAATAATAATTTTGTCAACACTCCGTCACGTGGGTAAACCATGTTCCCCAAAGCAGTGCACACAAAATACAGGACATGACTGACTCTGGCTTGCACAAGTTTTCTTCTTTGGATTTGTTTAGCCAAGCCAACTCTCCCTTGTATTGATATTTCTGAGATTTTTACTGCAAAGTGCATTTCCTTGCCTTTTCGAATGTTATAGTGTATTTTCTAATATTTTCATTATAATTTTCCACAGTCATGGAAACACTGATTTATGTCCTTACAGCGGTAGCAAGTAATTTTTGGATGGTTCTTTTTAAAATATAAGTGAGTCTTGTTAATCAACTTGCAAATGTTTTTGGAGATTCTGCTGTATTCAAGGCTTCATGTTTTTGAAATAACAAAATACCGAAAAATATTAAATGCAACATGAAAATTCGCTGTTTGGGTCAATGCTTACGTAATCTGGGTATGACATAGTTAAAGAATGATGCTCGGGGCTACTTCTGTGGCTCTTTACCAGAGACAGGAAATTACCTACTGGTGTAACCCTAAAGCTCACCAAGGCACTGAGAAAGCAGAAGGTCTGTTTTCGGCCCTATCTCCAAACGGAAAATTACTTTTTGTGTCAGTGTTGGATTAATGAGTGTGCAGTACCATCCCTTTGGGTCACTAAACCATTAGTGAGAAACAATCCTCATTGGAAAACTGGCAAAATGCTTGTTTAGTGTGATTATCAGAAGTCTTTTAGGGTAGTTCTTATGTAGTTGGAAGAAATCCTATGATAGGCCATTGGAGTGGAATCTCAAAGAGGGACAAGCTCAAGTAACAACAGGTCACTAACTAGCCTCTGGAGAGGCAGGTCTGCACCCCCCTCCCGGTTGAGGAGGTGGGGATGGGGTTCCACTGTTCCCCATTGTTTGTCAAGCAGCACTTAGCCTTATACCCTAGGAGAGCACTACACAAAGACAAATCTCATTTCAAGGAATACCAAATTATCACCCTACCTCATAAGAGAACTGTGCCAGCACAAAGTCTTTTTCATGGTCGGTGGGGTCTGAGTGAGATGCTCCCCAGTATCCAGAGAGGGCAGAACCAAGAACGCCACTTCCCTTGCAGGGTTCTCTTGTGAGCCCAACATTGACACTTTACATTTACATGTCTGGAAAAGTCCTGCATTGGAATTAAATTTTCCCACTGAAGCAGTGCTATAATATTAGGATATTTATTTGGCCAATGGCATCATGTCAGATAATTTTGGTAGACTTGCGAATAATTACATTTATTCACTCAAGGCTTCAGGCCATATGTCAAATACTCTTCATAAACAAGGTTGTGTTATGAAGGAAACTTGCCAGAACACTGTTTCAGAAAGTTTTTGTTTTCCAGAGTTATGCAAGGCCAGAGTGGCATTCCAAAACTTTTATCTTTCACCACTGAAATATATATATATAACATATATAAAATATGAATATATTAAATATATTTATATGTTTATAAGCCATAGATTTATAAAATATATTTAGATATATATTTTAAAATATGCAATTGTACTCCCCATCCCCAACAGAGGCCTTTCCATTTCTACCCACTATCTTGAGCACAGTGGAGTTTACAACAGTGTTGGACTAGGCAGATTGCCCCCTCTCTAGCTTCCTCACCTCAATCACTGCACCTACACCCTCCCACCCCCCAAGCATCTGTGCTGGGGCATCAGGAAAGATATCAGCTGCCTCTTCCAAAATTACCAGACTGCATTTTCAAATGAAGACAAGGACTAATTGCCACAATCATCTTTGCCTCCTAAAAGACTGATACCTTTCAAGGCAGAACCATTGTCTGTGTACCTTCTTCTCCCCCCCAGGCCTACCATGGTCGCTTGGCACAACACCAGTGTTCAGTTAGTGTTTTCGGAATGAATGAATGAATGAATGTTTACCAGGAGAGGATTTAGCTACTTTAGCTCATCTAGGTCTGTGTGTCCTTGCCAGAATGACCAGGACAAGCCCCTTACTTCTGGCAAGAGTCAATCCAAAGCCAGCTAACAGAAAAAACAGCCAGCCCTGGATGGGCCTCGAGGAGGCAAGACAGGGCCTGAGCCTTGATCAGGTCCATACTAACACTGAAATCGGAGTCAAGTCACAAGAAGTACTAGGCCAAAAGCTGCCCAAGTTTGCCCAAGTGGCAAGGGAAGTAAGTACTAAGAATATGGAAACATTAAGGGCAGTGTCGCAATATTTTACATTTTTGCCCAGGGTCCCTCTGCCAGTAGGATAAAGGCTGATGTGGGGAGTTGCTTAAATCAAGCAAAGTCAGGCACCCACAGGAGAGAGTTTGAGAGCACTCACAAGCCAGGCAGGCCCCTGAGGCCGGAAGCCTTTAACACACTCATTAAATGCCATTTTAGCTTCTGATGATTCAGTTTCATTCTCTCTGGGTCCAAAATCACTTTAAAAAAAAAAAATAGATCATGGGACTATATCAACAGAAAAATGATAAACTCTCACAGTACTTTACACATGTTTTGTGACATGTGCCATCTGGGGCCTGGAGGAGGCATTGCAAATTATAGGAAATTGTTTCTGCAGCCCCCTCCGCCAGCCCTCCGCACCCTCCTCCCACTTCCCCATCACTTGGCTGCCCCTTGGGAGCCTTCAGGCTGCCTCTCGAGGACCTCGGTCCCCCACAGTCACATCTGTCCTCTTGGTGTGCCACAGAGAAGGGTTACTTACCTGCCTGCTATCACATCCTCTCAGCGCTCATGGATCAACCGCTTGTTAGGAAGAAAGAAAGCTCTTATTTCTAACTGAGTCATTCACATTGAGGTAGAAATACCTGGCAGGTGTAAAATTACTGGCAAGATACTCAAATTTTAAAACATATCGACCCTTCAGGGTGCCTGGGTGGCTCAGTCCGTTAAGTGTCTGACTATTGATTTCAACTCGGGTCATGATCTCAGGGTTGAGAGACCCAGCCCTGCATCAGGCTGCGTACTCAGCTCAGCAGGGAGTCTGCTTGAGATTTTCTCACTCTTCCTCTGCCCCTCCTCCCGCTCCCTCTCCCTCTCTCTCCCTTAAGTAAATAAGTAAATCTTTAAAAAAACAAAAACAAAAAACCACCCTTCCGTGAATTCCTGAATTAGTGTGAGGCATTGAGAGGATATGTGCAGGGAGAACGTTTCCCAGGCCTGTGCCTTTTGTCACACGCAAGGGCAGAGGTCGTCAGCACCTTAGGATGGGAGTCGGAAAAACTGTTCACTTGGTTGGTTCGTTTGCTGATGAAAACTTCTGTTTTATGTTTTTCTAAGTTTTATTTAAATCCCAGTTAGTTATACAGTGCACTATAGTTTCAGGTGTACAATACAGTGACTCAATACTTCCATACAACACAAGTGCCCTCCTTAATCCCCATCACGTGTTTACCCCATCCCTCCACCCCCGCCCCTCCGGTGGCCATCAGTTTGCTCTCTATAGTTAAGAGTCTGTTTCTTGGTTTGCTTCTCTTTCTCTCCCAACCCCCTCCTTTTGAAAAGCTGTTCATCTATGTCTGGAATCTGAAATCTCTAGAAACCAGAATATTTTATCAGTCACTCTTTGAACTCTGAACTTGCTTTATGCCCTTCCCTCATGATGGCTGTTCTGAACTTTCCTCAGATTTTGATTTAAGAATGAAAAGCAAAAGGAATTGCTGACCTCAAAGAAAATTTCTTCAACCTCTTTCATAGAAGGGGTTAAGCCAAGTAGACTATTACATGTTGTGTGATCATAGCTCATACAACATGAAATGTCTTGAATTATGATAATATTGGATAAATTACGTTCTGTTAGGTTGAATAGTTCATCACTTCTTCAGAACATTTTTGGTGGGTAAGATAGAATGGAATCGTTTTTATCTATCAGGCAACTTAATGTTTGGGAGATAACCCACATAAAAGAAAAGCAATCATAGATAAAAGTAATGAAATAAGCATTAGCAACTTTTTAAGCTATGAATCAACTATGGAAATAATGCATAAGTTGCAGAGGTTGAAGGCAAATATGAAGGAAGGAAATGCTTCCAATAAACTCAGCCCAGTGTTTCCGATAATCTTGGTATTAAAAAGAATACCAACATGGGAGCGAGAGCCTCTTGATTCTAACCCTTAACACACCGTATCGTGCCTCTGCCTAGTTCTACCTAACACATAAAACTGTCAACCAAATAGTTCAAATAATTGAATATAAGGTAGACGTTAACACTCAAACTTAGTTTGTTTTTATACTGATTTTTAAACAATTTGTTTCCATACATTATTTTCCATTATTCTAAGGGGAATTTTTTAATTTAGAACCCCTTGACTAATTTCAAAGAACTAGCTTCTATCCGGGATTTTGCCATTTTCTGTCATTTTCTGCGAAATAACTACTCTAATTTAATTCTTCTTCCTCTTCACCTTGTAAGACCACGACCCCTTTCTGATAGTAGTGGTATAATTCTTTACCAAGGTGAGCACTTGTCTGAGTCACTTTACCTACTTCTTATCCACTTCTTTGGTCTTTTCTGAACCATTTACTGACAGGAGCTTTTGTCCCTGGAGACCTGTTTTCTAATCAGTACCCTCATTTTTTTCTTGGATTATGTCTTTCTGCCCTAAATCCAGTGGAGTTTATCATTTAGGCACCTAAAAAGTACCTGTGTTGCCATTTCGCCATCTATCTTGCCACATCCTAATTTAAATGCAACTCTCTGACTCCCGTACCCAGAACACTTTATTCCCTGCCAACTCTGGCTCCAGCTCTCACATTCAAACAGAATCCCTAAGCTGCAGTACCACCAATCACAGTCAAACTACTGGAAAAGGAACAGCACAGACATCATGCTGACTGTCCTTGGGTTCAGACATGCCATCTGACTCTTCTTGAGTAATTGATGTAATGCCTGCATGCTTGAAGCTGGACAACAACTTCTGGGGGCTTTTCAAGGCAATGAGAATCATGAGTTTCAGGGAGCTTGTCTAAGCCTAGTAGCCTTTCTCCTTTCCTGCAATACATTTTTATGACAGTGTCAATGATCAGGGAGTAGACTGTTGTACTCTGGAGGTTGTGGACTCTAATAATATCAGGCCAGACCTAGAACCCAATCTACTGGAAAAGAATGGTCGGAGGACCAATAGTTCTAGTTCTACTTGACCTGTATCTGAACTTGCCCACTAACTCTCTCCTTCTCCATGGGCATAGCCAGAGATGGCCATAGACCTCTGTAAAAAGGGGTGCTGGTCAAGAGAAGCTCTCCTGGATCCCCAAACCACTGATTCCAATTTTGCTTTATTTTACTTAAAATTCCTTTTTCAGTCTATCTTCCTGTGGATGTGTTTGAGATTCTCAGCCTCCTTTTGTCTAGGAGGTGGTCTGTGATTCACCTTTGTTCCAGTCTCCATTTATACTGACTAGCCCTTTTCTACCATACTTGTTGAACAGCTGAAGCTGAAGTCCTGGGATTCTCCCTGCTTTCAAGGAAAGCTGGGTACCTCAGTCTCCAAGAGCTCCTGCTTGTGCCTCAGCACCTGTAGAGAAAGTCTTCCATGAACCTCCCCCTTACTCACACCAAAGGTGTTCTAACTCAATTCTGTGTAAAATATTGAGTACAGTTAGCCCCTACCACACTTCGTATTTCTGACATCCTTGTTAATGGAAGCCTATATTCATCTCTTCTATCCTGTACTCACTGCTTTTTGTTCATTGATCATTCATCCATCCTGCAGATATTCATTCAGCGCCTACTGTGTGTCTGCACTCTTTTCAGCAGTGGATTACAAAACAAATCATGCCTTCTACTCTCAAGAATATTGAGAAAGTTGGAATATTGACAGTTGGAGAGAAAGTTTGTTAAACAGGCAATTAGAAATTTTCAGCGTTCCTTCTGGAGCCACAATTGTGGTAAACAAACTTCTCTACATCATGAAACTCTTTGTGGAACTGACACTCTGGCCTTAATTGAAATCTGCTTCTGTTCTGAAGATGACGAGTCCCTACCAGCCATTTTCAGTAGAGGTCACTCATTCTGCCATAGTCAGAGCTAAAAGGTGAGGTCAGCAGTCTCTGTTATCCCCAGTGTCATGTTAAGGTCACTTATCGCCCATTCTCTTGGACATTTGTGTTCTTTGAGTATCTTGACCATCATAAGCAACTTCTTTCCTTCTTGGTTTTTGTTTTGTTTTGTTTTACCATTTATCAAATTCCTAGTAATACTGCTACATTTATAGAAAATTTGGCATCCGGCTCAGTCTTTTTTTCTTCCGTCATTCTGGGTGTCAGGATCCACCACTACTCAGATGGTCACTCTCCAAACCCTAGCCTAAGAGTGCCTTGACCTCCTTATTGACATTCCAGGAAGACAAAGCATTCATCCTTTCTCTGCAGTGGTTTCTAAACAATAGAGATCCAAAATATCTTGGCTCCATTACTAATAGGCTGGATGAGAGGGCACAGTTTGAGACTAAGTTTTTATTTTGACTTCTGATTTCCAACACAAATGAAGACGTTGGAACAGCATGATCCTGACTTTGCCATCCAAACACAGGCCCTCTCATGTGCGATTCCAGAAGGCAGGTGTCTGAGAGAGCAGGAGGCAGAGAATATGGGCCAGTGTTGCCCACATTTCAAGGCCACAAGTCTACCTCTGAAAATACGGACCAATGAACTTGGCTTCCATTGATCTCGGAGATCAAATAAGACCTTCCTTCTCCCAAATATAAGAGCAAGTAAGAAAAAGGAGGAAAATAACCAAAATGCTCATCTTAATCCTATTCCCTGCTGAGGAGTAAAGCAAAAGTCCTCTCCCTTCTAAGGTGAGCAAAAGGATGAAGAAAATAAGCATTTTCTCTTAAACAATCCTCAGTTCCAACAACCATTAACTCCTTTTTCCTTTACTTTCATGGCCACATACTTGAACTTATCTCCCAGAATTAGTCAACTTCTAAAATACTAGATTTTATCTTTTCAATCTCCAAGGCTTCAACTTCATAGAAATGTCTTCTGCCTTAAATATCTATTTTCCAAGAGTCCATTAGTCCTGGCCTGGTCTCTCTTTCTCCTTTTTCACACTGGACCCAACAGCACTCTTGGTATCCTATAACTCTTATCTTTCATTGACACCTGCCCAGTAGAATCCAACCTGGGATTTGGTTGGATTTCTTATTTCTATTCCAAATCTCAAATCTGCTTATTTCTATTCCAAATCTAAGTAGTTGAGTACTGATGTTAGAAAAAACAACTACACAGCATTATAGAACAGTACCACTAAAAATCCACTTTCTCCAAATACAGCTGGCCTCACATTTTATTTAATTTTTCTAGTTGTCTTTGAGCAGAATTCTTTTTTATTCTTCTCAAGCATGCTGTAAACACCCCTCATCATTTTTAGCAGGTTACCTTGCATCCTACTTCTTAAAAGAAACTGAAAACATCAGGCATACCTGCCCCTAACTTTAAGTGGATCCACATCTGTGCATATTTTCATGTTTAAGATCGGTAAAGCCTGTGCCCTTAACTGTTTCCCTTCCTATATTATCTAGGACCTTATTTCACAGTCAACTTCTCATCCTATGGTTTAGTCTCTCCTTTGGATCTTCCCTACCCTTGTTTCTCTGGTTTCAAGATGGGTTCTTACTGTGTCTCAGACCGTAGTTATTGGCTCTCTGCTCACTTCTGCACACTTAATTGATATCATGAACACGTCTTGAATTCAACACCACCTATTTATGAAGACTCTCAAATCTTCATCTGTATTCCACCTCTCCCAAGCTTCAGAGATAATTACCTACTTGTGTCCTGGATATCATCACTGCATGTTTATTTGGTGTCAAAAATGAAATCATCTTCTACCTCTTTAACCCATGACACTTTTGTATTCTATGAAACTGGTGCATGAGGTGGGCCCTGCTACCTGCCACCAATTATCAGAGCTCAAAACCAGGAAGCTCTATCTTTCACACCTCCTTCTGTAACCACATCAGGTCATTATAAGTCCTGCGATTTTACTTTATAAATATTTCTCCAATCTGCTCCTTATTTCCATATCTACTTCCACTATGCTGATCCAGGCCATTACTAAATGTTACCTAGATGATTCAATAGCCTCCTAAATAATCTCTAGGTCTTAAGTCTTGCCCCTTTTAAGGCTGCCCTTCAACATTAGTGTTTGAGCATTTACCTTAAAATGAAAATTTCACAGACTTAGAACTTTTAATGCCTTCAAAAGAAAGTCCAAACATCCCAAGAGCATCCCAGGGCTCTCAAGGCTGCCCTTCTCCAGCCTGTCACAGCCCCCCACTCTGCCCTGCATTTTGTGATCCAGCAAAACAGAACTGTTTGTGGTCCCCAACTTGCCATGCCACTTCTAACCACTTTACACTTTTTTTATCTTGTCCCTCTGACTATTGCCCCTCACTTCTCTGCCCTACTTTAACACTTAGCAAATATATCACTTCCTGGGGAGACTGGGTGGCCCAGTTGGTTAAGCATCTGACACTAGTTTCATCTTAGGTCATGGATCTCAGGGTCCTGGGATCCAGCCCCGCATAGGGTTCCCCACTCAGCAAGGAGTCTGCTTCCCCTTCCCTCTCCCTGTGCCACTCGTGCACTCTCTGTTTCTGTCTCTGTCTCTGTCTATCTAAAATAAATAAATTAATTTTTAAAAAATCACTTACCCCAAGACATTCTCCCCAATCCTACAGACTGTGTGTATATAAATTTCTTAAAGTCCTTCCTCCTGTTCATTTACTTTTGAATCCATACAGCTATAGTAACTAAATAATTAATTTTCTCCATGTCTAATTACTTGACTACTAGATGACTCTACAGTTGACTTTAAATTACCTTTCTTGTATGTGAAAACATGTATGTTACATAAATGTGCCTTGCACACCTTATCATTGCACTCATTAGGCTATACTGTAATAATACATGATATTATAATAATCCTTTTAAGTGTCTCCCTCTGCAGTATCTAAATCCTTTGTGAAGAATAAATATGTTTCTTTTATTTATGTAACTCTAGCATCTGGCAGAGTGTCATAAAACAGGTGCCCCATAGTAATTTGTTGAATTAACACTTTCTTCTCCATCTCAGGGTGATAGCCTGCTGTCTTTTTGATGGAGATTGCAAATTTTGATCTTTTAGCCCAGATATTTGGCAGTCAAGACACAGAACATCAATAACATTAGGAAACCTCCTTGTCCCTTTAATCTCCTGTATGCAAACCCAGCACACTTAAGTGACAGTTAAACAGTGCTCCTTGAGAGGTCTTCCCCTGGATTAGGACTCCATTCCAGCTTGTGTGCTCCCTCATGTTGTGTGCTGAACACACACGCCCAAGCCCCCTTTCAAAGCCGGCATTATTTCTTAACATTTAAAATTTATAGTGGACTTCCTGGAAATACTTTAGGGCAGGAAATAGCATCTTATTTGTTCTTACTTTCCCTTTAAAATATCCAAGAAAATGTAAAAAGCAGAGCGATAAAACCCACAGCAACTCTAGCTTTATCATAGGCCAGGATCTGGGAATAGTTTACACGAATTACAAAACCATTGAGATCAAAGTAAGACCCTTTATCAGCCAGCAGAGCACAGTGAGTAACTGCATGGCGGATGGCTAGCACAGGACAATGTACCCAAGGCAAAGTCTTTTATGACCAACTCTTTTACATCTTCATTTGTTGTTTTTTGCTCCGGTCCCTCACTGCCTCTTTCCCTGGCTACCAAAACAAAACTCCTTTTTTCTTTTTTTCCCAGAATAAATTCGAACCATCCTCTCTCAGACATTAACCAGTGTGTAAAGATTTCTACCGGGAATAAAATGACCTGAATAATTATCCTAAATCTTCATGCAATTGCCTTTGGATTATAACTCAATGCTCCCATGCCCTTCACTCAGTCTAAGAGGTGTGGCTTTCTTTTTCAGATAATTATTCTATATCTTCATCTGGGTTTTCAGGTCTAGGGTCGTTCTTGATCTTATAAAGTCTATAAGTCCATTTTATTCACTCACTTATGTGGGCTACAACTTTTCACTGGGTATTGGCTTTTTGAAATTTAGGTCTATCTGACCAGGGTAATTTGTGAACTAAGTGGGGAAAGTCCTATCTGTGCTTCGTGTCCAAATTTTCTCTCCGTGCTAAGCCCATCATTGCACAGAGCAGTGTGGGATGTTACGGCCTCCACACACTGCAGGTGAGTCAGACATATTTCTGTCTCTCACTGACTCACATCTCAGCTGGGAAGCTAGTAACTGGTGTTCTTTCCGTAATTACCTAAGCTGGCCTTCCGGTACATTCGGTCAGTGCCCTCCTGCTCTTTGCTGAGCCTGAGCTGGTAGGAGGTGACTAGCATTTCCTGCAGGGTTGCTGACAGACTTTGTCTAACACAAATCAGCAGTTTTCTGGCCTGCTTCTCTTCTCCTCCTCTGTGAGATGTACATTGAAAGCACATTAAGGAGGTAGGGAAAGTTTTTCTGAAATAATAGGAAACCCAAGGTTGGCTGGCTAATCCTTATGCTGATATTATTACCATAATTTTGAAATAGTACTCTACAAAAATATGCAGAATGTGGATTTTTCATATTCCAATTTAATAATCCAGTTTCAACTGTTAGATTTGGATCCTCACAGGCATAGACTTGAAAATGTTACTAGGCACCTTTTCAAAATTCTCATGGTATTTTGTTGAGCTGGATAAGCTGAGGGTAACAAGTTTGATGTATTCTTTTTTCTCTTAGCCCCCTGAGAATTGAAATCATCCTGTACAATTCTCACACTTTTGCATTTCTTCTCCTAGAGTTTGGTGCAGTAGTATAAATGGGCTTTTTATTTATTTATTTTTCTTTGTAAGTGGTTCAGAATCATTAAATGAAAGTAACACTATTTTAAATATGGTGATTGGTAGATCTGTTTCATCATAAAGTATTGTAGAAATAAAGACTAGTAGAATATATCTCATCTTACATAGTAAGATAAAAAAATACCAAACCGTCTAGTTTTAGGTCTTGAAGCAACAAGATGAAAGGCAAGCTATCTCTTCCATATCAAATTGTTTCCGATTGTTTGAATTCATTACAGTTCATTTCTTTCTAAGGGAAAAGGAGCATGCAGTCACTGCTAAGGTATTAGTTCATGTGAAAACATGAGCTTCTTTAATTAAAAGACAACAACAACAACAGCTCTGATTTGTAGCATTTGCTGATTTCTGTGGTATGAATATTCCAACCCTGGCTGATTTTAAGCTAAAGTGGTTTAACTACTGTCTCACAAAATTCCTGCCTAGTTAACAATTGCTGCTTGCCCAAGCCTGTGTAAGCTGGCTTCAGCATGACCCTGGGTGTGGTGTTGACCCCAGATATCCATCATCCCTCTGTTAACCAATATATTAAAGTAATAAAGTACCCAGATAAGGGTTCCCCAGTGTACATGGTGATTCCAGAGCCAAGCCAGTATCAGCAGTGAGCGTTTCTAATAAATTCCTTGCTATTTGAATATCACAGCATATCCCAACACAAATAGGTTTTCTTCTTTGTGCAATAGACTTTACGTTTCTTGTATTATTTTTTACACATTCTTAATATTGATGCAAGGAACACACCTTCCACAAAATTCCAGTCAAGAGTTGTTTTGCTTGTCTCAAAACTTTTTAGTCTGATGTTGCATGGACCATTCCACTGTAAAAATGTTTGCTACTTGGCATAGTGGTGTGACGTACAGCACACTAAGGCTAAATAACTTTGTGATGACAATATCCTTAAAAGGGTGCTGGTCATCTGACACTGCTGGCCCTGGTCTCCCAAGCTATAGCTCCAAGAGGGGAGAATCCCGCCAGTCCAGATAGATACATAACCTGAGAAGTCAGTTTGTCTCAACTCTTGACTTATTGAGGAAAACCAAAAAATTTTGTAAATATTTATAGAAAGTCCTTAGTCTTTGCATATGTATTTCCTCAAATATCCATTTAGAGTAGGATTTGTCAGTGATATTACCAGGAAGGCTTTGTGTTCCTGCAAAATTAATCTCTGTATTTTCCTCACTAGCTGGGTGGGTCTGCGTTTTGCTATAGTGAGGTCTGTGTCTGTAATCTAGGATGTTTCTTTCATGGATCTTCCCCATCATACTGTCACGGTGTGTGTCTGGAGGAGGGGTGGAGATTTTAATCTCCTTTGAGTAAACCTGATTTTGAAATAGATATTTGCAAATGACACTACAGACAAAGGTCTGATATCTAAGATTTTTAAAGAACGTCTCAAACTCAACACTCAAAAAACAGACACTCACGTCAAAAAATGGGCAGAAGACATGAACAAACACTTCTCCAAAGAAGACATACAAATGGCTAGCAGACACATGAAAAAATGTTCATCATCATTAGCCATCAGGGAGATTCAAATCAAAACCACACTGAGATACCACCTTACACCAGTTAGAATGGCCAAAATCAACAAGACAGTAAACAACAAGTGTTGAAGAGGATGTGGAGAAAAGGGAATCCTCTTCCACTGTTGGTGGGAATGCAAGTTGGTGCAGCCACTTTGGAAAACAATGTGGAGATTCCTGAGAAAATTAAAAATAGATCTACCCTATAACCCTGCAATTGCACTACTGGGTATTTACCCTAAAGACACAGATGTAGTGAAAAGAAGGGCCACATGTATCCCAATATTCATAGCAGCAATGGCCACAATCGCCAAACTGTGGAAAGAGCCAAGATGCCCTTCAACAGATGGATGGATAAAGAAGATATGGCACATATATACAATGGAATATTATGCCTCCTTCAGAAAGGATGAATATCCAACTTTTGTATCAACATGGACAGGACTAGAAGAGATTATGTTGACTGAAGTAAGTCAAGCAGAGAAAGTCAATTACTGTATGATTTCACTTATGTGTGGAGTATAAGGAAAAACATGGAGGACATTGGGAGAAGGAAAGGAAGCATGAATTCAGGAAAATCAGAGGAGAAGATGAAACATGAAAGACTGTGAACTCTGAGAAACAAACTGAGGATTTTTTTGGGGGGTGTTGGGTGAGCCCGATGGTGGGTATTGAGGAGGGCACATGTTGCATGGAGCACTGCGTGTGGTGCATGAACAATGAATCTTGGAATACTGAAAAAATAAAGTAATTTTAAAAAAAGATTTCTCAAAACAAGGTTATCATAATACTTCCTGGATAGTGGTATTAAATTCTCCCCAACTGACAGCAGTAATTCAGAGGGAATACTGTTTAAAAGTTTCACTCCTGATTCCCTTTGAACCAAATACCTCCAATATATAAAGTATCTGTGTAGGAGAGATATTAAAGTAATAAAACCTTCTCTTTCCCCTCAACCCATCTCTGGATTTCAGGAGAGACTTGTAACAGTTCATAAATTCAGAGCAGTGCATCTTCCTAAGGTGGGGCACAGAAGGTGGTTGGATCCCAATTTGGAGGTTGGGTATGGAAAGAAAATGGGCGCCTGAGTAGAAAAGGGTTCTGAGTAGAAGAGACTGGATGTCCTGCAAGGAGTGAACTTGAGTGTTGTCCTCCTGTTGCCTGTGGGGGCATCTCCCAGGAGCTGCTACCTCAGTATGGAGGGTTGGGATCCAGTCAGAGCTGGACAGCACCCAGTCCTGTGCAATGACACGTTTGCCTGAGGGTTATTGACTGGTGTGGAACTTGAGGTGTTCACACCGCACAGGGTAGGGTTCTTGGTACACACATATTACACACACGCTAAAAACTAGGAGCACAAATCATCCCAAACCCAAATCCCTGAACTTTTACCCTTCATATGCGAGAATGCTAAGGTTCTTCAGTTATTTTGAGAAAAGACATACATAGTGACGATCTTGAAATAGTAGATAAGGACATAAAAGCATAAAAATAAGTCTGAAAAAGCCAGATGTCAATATGAGAAGAATAAAATAAGAACATATAACTTTCATGGATAGCAGAGAAATTTTGATCTATTCAAAGGGGATTAGAAAGAAGGCAAAAACAGAAATAAAGTATAGCCAACAGAATGTATGAAATAAGATGAGAGAAGCAAACCTCTACATTATGAATACAATGCAGGGAAGACCATGCTGTCCGCCTCCATTCCCAGACAGGGCTGGTGATCAGCAGCCATTTGGATCAAGTGTGAATGGAGCTTGAATGGCTCACTACATGTGTGCAGGGAGACGGGGTGGGAAGGGTTGCTGGTTGTGGGTCCGGGTGGTCCCTCCCGATGGCACATTCTATGTGCCAGAGATGCCAGGGGTCCCAGAATTCTGTAGACTTTGGGATTTTCCCATCATTTAGAAGAAATATTTGTTAAGAAAGGGGAAGAGAACTTTTTTTATTTAACAGTTTATTAATTTGACTTACAACTTTTAAGTATTTATACCTGTACATATAAGCTTCTCTGTGCACATTGGGGGTGGCCTGGAGGTGATGAAGGGCTGAGTGGTCAACAGATTATGGACATACTTCAGAAGCAGTGCCAACAGGCCCTGTTGATGGGTTGACGCAGGATGCAAAAGAGTGAGCACAGTCCACAGACCAGGCAATGGAGAGAGTTGCCATCACCTGAGACAAGAAGGCTGTGGTGGGTGGGTTTGGGGAGGGGTGTTCAGGATTTCAGTTTTAGAAATATTGATCGTTAGACATCCAAATGGAATTATTAAATAAGAAATTAGTATAGGATCTCAAGGTCAAGAGAGAGGCTAAGTAGGCTTTACCATGTGGGTGGTAGCAGGCAGAGGAATGGGACTTAAGGCCATCACAGGAGAGACATCACCAACTGTGTGACTGACTGTAGAAGAAACAAGAAGGGGGTGAAGTCTGAACCCCAGGATCTCCCAACATAAAACAACAACTATCTTATCCAACACATCAGCACATTCTCGTATTTTAGGTATGTTTTTTAAGAGTCTTGTACTGAGGTGGGTGCCTGGGTCGTGCAGCCAGTTAATCATGGGACTCTTGGTTTTGGCTCAGGTCCTGATCTCAAGGTCATGAAATCGAGCCCCTGTTGGGCTGCCAACTGCATCAAATTTGCTGAGATTCTCTCTCCCTCTGCCCCTCCCCCCGCCAGCACATGTGTGTGTGCGTGCGCTCTGAGGAAGCTACTCACAGAACACCAGAGATAGACGTACCGCCTAGGACAGTCCAACCAGTGGGTCTGGTAAGACATACCCTGCGTGAATGAGCTCTCTGACAGGACTCAGCCCCACTTGTGGACCCAGTAACCTGCGTGATAACACACACGGTTACTGACTTGTCTCCCCCTCTGTCTTGTTTTTTCAGCCACCTCACTCTTATATCCTTGGTACCACTCCCAACTAAATTATCTGTGCAGAAAACTGAGGAAATGCCTTCCTATTAAATGCATAGTCTTTAGTTTATTTTATGCTAGAAATCTGTAAGGATTTTGCTATATAGAGAGTGTGGAAGATTATCAAATGAAAATATCTTGTATTTACATACTTGCCTCGGGCCTTTGCACCTATTGCTTCCTCTACCCTAAATGCTGTTCCTCTGCATACATATATTTGGTCCACTCCCTTGCATCCCTAATAGTTTTATTCAAATGTCACCTCCCCCATGAGGACCTGCTGGGTCATCCTGGAAATCAATACGCCTTACCCTATGCTACTTCTCTTGTAACTTTTCTCCATAACACCAATCAACATCTGACATCCTATATATTTTATTTTTTGTTTGTCATTTCTGTCCCTTTAAAAAATCCAAACCACCAGAGTTTTACCTATTTTGTACACTGATATGGTTTTCTTTGCCTAAATAGCACTTGGTACAAATAGGCACTCAAATATTTGTTGAATGTGACATGTATGTGGCAATATTTTTCTAAAGGATGTGGCCAAGAAAATGCTTTTTGTCTTCAAGATTTTTTTAACCTTGCAATGAGTATTATATATTTATTCTAATATCTTTTTTTGTCTTGGCTAACTTTCATGCTCAATTCAAGTAATTTTGTTATTCTTTGGTTAACCATTCAATGAATGCTAGTTAATACCTCTCTTGACAAAGATTTTCAAGAAATTAGCTGATACCTAGTTAGAGAAGAAATCAACCCAAGTGGAACAGGTAACATTGTGATCACTAATACTATTCTTGTCTTTAAAAGAGGCTAAAAAAAGAATCAAATTAGCTCAAATTCTGATGCCCAAATAAGCACCTTTAGCATGTCCTGGGAGTTGGTTAGAAATGCAAATTCCCATATCCCACCTCACAATTACTGAATCAGAAACTCCATGGAGCTCCATGATCGTATTTTCTCAAATCTTTCAGGTAATTGTGATGCACAATGAAGTTTGAAAACCATCAAATTATGTAAAACAATACGATTTTAAAGAAAGAGATGATATCAAAATTATTTTTCTCCTACATGTTAAATAGATTTTGTTCCAGTTTTTAAGGGTTTTTGGTGGAACACCAGGGATGGATGCAAAAACCTCATGGAGTGAAATCACTGGTTGACATACATTTTCTGAACTTATGGGTTAACTCTAAAATCCCATCAATTGTGAGGAGCAAATCCATTCACATTACTGAAATATCTGTATTTTAGAATAAAGATATTCTTAGGGGAACAAATAAAATTGCACCATTCTTGAAGTTAGATTATCATGCAAATGGTACCAATTAATGCTGTTACTGTTGAATGTTCTACCAAGGAGGACAGATGGTTTGGGGTGTCAGGTATTTCCTCAGAAGTGATGTAGGAACCCTGCCTACCACCATTTACCAGGAACAGACTGCCATTTTGACTCTGACTGGGATACACATGTGGTAAAAGAGTATTTCACTTCCTTACACATGCCCATAATGGGTATTTCTAAGTTTGGGGAAATGTTTCTTTCTTCTTAAGAAAATGAGTTCTTATCCATCTTAAATATTTTCTTACCAATTCAAAGTGTGGCTACCAAAACAACAGAATGAATCATTGGAGAAATGTTCCTAGCAGACAGGAAAATGCCTATAATTCTTGTTGATCAGAGTTCTTTTTCAGAGGAAGTCCCAGAATACATGTTAGTTTAAAGAGTATTCCTAAGGTCTTCTAAAAGGCTATTAATAAAATAAAATACATAAACAAAGTAAAGTTAATATAATTTGTTTCAGTATCTCTTACAGTTTTCTTGGTTCATTTGTTTATTAGTACCTTTTCACTGATGTCCTTATGTTAATATGGTTTACTGTTTATCATTGCTATGATTAATACCACTTTGTTTATGATTTCTCATTTTTTCTTCTTTATACACACACACACACACACAGATACTGTGCTGTCTACCATGAATATGCAGAATAACTAGAAACCACATTTTCTATATAGAGAGATTTATGGAAATACAAAGAAAGTTAAAAACAGGAAGCATTTCTTTTTGCTGAAAAAAGGTGATTCCCATTCCCATTAGATCTTTACACAGTTATTTGATTTTCTTTCAAATAAAATGTGTGTATTTAATTCCATTCTAGTGTCTTCCTACTTCTCTTTGTACAGTTTCACTTTGTAGATATGATTTTTTACATATTTTGACTTTATGGTTTTGTGAGAATAAGATTCTTAACCACGCACACATAGATGATTTTCAGCAGTACTTTCTGACTCTATGCAGTTCATGAATATCGATTGATAATTCTGCTATGAGAAACTGAAGTGTCTGTCATCTCCACTTCACCCGAAACTCATTTCCTGCTAGGCAAGACTCTTGAAATAGTTCAAGCAAAATAATTCTAAGAATATAACAAATTATGTGCTGATCTCATAAGGGGAGCATTAAGTTCATGGTTTGCCAAGAATTCATTTCCAAGTAATGCTGATACGCCACTTGCCAAAAAAATTGCCATTTAATGTTTCACTTAAGAAGAGATTTATTTTCAAAAATATTTCCAGATGTTGAAATTCACCTTCACTTTAAAAAGTCACATTTTTAAAAGTGAATGACCTTGACGTGCAGCTACCCCAACGTTATACATTGCTGTTTAATATGTTGAAAGGAAGATGCCTGTTTATGTTGCCTCACTGTTTTCTTAGCTCAGGAAATCCCCACTGTAAAGGCTCCACCAGTCAGCAGTGAAAGAGGCTCACAGGAGCTGTGTAGGGAAGTTTGTGCCACATCTGCTTCTAGTCTTTGGAACTCCAGAGAGGATTGCCATACGTCTGCTGCTCGTGAGAACTTCAGCTCTTGCTGCCTCCCATTACCAAAGAAGGGGGGAGGCCGAACTTCTGGGTGACCTCTATCATTCCATACAATTCTCTGTGTCAACATGTTTCTAGAGATGCAGAGTGTAGTCAGAGTGGTATACCTTTACTACATTATACCGACCGAGTGAGAGCATGTACACATTCCATGGGCTGCAGTTTTAAATCTTGGCTCTCACTGATACACTGAAACGGCTATAAGTAGTGTGTTTGTCAATTGTCTACTTGTTCCATGGAAGTGGGGAAAAGACATTTTCTGTGCAGAATTGGAAAACTATATTTGGTTTATTTACACTGAATACAAAGAAAGTTCTACCTTCCTTCTTACTTACAGATTTATTTAATCTATTGCTTGGCAGCTACTTAAAGTATTTTAACATTAGATGTGGATTCCTAGAAAAAAAATTGTGTATTTATGAAAAAAAACTTACAAAATGATCTTTCTCAGCAGAAAGCCAGCCACCAATGGATATATACTAGGTTGATTATTATAATAGTATTCTAATTTATGGACATAAAGTACACGTTGCTTTTGGAGTTATATCCCCAAGGAGTGGTCCTCTTCACAGTATCCTGAAATGTCTGCTTTGCAGATCACAGGAGTGCTCCCTGTAGGCATATGTATTCAGTGTGTGCCCAGGGGCTTCTTCAGATGCTGGACTCTAAGAAGCTTCAATGTAGATGCTTGTCTGAGCTAAGAAGTCTTCTGGAAGTTTGCCATGATAATTAACAACCATGGTCTTCAGATTGGCCAGACATGGACTCAAACTGGTTCTACTGTGCACTGGCTGGGCAAAGTTGGGCAGGTGACTAATGTGAGTTCATTTGTAAATTGAGATACTATTTTCTCCCCATTGTTGTGAGCAGTGGAGCACCGAAGCAGGGTGATTAAGGTATTATTATTTTATTATTAAAATTGTAATTGTTTCTATTATGGCTATCACCAGCTTTATGCTATCTTAATTACCTGCTGCAGGATTCTAAAGCAGGGTTCCCTGCATGAGAATGACTTACAGAAAAAACCAAAGCCAGTATTCTTGTCTCAAACTATGCCTTTATTTGGTCATTTTTGAAATGTCGTCTTCACCTTCGCTACCCTAAGAATATACTTTTTTTATGTTACTCGTGGATCATTTTCTTTTTTTTTATTTTATTTATTTATTTGACAGAGACAGAGATCACAAGCAGGCAGAAAGGCAGGCAGAGAGAGAGGAGGAAGCAGGCTCCCTGCTGAGCAGAGAGCCCCATGTGGGGCTTGATCCCAGGACCCTAAGATCATGACCTGAGCTGAAGGCAGAAGCTTTAACCCACTGAGCCACCCAGCTGCCCCTTGTGGATCATTTTCATCAGAGAACTTCCTCTCAGGAGATTTTTCCATTTTCATGGAGCAGGAGGAAGTTGGAGACTTGGGGACTCCTGCTGAGCACAGAGATTTCAGGGAGGAGCTGAACCTTGTGCCTTACAGCCTTGCTCTGTTTTTGTCCCTGTGTCCGTGGCTCTAAATTTCACCTATTCCGGTGCATGGCAAAACCACAGAATATTGGATATGAAATTGGAAAGTTCACACCCTGAAGCTCTGTGGCCAGGAAATGTGTAGCAGTGTTTATAGGAAGTAGAATGGTCTTGAACAATGGGGTGTACACTTTCAGCCCTGATGCCAAGCAGGAAGCAGCCCTTCCTGCCAAAGAGGCTTAAAACATCCAGCTCCCTTTTCATATCTGCCTTCAGTTTGGCCCTTATGCTCCTGTTTTGTATTCCTTTCATGGATGTTACATTTTCCTGAATCTTTCTGAGAACTCCAAGCAGGTATGTACCAGAATTTGCTTCTTCTTCCTCAAAAATGAGTTTTCCTAGATCACATCACCATTTGTAACCTATCCGTTTCTCTTGATTTTCTGTCTTTCTGATGGCTCCAGATTGGCTTATTTCTGTTACAGATTTTGAACTGAGAGAGATCCATCCGGCACTGCCTCGGTAGGGTGACCATTTGTCCTGCTATACGGACTACACCACTTGTTCCCACATAATTAATAGGAGTACCCCCTTTGACTTGCAAAGTGTCCAAGTGTAGAAAATAAGCTGTCTGGTCACCCTGAGCCTCAGCCCTGACTCTCAGATAGGGTGGGCATAGAGTCTTCAATTGTACTACCGCTCAGAGACTTCCTCCCAACCACACCAGGAAGAATAGGTTAGTTTGCATCTCCCTGGTTCCGTTTGTGTGTATCTGTTTGTTTTTTCCCCCAGCTGGAGTGTGCTGCAATGCAATGGGATCTTTGCCAGTCCCCCATTCTTTTCCAAGTCCCTCACTCTGCTACTTATTTCAAAGGAGCCTCCAGTTCTTTGACAGGGGTTGGAAGTGAAAGCCTGCATTGCCCAACCCAGAGTGCTTCCTGGTCCTGTCCACAAGTGCAGTTCCCAGCTATGCATTCTTGGGCAGGAATACACCCCACCCCACTCTCTACCAGCCCATCTACTTGAATACTGGCAATTATAATCCCAATGGTGCGGCATGAATAGAAAAAGTCATAATTACGTCCAGCTCTGAGGACTGCTCTGAAGAGTAGGGGATGCCTGCTTAGTTTTCTGTTCCGTGGCTATTTTAGCCTCCAGGGAAATAGTAACATTTCTTCCTACCAGCTTTGCCACCTTCCACATTGCACTAATTCAGAGAGTCCAGTATATAACTCCCAAAATGTATTTTTCTGTGTATCCCTATAAATGATTCAGTTATTAAATTTTTTCTCCTCATTTTGGAATCTGATAGTCATCAATTTCTAGTTGCTAATTCTAAGAATGTGGGTAATTCTTCTCTTGTGTATGTTCACGGCATACGTCTTTTTGTGGGGCTTTTGTAGAGGGCAAATTAGGGAACAATAAATTCCCCATTCAGTTAATACCCAGCTGATTTGCATTCTTTGGTATTTCATTTGAGATTTTTTTATTGTGCATTTGAATGGCAGGTTGTTCTGTGATTCTTTTTTTCTAATCACTGTTGTCTACACGATAAGTAATAAAAACTGACAGTGGCTTGAGCAAGAGGAGAACTTAGAGAAAAGACACAGGAGTATCTCACAGAACTCAGGGAGGAGCTTGAAGACTAAATCTTCAAGAAAGGGTCTTTGGCATCAGAGGTTCAAGGCCTTCTCTCTAGAGTGCTTCCATTAATGAAGCATGGGGCCAACAGTATCCACTGTGTACATTGATAAATCTCTAGATTTTCAGCCCCAAACTACATATTCCTGCACAGCACAAGCTGTGACTGGGCCTGTTTGAGTCAACTATCTACTGACTGTGGTATGGGGTAGGGTCATTAAACATAAACCTAACTATTGGCAGCAGCTACTGTGCAATGGGACAGTTTTCAGAGAAGAGAGAATTGGAATGGGGAAGCCACCCTAAGTGGTGTCAATTCCAGTTTTCTATGCATGCTACTCAGTTACATTTTTGGTAACAGACCTATTTTTGAAAATAGAAACATTCAGTATTTCCCTTGGCTGTCTCCCATATACATGCATTCTGGCCATCTGTGCTCTTTGCCTAAGGAAAGGCATATGATAGCTAAAACGAGGGGAAAAAATATTTTAGAAGGAAAGTTCTTATAAGATGGTAAGAGTTATTAACAGCAACCCTTCTCCAGCAGAATTATAAAATGACTCTCTGCATTAGGGAGAGGTATAGTGTTAGAGGGGAAATTATGAGAATGAAGATACCAGTGGATCTCAGAAAGAGTGTCTCCCATCCACACCTGACAAGAAGGGCTGATGGAAATACCAGGAAGCAGTGTGGCCCAATGGCACTCCAGTCAAGAGACCGGCAATGAGAGTCGATTGCCCTCAGTGCAAAACCAGCACTGTGTGTGGAGAATCCCCTTGCTACACACATTCATTCATCCACAGCCAAGGCTGAGGGTAGCTCCCAGCCCCTCCCAATTGGAGAGCCTATTTGGGAAATTAAGAGAAGCCTGAAGTGACCCCCAACCCTTCCTGGCCAGACAAGGAAGCCACTGTGGATTCTGGCTCCATCTGACCAGAAGAGGTGCCCAGAACCCCAAGAATCTGTTCTGCCCAGCAGTGCTCCAGACAAGAGAAGGCAAATAGAGCCAATAGTTTGCCAGGCAAAGCCAGTGGACCTTGAGGTGCAGGTTGGCTTGAGTTGAGATAACAAAGTGTTTTACCAGCTTTAGAGCTACTTCTTCCTCTGCATGTGGGCAAGGAAACTAACTCACAGGCCCACTCATTGCTGAATTTACCTTTCAGACTGCCTGACCAGGGGATGTACCCAAAGCACCTGTAAACTGTACACCCCACCCAGTAGCCCTGCTTGCCGTGGCACTTGAGCAGAGAGCACAGCCCACGGCTTCCCCATCTGTGGAGCAAAACTGGTGGCATCACTGACCAGGAAATTCAGTGTATCTTCTTAACCTGATTCATATTCCCAAACAATGAGCCACATAGACTCCGAGTCTCATCCTACTGCCGTGCCAGCAGGGCAGAGAAGTGAACTCACAGTCCTGTCTACCCAATCCCAACCATCTAGTAAGCCTGGCCAGAGAATCCAGGCAGCCACAGAGCCAGTCCTACAGTCTCAGGTAGGCAGGGAACCCAAGCCAGCAATTCTATCCGGGTATTCTCATCAAGTGACTTCCCACCCAGCCCCCTGCCAATACCTGACCTCATAACTTAAACAGTTGCCTTGCCTGAAAATAGAACATGATACAGGCACCCCTGCTCAAAGTCATTATCAGCAGATGTGGCCAGAAACCCAAATTGATTAATAATAATAATAATAATAATAAACAATAAAATTAAATATTAAGAACACACAGAGAGACAACTAAATTAAATTAGGAAAATGATGCATGAACAAAATGAAAAGTACAAATGAATGAAAATGAAAAGTTTCTCTTTTCTTTTTGATAAGTCTGGCCAGGAATTTATCAATCGTACTAATTCTTTCAAAGAACTGGCTCCTAGTTTCATTGATCTGTTCTACTGTTTCTGTTGATTTCTGCTCTGATCTTTATTATTTCTCTTCTCCTGCTGGGTTAAGGCTTTATCTGCTGTTCTTTCTTCTCTAGCTCCTTTAGGTGTAGGGTTAGGTTGTGTATTTGAGACCTTTCTTGTTTCTTGAGAAAGGCTTATATTGCTATATACTTTCCTCTCAGGACCACCTTTGCTGTGTCCTAAAGATTTTGAACAGTTGTGTTTTCATTTTCATTTGTTTCCATGAATTTTTTAAATTCTTCTTTACTTTCCTGGTTGACCCATTCATTCTTTAGTAGGATGCTCTTTAGCCTCCATGTATTTGAGTTCTTTCCAACTTTCCTCTTGTGGTTGAGTTCCAGTTTCAAAGCATTGTGGTCTGAAAATATGCAGGGAATGATCCCAATCTTTTGGTACTGGTTGAGACCTGATTTCAACCCAAGATATGATCTATTCTGGAGAATGTTCCACATGCACTAAAGAAGAATGTGTATTCTGTTGCTTTGGGATGGAATGTTCTGAATATATGTGTGATGTCCATCTGGTCCAGTGTGTCATTTAGAGCCTTTATTTCCTTGTTGATCTTTTGCTTAGATGATCTGTCCATTTCAGTGAGGGTGATGTTAAACTCCCCTACTATTACTGTATTATTGTCAATGTGTTTCTTTGATTTGGTTATTAATTGGTTTATGTAGTTGGCTGCTCCCGTGTTAGGGGCATAGATATTTACAATTGTTAGATATTCTTGTTGGACAGACCCTATAAGTATGTTATAGTGTCCTTCCTCATCTCTTATTATAATCTTTGGCTTAAAATCTAATTTATCTGATATAAGAATTGCCACCCCAGCTTACTTTTGATGTCCATTAGCATGGTAAATTGTTTTCCACCCCTTCACTTTAAATCTGGAGGTGAAAACTCTTTTAGAAAACTAAAATGAGTTTTCTTGGGGCACCTGGGTGGCTCAGTGGGTTAAAGCCTTCAGCTCAGGTCATGATCTCAGGGTCCTGGGATCGAGCCCCACATCGGGCTCTCTGCTCAGTGGGGAGCCTGTTTCCTACTCTCTCTCTGCCTGCCTCTCTGCCTACTTGTGATCTCCCTCTCTCTGTGAAATAAATAAAATCTTTAAAAAATAAATAAATAAAATAAAATGAGTTTTCTTGCAAACAGCATATCAATGGGTCTTGTTTTTTTTAATCCATTCTGATACCCTGTGTCTTTTGATTGGGGCATTTAGCCCATTTACATTCAGGGTAACTATTGACAGATATGAATTTAGTGCCGTTATATTGCCTGTAAGGTGATTGTTACTGTACATTGTCTCTGTTCCTTTCTAGTCTGTTACTTTTAGGCTCTCTCTTTGCTCATGGGACCCCTTTCAATATTTCCTGTGGGGCTGGTTTGGTGTTTGCAGATTCTTTTAGGTTTTTTGTTTGTTTGTTTTTGTCCTGGAAGCTTTTTATTTCATTTTCTATTTTCAATGACAGCCTAGCTGAATATAGTATTCTTGGCTGCATATTTTTCTCATTTAGTGCTCTGAATATATCATGCCAGTCCTTTCTGGCCTTCTAGATCTCTGTGGATAGGTCTGCTGCCAATCTAATATTTCTACCATTGTAGTTACAGACATCTTGTCCTGAGCTGCTTTCAGGATTTTCTCTTTGTCTCTGAGACTTGTAGGTTTTACTATTAGATGACAGGGTTTTGTCCTATTTTATTGATTTTGAGGGAGCTTCTCTGTGCCTCCTGGATTCTGATGCCTGTTTCCTTCCCCAAATTAGGGAAGCTCTCTGCTATAATTTGCTCCAATATACCTTCTGCCTCTCTCTTTCTTCTTCTTCTGGGATCCTAATTATTCTATTTTTATCTTATGATATCACTCATCTCTTGAATTCTCCCCTTGTGATCCAGTAGTTGTTTATCTCTCTTTTTCTCAGTTTCTTTATTCTCCATCATTTGGTCTTCTGTATCACTAATTCTCTCTTCTGCCTCATTTATCCTAGCAGTAAGAGCTTCTATTTTTGATTGCACCTCATTAATAGCTTTTTATTTCAACTTGGTTAGATTTTAGTTCTTTTATTTCTCCAGAAATGGATTTTATTCCTCCAGAAAGGGATTCTCTAGTATCTTCTATGCTTTTTTTCAACCCCAGCTAGCATCTTGATAATCATCATTCTGAACTCTAGTTCTGACATCCTACTAGTGTCCATATTGATTAGGTTCCTAGCAGTCAGTACTGCCTCTTGTTCTTTTTTTTGAGGCGAGTTTTTCCATCTTGTCATTTTATCCAGAGAAGAATAGATGAATGAGAGAGCAAAATGCTATAAGGGTAACAATTGCACCCAGAAAAATATACACTAAACAAATCAGAAGAGACCCAAAACCATGGTAGAAGAAAGGGGGAAAAATATATATATATGTGCATATATATATACACATATATAAAATTGTTTATAAATTTTATTAAAAATATGAATTATATATATAAGTATTATATATATATAGGCTGGTGAATAGAACAGAGCCACACACTTGAGTTTGGGTGTATTTTTATCTGTTAGAAGAAACTGCCTACCAAAATTTTAAAGAAACAAAAATTTAGATATATACAAAAATAAGGGTAAACGCAATGAAGGGATGGAATATGACTATGAAGATGAAAATGAAACTGTGGCTCAGATCACAGTTTATGGCATCCCCAAGCTGAGAACCCGCCTCTTGCTCCATCTCTGCAGCTGGCCTCCCCGTTCCCATACCTGGGAGCTCTGCCACACTCGGGCACGCCGGGTCTTTCTGTGACCACACTGATCCAGTGAGGATTCCACCTCCCACTTAGCCATTGGTGTGACGTCCCTCTACAGAGCAGACTTCTGAAAGTTCTGATTTTGTGCTCAGCTGCTCTCTCACTTGCCAGTAAGTGGCTGATGGAGGCTCCCACCCCCCGAGGTCTATCTTCCCAAATATTGCCTTGGATTCACTTTTCTGCACATCCTACCTTCCAGAAAGTGATTGCTTTTCTGTTCATAGACTTGCTGCTACTCTTCTCTTTGATCTCCTGTTGAGTTTGTAGGAGTTCAGAATGGTCTGATAACTATCTAGTTGAATTCCTGGGGCCAGACAAAATTTGGGTCTCCTACTACTCTACCATCTTGCTCCTCCTCCCACTTTTATGTTTATTATCCCTTTGTGCAATATAGTTTTCTCTGGTTTGTCATTTGCCTTTTAAATTAGCTTTTGCTTGCTTTTTATTTTCAATGCTTAATTATTAATTTCTAATTTTGTTTCATTTTGATTATTGCATAAAATATTATACCAGTAATAATTGCTAATATTATTATCCACATGTGTATGTCTCCTAGTTTCAATGCACCTTGTCTTTTTGTGGTTAGCCCCTGTTGCCCTGAGAAAGGCATGCTCAGCTTAGTTCTCTGGTAGTATTCTTCCCTGTTCTTATTAATTCCACAAAAGCCCTAGCATTTTATTCCATTTTCTGACTACTCTTCTCTTTAACTGATTCTCAAGTAAACAGTTTGATAACAGTTTGATGTTTCTTAATACTATATTCAAAGTCTCTTATAAAATAATAAAACATAATTACCTAGGATCCCATCATCCTTGGAGTTGAGAACATTTTAATTGTAGTTTTGTGAGACCCTGTTACCTAGTGTCTGATATTTATATAGTATATAACATTTACATATATATGCACACAGACAAGCTTGTGTGCATACATATCTTGGAATGAGTATGAGACTACAAACTATGAATGTCCTAGAGAGTAAAATCAAATTTGTGTTTATAGAATAAATACAAGAGTACCCACAATCCTAATTTCCTAGCAGATGAGTGATGAAGGGAATCTTGATTTGATACTTTTATTAGCAAATAAATTGTTAACTGTTAATAAATGAAAGGGAAAATAGGTATTTTTAAATAATTTCAAATTTTTGCAACTCCATTCCATTTTCTTTTGCAGTTATTCTGTCTTCTGTGTTATCTACTTCTCCCTCTCTTTCTCTCTCTCCTAGATTATTACCTATCTACAAACACAGACTGGTATCTCTGATCCTTTAACGAACAACAATGACAAAATGGATTAAAAGTAACTTAACCTGTCTTGATTGCACATCAGCTTTTGATTCATTGTATGAAGTCCTTCACCAATGGTGTTGTTAACTGATATTTTCACTTTTCCTTTCATATTTGCTCTGCAAATATCTTCAGTCAAGCTTCTATCCCATCTCCCATTGTGGTAACTCTTGTCAAGGTTCCCAGTGTGCCCCATTTTGTTATGTCTAATGGCCACTCTGTTTTTTTCCTTCATCTGCTCATAAGCAGCAGTAGATAAAGATGACCAATGCTTCCTCCTGGAAACACACTCTTCTATTGATTTCAATAATACTATTCTTTCCAGGTTTTCCCTCTACTTGTCAGGCTCCTCCCTCTCAGACTACTCTCCTGGATCTTTTTTTTCCTTCACCTGGCAATGCTGGAGGACCCTAGACTTCATACTGGGCTCATTTTCTTCTCTATACACCTAATCTCCCTTCAAGAGTCTATCTTGTACTGTGGATTAAAATTCTATCTAAAGTCTTTTTACAGCTGGCTTCTTTCACTCAGAAAATGTTTGTGAAATTTAATCATGGGATTGTATATAGTAATAGTTTTTTTCATCCTTATTGATAGTATTGCATTGTATGACTATTGTACAATTTGTTTATTTATTCACCTATTGCTGGATGTTTGGGTTGTGTTCTGTTGGGCGGTATTATAGATAAAGCTACTATGGACATTCAAGTTAAGTCTTTATGTGGACATAGTATTCATTTCAGGAAGGTGGGTAGTAAGCATTTTGGCAAGGAATGGCTAGGACTTTTGTTATGTTTATGTTAAACTTTACAAGAAATGGGCAAACTGCCTTCCAAAATGGTCGTGCTATTTTATTTCCCCACCAGCCACATGTGAGGTTCCACTTGCTTCACATCTTCACTATCAGTTGTTATTATTAGATTAAAATATTAGCCATTATAGTTGGTAAACAGTGGTCTTAAGTTGCATTTCTCTGATGAGTAAGGATGTTGAGCATATTTTCATGTACTTACTAGTTAAACATTTGCCCCTTTTTATTAGGTTTTTGTAATCTCATTATTAGTTGTAAAATTTCTTTGTAGATTCTAGGTACATATCCTTCGTCAATATGTGTGCTGAGGATACTTTTCCCAGCTTATATCTGGCTGTGTCCCTCTAACCTAAGGTCATTGCTTCTTTGAAAATGATCTGCTGTACAGGACCCTGTTTCTTTCTGGACTCAAGTAACTGTGCTCTCCTCATCCCTACAGGCCTACATATGGTACAAGCTGGACTGTCTCCAGCTCTGGGTATAACACCTACAGTCTCTCTCACACGCACTTTTGCAAACATTTCCTTTGCAAATTAGTTCCCTTTGAGCCATATATCTTATCTAGGGCCATTTCTCCCCATTCTCTCTCTCTGTCTCTCTGTTTAGAAAATTTCTTTCTGATTGTCTTCTTCCACTAGAATAGAAACTTCATGGAAGAAGTGACTAGTGTGTCTAAGTTACCATTATATCTTTAAAAAAAATACTTTGCTAACTAAGTATTTGTTTAATGAATAAATACATGAACAAACAGTAAAACTTGGCCTGGGTAGAATGCCTGATTTGATTCTAGACCAATAAATTTTTAGATCTGTTTTTAACAGACCTAAAGAAATATAGAAAAGGACAAGGTTCCTGATCAACAAACAAACAAACAACTACACACCAAAAACAAACAAATAAAAAGCCAAGCTCTAAGGACAGCCTAATCAGCAGGATAGTATCAACATGAAACTCTAGATAGCTTGATATCCTTCCTTTAGAAAAATGTAAGCACTCAGAATTGCCTCCGAAGCTTTTATAAATATAGATTGCTAAGATCCATCCAAGACCTATTGAGACAGGATCTCTGTGAATAATTACTTTAAAAATCTCTCCAGGTGATTTTAACACAGCTAGTTGCCACCAGCTAACATTTTGAAGATTCTCTGGGTTATATCTTTCAAAACAATCTGCACATGCCTTCCCCTCACATTACACCACCATAAACTATACATTTCTCTTCAAGGTAAAATTGAAGGTCAGTATGAGCATGATGAGGCACAGTTTTAAAATAAAAGAAAAAACACACTGTATGTTTATGAAAAAAATTCGAAAGGTGTTTGGATAAATGCTCTTTCAGTCTTGGTCCTTGAAAAACAAATAGCAGTGTACCATTGTATTCAAAGGCAGAATTTGGTCTTAAATTTTGGCAAGAAATTCAAAACTGAATAACAGTTATAATCCAAATAGTGAATCCATAATGTTCCTGAAGCAAAATGAATGTGTGTGTGTGTGTGTGTGTGTGTGTGTGTAACCATCATACTGCTTAAGAAATGTTACAAATTGTATTTATAACGTTATATATAATATATTAATATAAACATTATAATATAAACATTATAATTATAAATATATTTATATAATATTTATATATAAATTATAATATATAATTATATAAATATAAATATATTTATTAACATGGTTAATTGGCAGTCCTTCTCAATCCATCTCTGCATGATCAACAGGGTCTCCAATTTGCACTTTCTTTCCCCACCCTTGTTTATACCCTAACTACCTGGATTGTTCCAAGAAACTTCTTATCCCTTTGAGGGATTTCAATGCCTATTATACATCAAACTATCCCTCCTCTAAACTGAGTTTTCCCAAAGTACAGCTCCACTCATGTCCCCCTCAAAGTTCAAGTCTCTCAGCCTACTTTACCAATGTCACCATGCTCCAAATGCATGTCCCAAATTCCAATCTCAGTACCTTTGTCTTAAAGTATTCCTATTTGTTCACCAGAAGTTTCAAAATTTCTATAATGGAGGGACTCTGGTATAGCCATCTGCTTGGAAGGACTGAAGGCTTTTTTTTGAAGCTATAGTTGCAAAGACAGCACAATGGTTTTATTAGATTGTAATTCCATTTGTTGGTGCTCAGGGTGGACTCACACATACACACACACACACACACACACACACACACACACACACATAAAATCACCTTGTACCATTTTTTTTAATGTTTTATCATTCTTAAACTTAAAATTCTTCAAAAATTTTATCTGGAATAATAGGCTCTCTCTAGCCCCTGTTTCTACAGTAACCCACACAAACACCCAACTCACTCACACCAGCCCACTCTGGCCTCCCTTCCATTCTTGCAACATTTCAAGTCTCTTCTGTGGCTAGTCATTCCTATCCTTCAGTTGTTGGCTCAAATGTCACCTTTCCAGATCACCTTATCTAAACTACTTTCTCTCACCCCTTGCCAGGTTGTTCTTTATCCCATCATATTGTTCATTTACCTCCTGATACTCACCAGTGTTTGAACTCACCTTCTCCATTTCTTTATTTATTCATTGTCTCCTCCCACCTCAGGTGGGGACTTCTTCACTCCTCTCTCTCCAGACTGAGTGGACATTCAGTATATTTCATGAAAGTTGAGTGAATGAGTGAATGATCTAAATAATGATCAGAACCCAGCAATAATAGGGCCAAGAGGACAAGTAGAAGAAAGTTCAAGAGGTATTAACCATGATAGACATGAAGCTGGTAGATACAAGCCAGTGAGTAGACAAAAAAATAAAGAATTGAGAAAATATGGAAATTTTTTAGAAGATTTTATTTATTTATTTGAGAAACAGCAAGAGCAAGAGCAGAGAGGGAGAGACCATGAGTGGGGGAGAGGGACAGAGACAGAGGAGGAAACAGACTCCTCGCTGAGCAGGAATCCTAACTTGGGGCTGGATCCCAGGACCCTGAGACCATGACCTGAGCCAAAGGCAGACACAACCAACTGAGGCAGCCAGGTGCCCCAAGATATGGAAAATTAAAAAATAAAAAGATTAAGAAAGAAGGACTTTCTACCGGGTAAGTCATAAAGTTATTAATTTTAGGAAGTAATAGGTAGAAAAGTAACTTTCAATATGTCATTGGAGAGAATATTACATTGTTTATATGTTTGAACTTCCTGTGTTTATGAGCAGCACATTTCTGATCTAGTTGCAATGTACTGAATATGGGAAAGATCAGAATTTATCTTAGATGCTAAACTTCTGGGAAAGCAGTGTGACTCTGAGAACATGAATCCAGTAGGACATATTTGGACCCTGCTTCCAGGGACAGTTTTACTCTCTCATTGTAAATTTTGTCTGCAAAAAAGCCAAATTTCTTTCCAACTTACAGTTTTTCAACAGAGTCCCATTGCTTGTCTTATGATTTACCTGAGGTCTTTGGCAAAGTCTTTATTTTCTCATAAAAATGACTAACTTTTGGAATTAACTTAAATCTGTGTCCCATGCCAAACTTTGGCCATTGGATGAACACCTAAATAGCAACCTGAAACATTTTGAATATTACAACAACTAAATCTGTCTCCCCTTTCATTTTATTTTAGGTATTTTTTTGTCTTCTGGCTTCTTGTTTTTTCTTACATAATCTCTTATGCATTGAATAGAACTAGCCCATGGTAAAATTATCAAATAATGAAATAATTGAAGTTTCTTCTTTTTTTTTAGATTTTATTTACTTATTTATTTATTTATTTGACACACACAGAGAGAGAGAGAGAGAGAGAGATCACAAGTAGGCAGAGTAGCAGGCAGAGGGAGAGGCAGGCTCCCCGCTGAGCAGAAAACCTGACATGGGGCTCAAACCAGGACACTGGGATCATGACCTGAGGCAAAGACAGATGTTTAATGACAGATGTTTAAAGACAGATGTTTAACCCACGCACCCCTGAAGTTTCTTTTTCACTTCTTCCTGGGCTTGCTATATTCAACTTTTTCTAAAAGAAAGTCAAGTCTTTGCTTTACACTCTCTGGTCTCCCACCAACACTCCCCTATGTCCCTAGAATCATGCTCTTCTCTTTAGCTTACTCAGCACAGCGCATGTTCAAGTCAAGATTTGGATGTTAATCATTTGTACTTCTGTGTGAATTCAATCCATGGCGTCAAGGTTTTAAAAGTATATAATTCAAAGAAGTAGGTCCAACTCTGGCTGCTCATTGGAATCATGGAAGAATCATTTAAAATATACTTATATTTGAGCCTCCACCCCCTAAATATTCTGATTTAGTTTATCTAAGATAGGGTCCAGCATCAATATTTTTAAAAATATTCTAGGTGATTTTTATGTACGGGATTGAGAGTCATTGACCTAAAGCCTAATCTCTTATCTTGCAAGGACAGAATTTTGTCTCTCATCAAGGCAATTTCTAGGAAAACTAAAAAGAAGATATTTTATCAGTCAAGGTTCTATAAAGCCAATCCACTATGTGCTTTATGGAAAAGAGATTTATTAGAGGGTATTAGACTTCACACACTGTGGGAGAAGCTGGATAAGTAGAGCTCAGAAGCAGAAGCTGTGGGGCCAGAGAAAAGTAACTACCAGCCCTTCTGAAGTCGTGGCATGAGTGGTGAAGCTGGAGTTTTCAGGGAAATTTGGGAAGCCAGGCCCTCTTGGTTGCAGACCTGGGCTGTGAAGGTAGAAGGTGGAGAAAGCACGTGAGTGGGTGTGGCCACTGCTGCTCTGTAGGGCCCCAGCAGGGGGAGATGAGAGGGCCGACACTCCCTGGAACAATCACTCTTCTGCCTAGATCTCTCAGTAGCTAACCATGTTCCCTTTTGCATCTCCAACAAATTTCTCTTTTGACCAATTCTAAGCTGGAGCAAAGCAGAGAAGGGGATGCCACAAAGCAGTTTTCGGAGAGCCAGGTTGATACCTACAGGTGTCAGGAGGAAAATGCAGCAGGTTGGGGATTTAAACATCAGCCTCCAGACAGCTCTCTTATGTTCTGCTTACTTCATCAACAAATAAGGCTAGTCTTGCTCAAAAACATCTTACCACCTCACACCCATTAGGGTGGCAATTATTATAAAAACAAGCAAACAGAAAATAATAATTGTTTTCAAGGCTGTGGAGAAATTGAGGCCCTTGTGCTTGGTGGGAGTGTAAAATGACCCAGGCACTATGGAAAACAATACGGCAGTTCCTAAAAAAAATTAAACACAGGATTATCATCTGGCCCAGCAATTTCACTTCTGGGCATATACCCAAAGAAGTGAAAGCAGGTGTTCAGACAGATATTTATACACCAATTTTCATAACAGCATTATTCACAATAGCTGAAAGATGCAAGCAACACAATGTCCATTGGAGGATGAATGGATAAATAGATGTACCATATTAAAAACAATGGAATATTATTCAGCCTTGAAAAGGAAGGGAAGTGGGACTCATGGATAAACCTCGGGACACATTATAATAAATGAGATAAGCCAGTCACAAAAGGACAGATACTGTATGATTCCACTTATTTAAAAGTATCTAACATACTCATTCATAAAGACAGAAAGTAGGGTGATGGGTGCAGGGCCTGGAGGACAGGAGAATGGGTAGGTATCAGTGAATGGGGACAGAGTTTCACCTCTGCAAGATGAAAAAAAAAGTCCAAGAGGTGGATAGTGATGATGGTTGCAAACAATATGAATGTAAGTAATGTCTCTAAACTGTACACTTAATGGTTAAGATGGTAAATTATGTTATGCATATTTTACCACAATAAAAAAAAGAAAAAGAAAAAAAAAATCATGGAAGAGGGGAGCCTGGATGATAAGTCTGTTTAAAAGACAGAAACATCTAATGCCTATATTAACTCTTTGCGCTCTTTGTTCTTCTGACTGAAGGGAATAACTGAGTTACCGATAACTCAGAAAACAAAAAGTGGTAGAAATAATGAGCTCTCGGGGAAAAAAGGGGATGAGGAGGCAGAAACAGAAGGAGATCACTGGGAATACTAATTTGGAGAAGTCTTTATCAAATGGCCACAATTTAATTGATTTAGGGAAGGTGAAAGGTGTGAAAGAAAAAAGGAAACCATTTGACCAGCAAACAATCCAAGAGGGAAAACAAGTAAATTGTTTGTGGAAGATATTTGATTAATAAATACATGTCTTTTTTTAAAAAAATCCACTCCACATCCATCAAAATACATAACACGACTTTCAAGGTCTCAAAAAATAACAAAAGGTGTAAAGGAGAAATGATGATACACGTATTTTTGCAAAAGAGTATTTAAAAGATTACAGCGGATGGAATCACTTAGAGCAATTAAACATTGTGAATAAAATTAAGCCATTATTGCTTTCAACACGCAATTGTGTCTTTGTGTGCCAGTCTGACAAGAAATATGAGTATTATCAGAAATCAGCTTTAGAAGTTGAGATTTACAGAAATTATTTTCCTCTTTATACATAACTTTTGTATTGTTGGGAGTTTCTAGCAATCATGTATTACTTGTATAAAGGGAAAAGCTGCAATGCTATTTCAAACAAAACCGAAAAAGCTCCCCACTTCCGGTGCGCTGTCTTTCCTAGGAATGCAGTGGAGTAAAGTAATCATTACATCAGTCCCTTTGGAAGGGTAAGAACGCCCGCTGGGGGGTCAGCGAGGGATTCAGCCAGCATCCCGGGCCTTCCCTGCTGCGCTTGGGCGAGGAAAACCGATCGTGGCTGCGGGTTTATAAACAGGCGCGGCCAGGCGCACGGAGTCGCTGACTTGTCCCTAGCGAAGGAGTGAGTCAGCAGCATCCGACCAGGGTCAGAATGCGCTCCCGGGGGTCAGTTTCCGTGACCAGACAGTTGGGGGTGGAGGAGGATCCTGGGGCAGTTGCGGCAGGGAGGACAGGGCAGCCCAAGGGGATCCCCCGCGGGGAGGCAGACCACGTAGCGTGCAGAGTAGCTGCGCGGGGGCCTGTTTTCGTAGCCTGGATGAGTGAGAGGCGTGATTCTATTCCAAAAACGACATAAATCTCAGAACAGGCATAACACAGCCGGGAGGGCGTGGGTCAGTGACCAGAAACCCAGCTCTGCTTATAGCTAAATTTCCATCAATATAAACAGATGTAGGAAAAGACCATAGGGTTCAAAGCCATGGGCCAAGAAAGAATTCCTGAGCAAGGAATTTGGTTTTATTAAAGCAGGGGGCCAGGATCTGTGGGCAGAAAGAGCTGCCCTGGGGTCAAGAGGCCTGGCCCCTTATATACTAAGCTGGGAGAGGGTTAGAGTTAGCACAAACCTCCCAGGTTATTTTGGAAACAAGATTTCCAGGATTCTTGGGGGCTAGCTATTGTTATGAAAAGGTCATTTATTACTGGTTACTAAACCCTCAGTCAGGAGAACCTTCAGATGTGTATGAGTAGGTCATACGCTTGGGGGATGGTTATCAACACATATTTGAGGGATGGGGGAGGTTAGAGATAAAGGAAATTTCCAAAGGAATTTTTATATGTTATAGAAGACCTACAGGCTGCTGGGGTTAGGCTAAGATCACCTTTTTCCCTAAGCAAAGTATGAACATCGAGGCAGTTGAGTACCTGGAGGAATGTCATTCTTCCTGTTTCAAGGACTTGTCAGTGCGCTGTAAGTAGTAGGGAAATTTGATAACTTTTCTCCCGCCTTTGTTTCCCACATCGTAAACTGCTGGTTTTAGCCATTTGCAGCTCTGCAAAGAGATTAAGGCCATCGGCCACTGAGAGCAGACAGAATGGTTGTTTTCTGGCAGCTCCTGGTTTGGCTCTTTCTCTTTGCTCTGCCATGTTTGAGCCCTTGTAGATTTCTGGACACACAGACCTAGATGAGGGAGAAGCAGGCAGTTATTTCAAAGCCATTGGTTCAAAACATGCCCAGGGAACTTCTCCTGATGGTGCTGTTTATTGTGGCTTAAGCAGCCCGATGACCTAGATCCTGAACTACCATCCCCAAGGTGGGTCTCAGCCCTGGCTGCAGAGTCACAGCTCCGGAGACTGGTTCTGAGCCAGAGGTGGTCAGGGTTTGGGGTTTTCCAAAGCTCCCCAGGGTTCTAATGTGCAGCAAAGGCTGAGAAGCTTGGTTTGGTAAATGGCCTGTCACCTCACCGATTTGTCCCCTTGAAGTTGAATCCCCTTGAATAAGCCTGAGTGTCCTGTGTCTGCTCTCTTAGCTGGGGTCAGGCCTCCCAAGTTAGTGGGCTGAGGTTTCTAGGAGGGCACCCCCGGAAGGCCCTTCCGGGGATGCTGGGAGAAGAGGAAGGTTGACACCAACTGCTGCTTCCTGGGCACAATGTCATTTCAAGGGTGTCACAAGAGAGCCACGGCAGAGTCCCTTCTGCCCCACTCCTGCCTCCCAGGTGTGTGTTTGTGTGTGTGCACGCGTGTGTGTGTGTGTGTGTGTGTGTGTGTCTCTCTCTCTCTCAGTGGTGCAACCCACAAAGATCATAAAAGCAGTGCAGACAATGGTTTAATAGGCAAACCTGATTTACATATAATCAGTACAGAACCCAAATCTAGTTATGCACCTCACTCACCCCTGCTCCCTCCACCAACATTTGGATTAAATTTGAAACTACCACGGAGCCCTATACTGCCTTGCTTTCCATCCTCAAACACACTACACTGCCTTTGGCCAAAGGGACTTTGCTTTGCACTTAGGCATCGTCTCTCCCCCAACTTATCACCTCTTCCTCCTTCGCATCCCACGTCAATTCTCACTCCCCTAAGGAACCCTCCCACTGCATTATGAAGTTCTCATAATACCGTGCAGCCATTCTTCATAATGTTTAACACAGATGGAAGTTATGGAACTTTACCATGTAATTGTGAGATTTCTCTGGTTGTCCCCTCTACTAGACCACAAACACAGCAGGAACTGTCTCTTTGCTTGCCTCATATACTCAGCATCTAACACCTTGCAGGGCACAAAAATAGGTCCTCAAAAAATAGGAGTTGAATGGAATTTGCACAACGCAGGATGCAAGACTCTTTGCCTAAAAATATATTTTTTTAAAAGGTCATAGACTTGCTTGTTCACTGGAACCCATCCTCCGTAAGGGTGAGGATCTTCACTTCTTTTGTTCACTGATGAAACCCCAGTGCCTGCAGCAGTGGCTCATAGAAAGTTGATGTGTGCAGACGTGCCTCTTAATTGGGGGCAATTGGCTCCTTAAACCTGGCAGGGAATGCTGATTTGACACGGGAAATTGTATTAGTGATAACCCAGAATGCCTTTGCCAAATTAGGTAAAGGTATGACTTCAGAGGATATTTTAAAGAGGACTTTGGCTTTTATTCCAACTAAGATGGAGGATTCTGAACAAAGAAACAGCACACATTTTAACTTGCTCACTTTGCTGTTTTGAACCCTTGGCCAGAGGTGTCTTGTCTTTTTTTTTTTTAAGATTTTTGTTTATTTATTTGACAGAGAGAGATTACAAATAGGCAGAGAGACAGGGGGAAGCAGGCTGCTGCTGAGCAGAGAGCCCGATGCGGGGCTCGATCCCAGGACCCTGAGATCATGACCTGAGCCGAAGGCAGAGGCTTTAACCCACTGCACCACCCAGGCACCCCAGTGTCTTGTCTTTAAAAGAGAAAGTCAGCTAATGTGGTTGTGTGCCTATCATGTGCCAGAACTCCTATGTACATTGCCCCACTTAATCTTGGTGATGGATTTTATGATCTCAATTTTATTCTAGAGGCTAACAAGAGTAAATACCTGGCCCAGAGTCATGTAGACGGTAATTAACTGGCCTAGAGTTGAACCAACATATTGTACTCCAAAGGCCAGGCCCAATCTAAAAACCATTCATTTGTTTCACAAAATAAATAAACTTTTCAAAAGAGCTTATAGTCCAGTCGTGTGGGTCATAGATACACAAAGTCTAGTCACTGAAACTCCAATAAAAATAGATTACATCTGAATAGTATGCATAATTTACATGAAATTTTACATCCATTATTATATCATTTGATAAGCATACCAGTAATAAAAGTAGTATTAGCTTAACTTGGAGAAGTGACTTATTAAAGTACGGAATGCAGAAGTTCAGATTATTAGTATTCTTTATTCTCTGCAATCTTTAATATCCTTAGTGCGAAAAAACTAAAGAGCAAGTAAAGGACTCAGTGACAGAGAATAGGAGACAGAACATTAGGACCAGACCCTGCTCCGATAGTATCTGCAAATTTAAGAATTAGAAATACAAGTTCTGCAGTTGGGCTTATGAGCCTTACAAAGTGATCCCTGAGGGAGAAACTCTGGCGAATCTGACTTGGGTCCAATGCCTCCTTCACTCGCTGTTGTGCTTTGTCTGATTAGCTGACATCTACATCAAATTTGGTTTCCTTTAACTCCTCATCCTTCATTCGGACCTCTGCTTCCACTGGTCCGCCCACACCCTGTGTCCCCAATTTGACCCGATGTCCATGAGCAATTCAGGCTCTACCCTGGGGATCACCTCCCTCTCTAGGCTGCATTTGCACTTGGCCGAGGACAGCCTTGGCCAGAGCCTGATGGGCGTTTCCCTGCCTGCCCAGCCTGCCTCTGCTCTGCTGCTCTTTGCTTCCCTCTGGTGGCACAGGGGTCCACCCCTTTCATCTGGGTTTGCTCAGGGCCCCAAGCAGAACTGCTAGATTGTACTCTTTAGGGCCTATGGTGGGTCAGCATCACCTGCAGGGCTTGTTAAAATGCAGATTACCAGGCCCTGCCCCCAGTTCTTTGATTCAGCCCATCTGGGGGTGCAGTATGAGCATCTGCATCTCTAAAAGGATCTGAGGCATTGTGATGCTGCGGGGTGGGGGCCACGCTGTGAAAACCACTTCTCCAGACTTACCAGTTCACCAAATGGGGCTGCCTTCTGAATAAGAACTACGAGGGCAGAGACCAAAGCCTCGTTTCTCCGGAAAATTAAGAAGCCTAGGGTTCTCTAAACGTGAAGCTAAAGGCATCCATTTGTTTAGCAAGCGTTTATTACGTGCTTAATGCTGGGTGCAACCCAGTGGGGACCGAGAATCATGACCAGCTCTCTTGAACATGGCAACCAAACAGCATCCACTGCATTAAGTCACTAAATAGATGACTACAGGGAATTGAACTGTGCTTCTGTCAGGAAGCTAACAGAGCCCTAGCCAGGGCACAGGATCCAAACCTGGGGAGTCAGGGATGGTTTTCTGCAGGAAGTATTTCTGAGTTGAGATCCGAAGGAGGGCATTCTCCAAGTGCTCTCATTAGGTTGGGATTGTGGCGCCTCTAAATTTCGATTTTAGAATGTATGTATTTGCAATCAAGATGCAATGCAACACAATATAGAGTGGTTAACTAAATAAATAATTTTGTCTTACAAAAGACAAGTTTTAAACTTATTTGATTATTTAACATAATTATTTTAAAAAAGTTATTTGTCCTCCCAAAATAAGACAAAAGAACAAGTTTAAGCAGAATTAGAACTCCAAGTCCCAATTACTGAGAAATTGGGTCCCTCCAGGATTAAATTGTGATTCTTTGGAAAACCCCTTCAGCAATGGTATACTTCCAAGTCCACCTCGAAAATGATTTGGCAATTTAAAAATAATAACCCGCATCATAGCTAGCATTTTCAGACTACTAACCATGTTCCAGTTACTTTCAACATATTGATTCATTTAACCCACACACCAACCTATGATGTAAGTAGATCTATTATTTGCCCTCATTTTACAGATGTTAAAACTGAGATACTGAAGGATTAAGTAACTGGCCCAAGATCACACAGAAAGGAAGTGGGGAAACCAGGATTCAAACCATTCATAGCCCATCCACATGATTAGGACATATTTAAACATTCAGATATGGAGTTCTGTTAAAAATTTAAAATAAGCAATATGAAAAAAAAAACATGTTTTTAAAGATTCAGCCATACCTGTACCCCAGAAAAAGCTGCTTTTATCTTTTAGAATATTATGTGGTACCCTACTGAGATCTACAAAATTGTTATTAAACACATTTTATATGCCTAGAAATACAATCCATATATGTTTACACCAGCTGCATGTTCACTGAAAAATTGAAATGAAAGAAAACTAGAAAAAAAAATAAAAATGATTCAGTAGTTCGAGATTATCAGTTCATACTCCAAGAGATTATGGAGAACGCATTTAGGAATATCTGTGTTGATACAAGGTAAAGGGCAGAACATATATCCATGCTGACATTCTCTGCATTTTTTATTATACTTCTTTACATTCATATTTTCACTATGTGCTTTTATGTTACCACTGAAGATGTGCCTTCAGATATTTTACTTAGTATTTTATTGGATTCAGTGTGGTGGAGACCCCTTGAGTAGCTCAATCTCCCATCAGCTGATAATATTCAACTTTTCATCTTACTTCAGGACAAAAAGAAAACAAAGTGTGATATCAGAGGAAGGGTCAAACATAAAATTGGTGGATATATGGATTAAATTTTCTAGAGGATCACAAGCAAAAGAGATTTTAAGTGAATGTTTTACCCAATGCTCTGTTATGCATCTTGCTTTGGCTCTTTCACTTGGAGATTTTATCTCGTTTCTTGGAAGATTAACTTAGAGAAACATTTTTGCATTGGTGTTTGTTTATGATAACAGTGTTTTCCAAAGACTGTTTCTTGGACATTAATCCTTTATGATGCTCCACGAAAGAAGGACTCTGTAGTTTGGGGGAAACATCACAAATTCCCCTCTGGATATTTGCAATATCTAAGAACTTCTATGGAGGATAAAATAGGCAGGGTCACTAGTATAATAATTTGTGATCACTTTGAATATTTCAATCAGTTTCACTCCATTTAAGATATCTTTTAGGGGCACCTGGGTGGCTCGGTCGTTAAGCGTCTGCCTTCGGCTCAGGTCATGATCCCAGGGTCCTGGGATCGAGCCCCGCATCGGGCTCTCTGCTCGGCGGGGAGCCTGCTTCTCCCCCTACCATTCCTTCTGTTTGTGTTCCCTCTCTCGCTGTGTTTCTGTCAAATAAATAAAAAATCTTTAAAAAAAAAAAGATATCTTTTATATCTGTTATATGCATGCCGTGCATTTGGGAGATTTTAAATCACTCACTGAAAATCTGTCACAACACTGACATTTGTACACCACACCCCCACAAGGGCTGCAGGATGAAGTTCAGGGCAAAATTGGTCTTAGTTTGTCATGGCCTTGGCAGAAACACTATAATCTCTCTTTTCTCCATTTCTTAAGTCTACTGGGTCTTTCGGGCAGGATGTCTGCCAAAACTTAAGGAAGCCAGGAGGGTCTCCAAAACTGCAGGTTTTCCTGAATCTGGAGGAAATGGTTATTCTTGGAAAGGAGACTTAATTTTTCCAGGAATGAGCACCGAGGCAAGAGAAAATACTATTTGAGCTTCCCTGCATCACATTGCTGGTCTTTCCCAGTGAGAAGAGATCAGGAATATCATATCCTTTGCCAAGGCAGGGACAAAATGAATGAGGAACAAAGCCGACTGCAAGGTTCAGACACGAAAGTCTGGAGGTTGCAACCAAGCTGACTTAGATTTTACCACATTTTAAAACTCAAATCCATTTGGTAACGGGGCCTAATCATCTAAGAGAAACAAGGATGTGAAGAAACAGGGCGCAGTATCCGAATGATTTGTGAAAGCATCGGGTTACCGACGCTTAGCCGGCACTCAGGAAAAATACTTTCCTCTGCTCCCCATCTCCTGCATGTCAGGATAAAATCATTCCCACACTACAAAATATGCCTTCAGAATCCCATACCCTGCATGGGACCAAATTCTTTGGCTTTCGAAGGGATTTCTCCAGAGCCTGAAATTGATTCCCAACAGCGGTTCCTCTGTGGCTTTGTTCAAACAAACTTGGAATCTTTTGGCTCAATGCACCAACAGTAATTGAAAGAAGATATCTACCCGTGATGTTCTGCATTAGCGGGTCTCCTCAAGATGGATGTGTTTTCTTTCCTGATCACGATTTCCCTATGCTGCAATTTTTTTTGGCCCCATAGTAGTGTGTTAATCATTCATAATCATCATTTTTGTTTCTGTTTAGTTATTCTACTTTTTATTTTTCAAAGATAATTTCAAAAAATATCGCTAACACACATGATGACATATATAAACATGTCAACATAATGTATGCATTATGTTATATTTCAGTATGTATGGTGGAAACATATACACAGTCATAAATATGTTAGGAAGTTCCAGGGAATTTTAAATTTTCAAACACATATGTGGTCTCATTAAGAGTGTTCTCTGTTGTTTTGCATGAGAAATATTTATAAAACCAGAGATAATTTTTTTTAAATTGTAATTCTAATAAGAAGAAGAATCTGTTTTTGTTTTATGAAGATATATTTTGTCTAGAAAGAACCAGGTTCCATGAAGGATTTTGTCTTCCTCCTTGGGAGGAACACTTGCCTTGACATTCACTATAATTATGAGTGGAATAGTACTTCATCTCCAATCTGTGTATGAAGCAGTCTCAGTGATAGGCAAATTTTTCAGAAATAAATAAATGAATTATAAGATTCAAATATTATTTTCATTGCCTTACATAAGATGCTGCTGGGTTGGCTAGTAAGAAGTCTGTTGGCTTATGGCAGTAATACTAATTTAAAGAAGAAGTAATTGACCCATTATTGTACTAATGTTACATTATGCATTAATAAGCATGCTTTCCATCAAATTTTCATTATGTTCTTATTATAACAGCAGTACTTACTGTGCCTTTACTAGGTGCCATGCTCTCTACCAAACATGGTAAAGGGATAATAAGTTCACTGAATCTCAGTGAAAGCAGAGTTAGTATTAGCAGTAGCATCTCCCTTTCTCAGAAGAGGAAATCAAGACAGAGATTAAATAATTTTCTGGAAGTCACAACTAGTAAGACTGGTGTAAGGATTCAAATCCTGGTGGTTTAACTCCTGGGATTTTAAGCACTATCTTTAACACTGTAGGTCCCCTCTTCAAGTGTAAATGCTCATTAAATTAATCCAAATATATATGGGCTTTCCTTTAAAAATATTCAACACAAAGACAATTAAATTAGGTATTCACTTGCCTTTGACACTGAGCAATAGATCTTTCTCTAGACAGGGCTAACAATTGTCCTTAGATTTGAGTAGATGTAAGAAGAGCTGACAACCGGATTTAAAGTCCTAGGAAAAGTACTTTATCAGATTGAAGTGATTTCTAAATCAGTTAGCAATCACATGCATGTCATCATTGAGTCCTTTACCATCCAGCTCAGTTGCCCTAAGCCATATATCTAAGAATACTGTAGTGATTACTTGTTGACAACTATTACCAGTTCCTATCACTTCCAAACCTGCTACTTTTAACTGATTCTAACTAAGTAAAGCACTTCAAGAGCAAAACAATGCAAATAGAAAGACATTTCACTTATTTTATTTTATTTTTTTTAAAGATTTAATTTATTTATTTGACACAGAGAGAGAGAGATCACAAGTAGGCAGAGAGTCAGGCAGAAAGAGAAAGGGAAGCAGGCTCCCTGCTGAGCAGAGAGCCCGATGCGGGGCTCAATCCCAGGACCCTGAGATCATGACCTGAGCTGAAGGCAGAGGCTTTAACCCACTGAGCCACCCAGGTGCCCCCATTTCACTTATTTTGGAGTAGAAGATGTAATACAAGAATAACTTCATTCACAAGCAATTACTCTGATACTTGAGTTGTCATTTGGTGAAACTGTGTGCCATGGCTTCTGCCTTTAATACCTATCCCACGTTCAATCACTTCTCACCACTTCTGAAATCAAACCCTGTCTTTGAATTTGAATCCTAATCCAAACCACCATCATACCTCCTCAGGATTTCAGCAATAGCCTTCCAAACTGTCTCCTGGATTGCTACCTCTGTTTTTTCAACATGGCAGCCAGAGAGATGCTTAGAAAATGTAATCTTTAGAAAATGTAGTTCATATCATTTCCTTTCTCAAAACCCTATTCTTATTTCACTCAAAAGACTTACTATGGGCTGTAAGGCAGCAGGACTTCTGGTTCCTTGTGACATCTCTGACTTTGTCTCTTCCCATGCTCCCTCTTCCTCACTCCACTACAACCCTATGGTCTTCTTGTTGTTGCTAAAATATGCCAGGGTGACTTCACCCCCATGGCCCCCACCCATAAAAGTTTCCTTTAGCCTGCTATGTTATTTCCGTAGAATTTATAGCCTCCAACATCCTGTAATTTATCTATTTTATTATCTATTTCACCTAATTAGAATGTAAGCTCTATGTAAGCAGAGATTACTGTCTCCTTTTTTGTGGAACAAAACAGAATAGTGCCTGACAAATTGTAGGCATTTTATAAATGCTTACTGAATTAACAAACAGCTGAATAAATGATGCAATGCTCACAGCTGGACCATGCTTCTATGGTTGAAGATGAACCTTCAATTCAATCAATATTTGTAAATTCTAAAATTTACAGTCTAAAGACAAACAATGACTATAAACAATAAACTGGCACTAAGAATTAGCATTTTTGGCTTCAAAGAAGGTAAGATACCAACCTAGAAATGGGCCCTGGCTCTGAAGTTGACCAAACCTTGGCTAGAATCCCTGTCCCATGATTTACCAGCCAAGTGACTTTGGTGAAGGTGCTGTAGCTATCCAATCACATGGGAAGTTGTGAAAGCTGTGGTGGGCCCTTCCTAGGGTGATTGTGAAGTTATAATGAGTTCATACATGTACGATGCTTAATATAAAGTAAATAATAAATAACTATTGATAACAGTGAGAACAAATATTATATATATTATATCTTACATATATATATATATTTAATTGTATTGTCACACAGTGTTGCATTGTATAGTTTTATGTGTACAACACAGTGACCTGACAGTTCCAGATGCTATGCTATGCTCATAAGTGTAGCTATCATCTGTCACTACACAATACTGTTACAATATCACTGATTATATTCCCTATAGTTTACCTTTCATCCCTGTGACTTACTGATTACATAATTGGAAGACTGTACCTCCCATTCCCCTTAACCCATTTTGTCCACTGCTCCCACCAGCCTCCTCTCTGGCAACCACCACTTTAAACATAATAATTTTTTAAATATAGAGAGAGCTTCAGGACTATCTGAAAGAGATAACGTCCCTCTCTTTTATTATAACAGTTTGAATCAATGACGTCTGATGAATATTATTTTTCCAAACATGGTCAGTAATTGACCTTGGCTCTTTTAGCATATCGGTGAGGGATGTTGCATTACTATCTCTTATTTACTTAATACTAAACCTAATAGCCTTGGTGGGTGATTCTTGAACCTTTTGGTTTTAGAACTCCTTTGCAGTCTTAAAAATTATTGAGGACTCCAAAAAGCCTATATTTACATGGGTTATATATATTGGTATTTTCTGCACTCAAAATAAAAATAGAACATTATAAAATTAATTCATTAAAAAGTCAACAAAAACCCATTACACATTAAAATTTATTAAAAAAAAA
>CM053614.1:83204004-83225273 GCA_028646535.1 Procyon lotor | reverse complement strand
AAAAAAAAAATGAATAAGAGGAGGAGTACTACTCTTTCACAATTTTGCAAGTTTCTTTAATGTCTTGCTTAGTAGAAGACAGCTGGATTCTTTTATCTGCTTTTGTATTAATTTGTTGTGATATCACATGTCATGCAGACTTGGAAAAACTCCATAATACACTGGTGAGAAAATGAGAGTGAAAAAGACAACAAACATCTTAGTGTTATTATGAAAATTATTTTTACTTTGTGGGCTCACAGAAGGGGTTTCAGAGGATATTCCCCACTATCCCCTAATATCCCCGCACCACTTGAGAACCACTAGGCTAGATGAGGGTCTTTTCTTCTTGAGAGTTAATAAAAATAGAATATTACATAACTTTTCTCAAATATCTTTTCTAATTTTTTTGCTGCATTGGCAGCCAGTCTAATAAAAACACTTAAAAGATTGAATTCAGAGGCACCTGGGTGGTTCAGTTGATTAAGCGTCTACTTAAGCTTAATTAAGCTTGGGTCATGATCTCAGGGTCCTGAGATCGAGCCTCATGTCAGGCTCCCTGCTGAGCAAGGAGTCTGCTTCTCCCTCTCCCTCCACCCCTCACCCCGCTTGTGCTTTCTCTCTCTCTGTCTCTTTCTGTCAAGTAAAAAGATAGATGATAGATAGGTGATAGATAGATAGATAAATGATAGATTGATTGAATTCAGTCCATTTATCCCATTCCTTTGTCTTTTTACCTGCTGTGTCCAACAACAAAGATTAAATTGGTTCTCCTAATAATGAGCAGAAGTCTGTCTGGCACACATCACCTGCCCAGGGTTCAATCCTTGCTTTCAAATAGTTTGTAATATAATTTTTATGAAATACTGAGAGTGCTGTGAAAAACACATTAAAAAAAATTCAAAGCAGTAGATTTTTCTTAGTTATCATAAAAAAACAAAAATATTCTACAAAACAAAAGTAAAAATTGTCACTCACTTTCCCACTAAAATATCCATGAAAATAAATAGGAAAAGGTTTGCATCGATACTGGAAACTGAGGATAATAGTAGTAAACATACCAAAATTTGGCAGCCATTTACTAAATAAATCACCATTTGGACCAAATTTAAAAATACAATTAAGGGGCACCATATGCTTTGCTTCTTGAGGTAAAACAGTGCAGTAGAAGTAAGAGGAGCCCTGGCTGCCCCTACTGGTCCCCATCCTCAGCTCCTGTCTGAGAAGCAGGCCACCTGGATTTACAAGGGGGCCTAGTCCATAGCCCTTGGGGCTTCCTTTTGTCTTTCCAAGCCAGTGTCATAAAAACACTGCCATCAATATAGATGTAGCAATTTTTTAAAAAAGTAAAATTTTTGGAGCTCCCTTAAAACAAAAGAGCTGAAGCAATCTGAGAACGAGGTGGTGGGTCTAAGAAGAGACCCAAGATTAGAGTATTGGAGCTGAACTAACAGAAGGTGGACGGCAGGCGTGGGAGGGTAAGTGCCCGAAGGGCCAAAGATCCAGGGAAACCCTGCCAAGCTCACCTTTGCCTTAGTGCATCTGGGGGCAGAGCGAGGGGGTGGCGGAGCTTAGCCTCCTGTTATCTAACCTGGACGTACCCCGAATAACAAGTTCCGCTACCTTCTCTGTCTTTGAACCACAGCCCGGCTGCAGTGAGCAACTTCTGAGTGGACTTGTCTGCATGCCGTAGGGAATCCTTTGACAATTGGTTAATACTTGCCCGAGCCTCGGCCACGCCCAAGTGGCTTGCGAGGGAGCGAAGGAAACTGTGTACAGTGACTCTTAAAACAAAAGAATGTTCTGGAAGAGTTCCTCTTCAGTCTAGGATAAATAAACCTAAATAATCAACATGCAGGTCTAGACCAGACTGGCATTCCTAATAGCTCCATTCCTGCCCATGCCACAACTGCCAGCCATCTACGAAAAGTCCCTGTTGACAAACTGTTTGGCTCAGGAAAACTCTCCAGACTCTGCCTCCTACTCTTTGTTGCTCTTTCCTCTGGTTTCTCTGGTTTCTGTCCCATAAGCTCATCAGCAGACACTCCGCCCTCCTCACCCACAGTGTGAGGAACCATTTCATCATTTGACCCCTCACGGGTTTCCTCCCAGATGGCTTCCTTTGGCTTCATGCCCTACAGTCTGGAACAAGAGGGGCTTCATCCTAGGATTGTCCCCACACTGAATGCAGCCCAGGTCCATCTAGAGCGGGACTCAATTCCTGGGCAGACAGGTGCAGGATGATACAGAGCAGGCCAGTAAAGAAAGGTCTGCGGCACAAGAGAAGAGGGTAAATGCTTAAGGACTTAAAGGGAAATTTTTCTTAGAATAGATTTGCTGCAGGAAACAGAACAATATTTTTAAATATATTTGTTCCCTACTCTTAAAAAAAAAAAAATTTGAGCTGAGGCAAAGAGAGAATGCATGGAAACCAAAATCACCAAGAGCCAAGTTGAAATGTTTGTTGGAGAGAAAGAATGGCAAATTAGATACTGCAGATTGTCTGATTGTTGATATAGAGAAGAAATTTGAGAAATAATCTAGAATATGGGACAAAGAAATGAAAACGACAGAGAAAGACATTAAAGGAGTGCATTTGTACAAACCCAAATTGTGAATAACCAGTATTCCCAAACTTCCTGAGCAAAAGGAATTGAATAAATAATTCAAAGGGAAATGAAGAAAATAAATTGTGTACAAGAAGAACCTTTCACCAATATTAAAAAAACAACTTGACCCTAAAGATTTAAGAAGTAGGATTATCTCGTTAGGATGGATGGAAGAAGGCATCAAACCAGGATTCCCCATCCCATCCCTCTTTCTCCTCCCAATTTACCTCCCACTATCACCACTGGTCAAGCCATGTTACAAAGCCTAGTTCAAATTCAACCTCTGCCCCAAGAAGCGATTTCCTGATTTGCTTAACTGTAACGTCTCTAAAACTCCAAAAGAAGTTTTATCCTATTAGCCTGTTTCAGTTATAATAATAAAAACTCCTTGGGTTTGGGGAGCTTGGATGGCTCAGTCGGTTAAGCATCTACTCAAGTCACGATCTCAGGGTTCTGCTCAGCAGGGAGCCTGCTTCTCCCTCTCCCCTCTGCTCATGCATGGTCTCTCTCTCTCTCTCTCTCAAATAAATAAAAATCTTAAAAAAAAAAAGAAAATGCCTTGTGTTAGTTTGTGTCCTCTAAGAAGCAGATGTTAAGAAGGAACTAAATATGTTAAGAGGGAACTAAATATGTTAAGAAGGAACTAAATATGCAAGAACTTTATTATGGTGAAACCCCTGTGACAGAAATTAAGGAGGGGATTGTGAGGGGTGGGCAGTGTGGGCAGACCATGATGCAAGTCTTAGTTGGAGGGTAGTAGGGGTCGAAACATCCTGGGATGCTGTGCAGTCCTTGCAAGTTTCTGTAAGGCTGTTGGGGAATCCTAGAGCCAACAGTAGTTGGTGGAGAGCCCTGCACCTCCCAGGAGCCATCCTGCCTTAGAATCCCTGCTGTACCAGGTCATTGATTGGGAGCAGTGTGTGAAATTCAACAATGAATTTCAGAGCACAGCAACTAACGCCTTTGGGTCAATGACATCCTCTGTAGTTGGCTTGTCAGATACATGCTCATGCTACCATTGTGCTCAATAAATATGAAGTCATTAATCAATTACTAGGCTATAAGACACCAAGTACGATGCTCAGCACACAAAAAAAGTACACATGCTTAGAATGCAAAAATTGTAAGGGCTGCGTGCATACATTTGCCAAGTTCAAAATGTAATGGGAAAGGCAAGCATGGGAATACACACACAACATGCATGTAGTTAGTGTAGCATGTCCCAAATGCTATAGGAGCACGGAGAAATAAACTCTACTGGCAAAATCGGAGAGGTAAAGTATAAGATAAGCCTTAAGTAGCAACTAGGGATTCATTCGCCAGGCAGGAATTCCAGGCAGGATGAAATCACCAATGACTGATAGGCTATTATTACTTAACTCAAATATTTTCTGCCCCTCCCTATCTCATCCAATGTTGACCATATGGAATGTGAACAGAAATGGCATGTAGCACTTCTGGGGGAGGCTTTTGTGGCCAGCCGGTGGTTTGCTATGCTTTCTATTTTCTCTGATTAGAGAGGCAGCTCCGTCAGCCTGCCTTCCAGCGTGAAGAAGACATAAATCAGAGCAGCAGCTGACCCGTGAGGAACATGGAGCATGAGTGAGAAATAAACCTTTGTTTTTATAACGCATTGAGATTTGTGACCACAGCAGAACCTAGCACCCCAGCCTACTCTGACTAATACACCACGCAGACAGAAGGCACAGAGACATGAGACTATCAGGTTTTCAGGGAATTCACTTCCCCCACCCTTGTGGCTGGAGTGTAGGCTCTTGGATGGGAACTGATTGAGGTGGGGTAGAATCATATAGTAATAGAGTCTTTTTGGCATGTTAAAGATATGGTAAATAATCTATAGGCAATGGAGTCCCTCTGGGGGTTTTTAACTAGGGAAGAAACATTAGCAAATCTGGTTTATAAAGGGTGATTAAGAAGCCTATATAGATGCTTTTGCAATTATCCAAAGAGTCTCTGTTGGCCATTTCAGTGAGGCACAGTGGATAGAAGAAGGAGGTGGCCTCCAGTGACCTCCAGCAGGTAAAGTGCACACAGGTAGGGTTGCAAATGAGGGAGAAGTGCATCCCAATGCATGAGAGGGAGAGCAGCTCTCAGGAGAGAAAATGATGTCTTTGACTTTGGAAACAATGAATCAGAAATCCCTTTAGGACATCCATGTGACAACATCCAGTAGGTTCTTGAGAATATATGTTTAGAGTTCCGATAGCACTGAATCAAATCACTTTAACAGCTGAACCTTAAAGACTTAATCTCGGGGTGCCTGGGTGGCTCAGTGGGTTAAAGCCTCTGCCTTCCACTCAGGTCATGATCTCAGGGTCCTGGGATGGAGCCCTGCATCGGGCTCTCTGCTCAGCAGGGAGCCTGCTTCTCCCTCTCTCTCTACCTGCCTCTCTGCCTACTTGTGATCTCTCTCTCTCTGTCAAATAAATAAATAAAATCTTAAAAAAAAAACCTTTACTCTCCCCCTCCCCTGCCCCATACGGCCACTGTAAATAAATGTGACCCATAAAAGAAATGAGGGGAAATTAATTAATACCCACATGGCTGCACCCGGGCTCCTTTGCAGACTATAGGGTCCCAGCACAAGCTTTCTGACACTCATTAGCCTCATATATGAAATTTGTGTTAGCTTTTTCTTTTATTAATACAGATACAAAGAGATGATTGAATCTTAATCCATACTGTGATCATCGATCCTTGAAAGTCCTCTTCTGTATTTCTTAAAATTTTCTTTTATATACTTTCTCTGCTGCTAGCCCCGTTCCCCATGGTCAACTATTCCAATTTGTTTACTGTATACATTTTTATTTGTATGTATTCTCACAAACTGTGTGTGGTGCAGGAAAACAGTCCAGTTTCAAGGGACTCATGGTTTTTTATTTGGGTAAGCAGTATTGTGTTATACTTCACTGGGATTCATGCTTGACTCTCCCTGGCAGCAGTTTTCCTGTCTACTTTTGGTGATGTCATCCAGACCGATTCCTATTTCTTACCATCACAGTGATGCTGCCGTGAACATCTCCACACATTAACTTACACTCTTCTGCAGCAATTTCTCTGGAATGCGTATGTAGAAGCAAATAGTAGGTAATACAAATATTCTTCATCGACTTCACAGTTAACTCCAGAATGGCTGCCCCAATCTACCTGCCATTCACTGGTGCAGGACCGTTCATAATCCCGAACGTGCCTCCGGCAATATTGGTATTATGAAGCTTTCTAACTTCGGCCAATGTAGAAAGCACAAGCTAATGTCTCAAAAATTTTTTTGAATCTTAATTCCAGTGTAGTTAACCTGCAGTGTTATATTTGTTTCAGGTGTACAATATATTCAACAATTCCATATATTACTCAGTGCTCATCAAGATAAGTATACTTTTAATCCTCATCACCTATCTGACCCACCAGCTCACCCCCTTCCCCTCTGGTAATTATCTATTTGTTCCATATAGTTAAGAGTATGGTTTTTGGTTTGTCTCTCTCTCTTTTTTTTCTTTGTTCATTTGTTTTGTTTTGTTTCTTAAATTCTACATATGAATGAAATCACATAGTATTTGTTTTTCTCTGGCTGGCTTATTTTGCTTAGCATTATACTCTCAGCTCCATCCAGGCATTGCAAATGGCAAGGTTTCATTCTTTTTTATGGCTAAATACTATTCTATTGTATATACCCCATGTATATATACCACAACTTCTTCATTCATTCATCAAATGATGGATATTTGGGCTGCTTCCATGTCTTGCCTATTGTAAATAATGCTGTAATAAATATAAGGGTGCATGTATCCCTTTGAATTAGTGCCTTTTTATTTTGGGGTAAATACCTAGTAGTAAAATTACTAGGTTATAGAGTGGTTCTATTTTTAATTTTTTGAGGAACCTCCATACCATCTTCACAGTGGCTGCACCAGTTTGTGTTCCCACTAACAGTGCACAAGTGTGCACTTTTTTCTCCACATCCTCGCCAACACCTGTTGTTTCTTGTGTTTTTTGATTTAGCCATTCTGACAGGTGTGAAGTGATATCATTGTGGTTTTGATTTGCATTTCCCTGATGATGAGTGATGAGAATCTTTCCATGTGTCTGGTGGCCATCTGCATATCTTCTTCAGAGAAATGTCTGTTTGTGTCTTCTGCCTATTTTTAATTGAATTATTTGATTTTTGATGTTGAGTTGTATAAGTTCTTCATAGATGTTAGATGCTAGCCCTTTATTTGATATGTCATTTGCAAATATCTTCTTCCATTCCATAGTTTGCCTTTTAGTTTTATTGACTGTTTCCTTTACTGTGCGGAAGTTTTTTATCTTGATTAGGTCCCAATAGTTCATTTTTGCTTTTATTTCCTTTGCCTTTGGAGACATGTCTAGCAAGAAGTTGCTGGGGCTGTGGTCAAAGAGGTTGCTGCCCACGTTCTCCTCTAGGATTTTGATGAATTCCTGTCTCACATTTACATCTCTCATCCATTTTGAGTTTATCTTTGTGTATGGTGTGGGAAAATGGTCCAGCTTCATTTTTCTGCACGTAGCTGTACAATTTTCCCAACACCATTTGTTGAAGAGATTCTCCTTTTTCCATTGGATATTCTTTCCTGCTTTTCAAAGCTTAGTTGACCATACAGTTGAGGGTCCCTATCTGGGTTCTCTCTTCTGTTCCTTTCATCTATGTGTCTATAGCTGTAGTGGTTAGAGGCTAAAATTTCCTATACTGTGTTTGCTTTTGTCTCCCCTCTTTGTCTTTGGGTTTTCTTAGAGACTCCTTCTTAAATGGAGTTGGAGACTTGCCGTTATTTCAGGAGTCCTATTTTTATTATGCAGCAGTCCTTTTTGATGTGGTAGCATGGTTTGGTGGGAAGGAGAGGCATTCTATAACTGTATTATGTTTTAGTCTTTTAATGAACCTGGGCTCCTGAGCTGTGACCTTCACAAATGCTTCTCAACTTCCCTCCCCCTACTGTCCTTAAGACCTTAAATAAGACAGGAAATCTAGTGGATAGAATTTGTATTTTCCTTCCCGCCCGCCCCCCACATTGGTTAGGCTCTGGAAAAACCCATGTTATTTAGGCTCAGTCAGAATAGTTTTCTTTGAGGACATGTCTTTGTCAGGAAGACAGAAATCTCTCCATGTGTTTCAAAGCACCAACTGCCCACCAACTCCCTACCAACTGCCAGAAGCATGAGGGAAGTTTTCTTCTATCTCTACAATGAGAACGTACTGGGATTTCTGGAAGCAAATTTAAGGCTGGGTTTCCAGGTATTCTCACTCTCAAGCTGTCCCATGCTTACATTCCAGTATACCAGCTGCTGACTGCACAGAAGCTTCTGCTCCCAGTAGGCTCCCAGTGAGTGTGTATATCTATCTGGATATCTCCCCAGTGGGGGGATTCTAGTTTACCATGTGATCTCAATTCTCTGACAGATCTAAAAAAAGTTGTTGACTTTTTGTTTGCTCAGCTCTCTTTCTTAAGGACAGGAGTTATGTTTTCTAATACCTTTATATATTGGACTGGAAACCTGAAGTTGCTTGTCACTTGATATCATAAATATCTTTCCTTATTTATTCATATTTAAATAACCCATAGTTACCCTTCGTGAAACAGAAATTCTTGATTTGTCTGTTGAGACATCACTATGATCTTTGCCTTTGGGTTTCTCCTTTTAAAATTTTGTTCAAGAAAACTTTTTCTGTCCCTAGTTGAAAAGATAGTCTTCTATACTTTTTTCTACTGACTTGTAAGTTTTACCTTTAACACTAGGGTCTTTAGTTCATCTGGAAACCACCTTTTCATATGGTGTTAAGGAATGATTAAGTTTTATTTTTCTCCATATAATGAACCAGTTTTCCCAAGAGAATCTATGAAACAACTCATTCTTTTCCATTTGATTTATGGTATATTAAGTTCCCACTTATACAATCTCCCTTTTCCTAGGTCTTTATTCAATCCCATTGGTCTACTTGTCTGTTCTTGTGCCAGTACTGCAGGGTTTTAGTACTATGTCAATATCTAGTAGGACAAATCCCTCTTCTTTCAGCTGCTTCTTTTTTTTCTTAAGATGAATACATTATTCAAAAACTGTACCCTTGAATTTCTCCTGGGTTTATATTCCTTGTTTCTCCCATTTTTAATAAAAAAGGAACACAAAGACTCTCTTAAGGCAGTGTTTCAAATAAACAAACAAATAAACCCTTTCCTTTGTACTTAAGGACACAGTTATTAGTTCAGGGTTGTTAGGACCTGTACTGCATTATGAGCCTGTCATTCCCTCTCCTCTGGCTCCTCTCATAGCCAGGGGTGTTCACTCTTGACAGAGCTGACTGAGGTAGCTAATAATAAGGAGTGGACCTTCTGTTGGGGACCACTTCTTAGATTCATAGGCACCATTCTTTACAAAAAGCTAGCCAGCCTAAAAAGACTCTACTTAGAGAGGCCATCAGATATAACTAGACTGTTTTCTAGATGAAGGTCCTGAGGGCCAATGAGGGGAGATTGTTCACCATGACCCATCAGCTTCCTCATCACAGACCAAGAACCAGACCTTCTTCTTGATTCTTAGTTCATTATTTCAACCATTTGCTACACCACACGGCTTCCTTCAGCCAACAAGGCAGAGAGAGTTTCAATGTGGTGAATCCTGAGAAAGATCCAAAAATACGTATGCTGTTCATTTTATATATGTCTGATGCATGGATGAGAATGCAACACGTTCCTTGGTGAGTCATCAAACATAAATCGGTATCTTCCAGTTACAAGCTGGAATTTCTTTTCTTGTTTACTGACAAATTCAGGCATCTTGAGTTGCAGCAATTAAGTAAAATTAAGGTGGATTTTTCAAGGTCTGCTGCAAATATTTTGAGGATAGCAAAGCTCTGACAGCAGAAAAGGGACTGAATTAGAAGCTGCAGTGACCTAATTGCCCTGCCATTGACAAATGACTAAGTGATTCTGTATACACAGCTGCTAGAACCAAAGCACGGAGACAAGGCTGGCCCATATTGTTAATATAAACGATGTATCATTAAAAGTTAATGTGTGATTCCTTTGAACTGAGAGGGTACTCTTGGATGACAGAGATATTTATCAACTGATAGTTGCAACAGAAAATAGCAATCATATTGCTCTCTATTAAGAAAGAAAAATAGTTTACCAAGAACTAACTGCACATCAAGATAATGTATATTTATTATAAATAATATTAGACTATTTTAATGTCTTATGGTTTCTCTACCCTAAGGAAAGAGCAGTCTATGTTTTTCAGTTTTTCCTTATTATAGGAATACATATTTTAGACAGTATCAAATAATATTGTTAGCAAGCATTTTATGATTTAATTTTAGATTTTTGTGTGTGTGTTTGAATGCTGCTTACAGTTTTCTGAGATAATTGTTTTGCAACTGTATTGGAACTGACCAGTACCACAGACTGGACTGGAAAGCTGACTTTGGCTAAACAAAGAAGTCGGCCTCAGGCAACCTTTCCTTTTAATCAGACAACTTTTCAAGTAACTAGACACAAAATCGGTGTATTTCACTTTGTCAGTTCAGAGGAAGTGAAACTCAGTTGGGAAACTACTTTAGGACTTGCAAGGCAATATGAATTGTGGTCCCATAAAGAATAGTTTGATGATTTTTCTTAAGTCTAAAGCTGTTCCATCAGAAAAGTCTTCAAATTTAAATCCTGATATTAAGGATGTAGCAAAATCTCTGTACTGAGATCTTCATTACAGCATTCTTTATAATTCCAATGAATCATTACAAATATCCAGCTATACAAAACATATTATTATTCATTATTATATTTTAAGCGGTGACATGAAAGGTTGTTCCTAATAACAAATAATGATATAAGGAAATATTTATGTTGAACAAGTAAAGACATTTGAATATAAAACTCCACCACTAAAAAGAGATTCTATTGAGAGCAGATTCAATATATAACAAATTTTTATTGTGAAAGAGGTAGCCAATGTGTTTGTTTTATATGTATATGTATATAAAGATATCCCTTGAAGAAAATGCCTCAAGTTTCACATCATCTGGGTTGTGAATTTAGGAACTATTTCAAATTATTTCTCTTTATAGATTTCTGGAATTCAAGGGTAATTACAATTTATACGTATTACTTTTACAAACCAAACAAAAAAGAGAATTTTTTTCATTTAGTTGTTTATTCTTTATTTTTTAATTAATGTATATGTACATTAATTAATTAATAAATAATTAAATTTATTTTTAATTAATGTATTATTTGTTTCAGGGGATACAGCTTTGTGAATCATTAGCCTTACAAAATTCACAACACTCACCATAGCACATACCCTCCCCAATGTCCATCACCCAGCCACTCCATCCTTCCCACCACCAACCCTCAGTTTGTTTCCTGAGATTAAGAGTCTCTTATGGTTTGTCTCCCTCTCTGGTTTATTTGTTTTATTTTTCCCTCCCTTCTCCTATGATCCTGTCTTGTTTCTCAAATTCCTCAAATCAGTGAGATCATATGATAATTGTCTTTCTCTGATTGACTTATTTCGCTTAGCATAATACCCTCTAGTTTCATCGTATTGTTGCAAATAGCAGGATTTTGGTTTTTTTGATGGCTGCATAGCATTCAATTGTGTATATATATCACATCTTCTTTATCCATTCATCTGTTGATAGACATCTAGGCTCTTTCCATAGTTTGGCTATTGTGGACATTGCTGCTATAAATATTCAGGTGCACATGCCCCTTTGGATCACTACATTTGTAACTTTAGGGTAAATACCCAGTAGTGCAATTGCTGGGTCGTAGGGTAGTTCTATTTTCAACTTTTTGAGGAACCTCCATACTGTTTTCCAGAGTGGCTGTACCAGTTTGCATTCCCACCAACGGCGTAGGAGGATTCCCCATTCTCTGCATCCTTACCAACACCTGTCATTTCCTGACTGATTAATTTTATCCACTCTGACTGGTGAGAGGTAGTATCTCACTGTGGTTTTGATTTGTAATTCCCTGATGCTGAGTGATATTGAGCACTTTTTGATATGTCTGTTGGCCATTTGGATGTAAAAAGAGAATTATTTAAAATGCCTTTTCTAGCCTTTTCTGCTAAAGTTGAATAAGACAAGTTAGGTCCTATAAACTGGTATCTTTATAAGCAGTGTCCAATTTCACTAGAAAGCCTCACAATAAAGACAAATTCCACCAAATGTGGTTGCTGTTTAGTGTAATGATTGCAACTGACAAACTAAAGGAGTAAAATTTAATTTACCTTGAAATATACTTATATAGGATCATGGGATCACCATATAACAAGGTCCAGGACAAAAGTACAAATGGAATAGAGCATGACATATGTCTAAGTATTTTAAAGTGAGAAATGAAGCTATTAACTATCATATGCTCTATTCTCTTATATCAATAGCTATACCTCCATAATTATCTGAAGACCACGATAGAATTTAGAATTTGAGAATTCCTTAGGATTCTGAGACTGCTTAGGAACTGGTGGCGTAGGAAGAAACAGGCCATAGTCTGTAGCCTGTCCTCCACTCACCCCATCTGCTTGGCCCAAAAGCTTATAAATAAGCTTTGCTGTACCATGGGGACAATAAGCCTGCAGTTCTAAGTCTGGGCTTGCCCCTGTACGTGGCAACCTTGTCAATCACTAGCCCTAAGAGTGTACAACTAATGGGGGGAAGGACCTGTGATAAACCTGCCCATGCCCTGAATTGGTATACTAGGCACTTAAAGCCCTAGCTTCTCAAGCATAGTCTAGAAGGTGAGCATGCCTTCTTAGTCCTGTCTGTCCCTCATTCCAATGGAGATAAATGCCATTAGAGGAGAACTGCTCACCGTTAGTCATAACAGAAATTCCATCCATCTTTAACAATCTAAATTGATGACTAGATAACGTGTCAAACATTATCCTTTTACATATATCATAATGCTCACAGATGCTCCTCATACACTGTAAGGTTTTGTTGACTGCCTTCATTTATGATAACTACTCTTCCTTGTACCCCATCCTCCTTCCCCACACCAAATGTGGCCTGATGAAGGTGAAACCACTCCCCCTAGTACATTCTCCAAAAGTGATATCATTAAAACAAACAAATTTTTCTTTTCATGACTTAAATTTATTTCTTATCTCCTAAAGCAAAATATTAGATACAGTCCAGTTCCTGGATTTGATGAAGTACCTAATCAGTAATCATGGACCCAGACACTGTATCTTTCCCCCACTGTTTTGACCTTATACTCCCTCAAGGTTATAAGCCAGCTGGAGGCATCTTACACAGACATGATTGCACCATGATCAGCAGAAGGAATTTCTTCCCATTCACCTCTTTATATTTTTAAGAATGTGGAGTTTTTTGTTTCATCTATTAGTCACTATAAAAATTTTATATGTGGAGCACCTGGGTGGCTCAGTTGGTTAAGCAGCTGCCTTCAGCTCAGGTCATGATCCCAGAGTCCCAGGATCAAGCCCCACATCTGGCTCCCTGCTCGTCAGGGAGTCTGATTCTCCTTCTGACCCTCCCCCATCTTGTGCTCTCTCTTTCTCTTGCTTTATCTATCAAAGAAATGAATGAAATCTTTAAATAAATAAATAAATAAATATTTTATGTGCAATAAAAATCACTATTTTTATATATATTTATATTAGTTTACACAAGTGTGTAGTCATGTGATCACTATCAAACTCAAGATACACATAGTTCTATTATTCCCAAAATTCCCCTCATGCTGTCCTCATGCTGACAGGCAAACTCTTTGCAATCCACCAATCTATTTTCTGTTTCTATAACTTTGCATTTTCTAAAATGCCATATAAATGGCGTTGTAATCTGTACCTTTTTAAGTCTACCTTCTTTATTTTGTGTAAATCATTTGAGATTCATCCATTTGTTATGTGTAGCAGTGATTCATTCCTTTTTTCTTTTCTAATTCTATGATTTATCTTGAGTTCATTCTTAAATAAGGTTAAAGTTCTTTTTTTTCCTCCCATTTAATTATTTCTGTACTTTGGTCAGCAATCAATTGATTCTGTTCCATTGATCTACATGTCTACACTTTTGTCAGTACTACCCTGTAACGATTATTGTAGGTTTATAGTGATCCCTAAAATCAAATAAGGTGCATCCTCAAACTCTGTTCTTTTTAAAAATCATTTTGATTATTTCAGTTCCTTTACCTTGACAAATAAACTTTAGAATAGGTTTGTCAATAACTACAAAAAGGTCCAACTATGATTTTGATTGGGATAAAATGGAGTCAAGATCAATTTGAGGAGAACTGACATAAAAATACTGATTCTTCCAATCCATAACCATGGCATATCCCTCCACTTCTTTAGGTCTTTGATTTCTTTAATCAGGGCATAAAGATTCTGTACATGTTTTGTTATATTTAAAACTAAGTATTTAAATGTTTGTGTTTTTATTTGAAATGATGTCTTTTAAAATTTTCAATTCCTTTTTTTTTTTAAGATTGTATTTATTTGACAGAGAGAGACAGAAAGAGAGGGAACACAAGCAGGAGGTGAAAGAGGGAGAAGCAGGCTCCCCGCCGAGCAGGGAGCCTGATGCAGGACTCAATCCCAAGATCCTGGGATCATGACCTGAGCCAAAGGCAGTCGCCCAATGACTGAGTCACCTAGGCGCTCCCTCCCGCCCCCTTTTTTTAAGATTTTATTTATTTATTTGACAGAGAAAGACACAGTGAGAGAGGGAACACAAGCAGGGGGTGAAAGAGGGAGAAGCAGTGGATTCTATTTTTTGTTGTTACTTGTGGTGGCAGTGCTTATGTGGAGAAGGAGGGCAGAGGTGGGGAGTTGATGGTATGATCTGAGGATCCCCTGGGGTGCACTGGAAGATATGTTTCTCCCCTGTTGGAGTGCATTTGGAAGAGCTGGCACTACCTCTTGGGACAAAAGTGATGGTGGGCATCATTGCATTCCCCTGTCCCTTAGAATAGGGGCTGAGACACCTACTGAGGGAGGCAAAACTGGACACTGGCTCTTTGCTAGGCATTACTCTAAACTCTGTGCTTCTATGAGTTGGTACAATGGCCCTTCTGGGACAAATTTTCACCACCTCAGCATGGCAAGACGTTCCTCAGGGGACTAGTGTGGTTCATGCAATTTTGAAACTCAGTCAGCCTACCTGGAATAAAAAGCAGGTGCATTGCACTACCAGGTGGACAAGTGGCCTGGACACAACAGGGTGAATGAGAGGATCTGAGGGATGCCTGGGACACATGGGAGGAGATTGTTTGATCTTTTGTGAGGACTTCCCAGACAGCAGTGGGCATGAATTCCCTTCTCCAGGGACCAGGGAGAGGGCTGGTGCCATTTTTCTCCCCCACCCATCAGCACGGACTGACTTCAGTGAGCAAAACAGCACTGATAGTGGAGGCCTGACCTGCTTACACAAAGCCCCACCTCCTTCACTCTGCAGGTGCTTCTTTACTAGGGCAAATACGCCTGAGAACCAGAGCAGCAGGTCCCTCCCCTCACAAGATAAGCATAAACTCCATACGTGCACCAAATCTACTGATCATAGAGTTCTACAAAGCTTCAGCTTTAGGAGAAATAGCATTAGGTCTCTTTTTAACAAACAGGAGCACACCTAGTTAAAACTTGCCATACCCTGGACAAGGTCCAAACACTCCTCACTGCAGACAAGGAGAAACTCTGTGGAGGACTGACTTGAGGGAAAAAACAACCAAGACACAGGCAGCAGAGTGCACACAGAATACCCCAGAACCACTTTCTAAAGCACCAGATCCTGGACTATGTATGACTTCTTCATAAAGCCATTGCTCTCAGAAGCAGGAAACATAACAGGCTTTCCTAACACCGAGAAGAAGACAGAGACCTAGACAAAATGCCAAGATGGAGGAATTCTTCCCCAAAGAAAAAACAAAATGTTCAAGGACAGGGATGTAATTGAACCAGATATAATATGCCTGACACAAAATTTAAAATGACAATCATAAGGATACTAGCTGGGCTCAAGAAAAGCATAGAAGACACCAAGAAGTCTCTTATTGCAGAGATAAAAGACCTAAAAACTAGTCAAGCTGAAATAAAAAGTTCTTTAAATGAGATGTGAAACCAACTGGATGTAATGACCACAAGGACGGAAGAAACAGAAGAATGAATAAGTGATAAAAAGCATAAAATTATGGAAAATAATTAAGCTGAAAAGAAGAGGGAAAGAAAAATATTGCATCATGAATGTAAACTTAAGGAAATCTGTGACTCCATACAGTGTAATAACATTCATACCATAGAAGTCCCAGAAAAAGAAAAGAGAGTAAAGGGGCAGAGGTTTATTTGAACAAATCACAGATGAAAATTTCCTGAATCTAGAGAAGGACACAGACATCCAAATCCAGAAGGCACAGAGCACCCCCATCAAAATCAACAAATTTAGGCCAAAACCAAGATATATTGTAGTAAAATTTATAAAATACAGAGATAAAGAAAAAAACCTAAAAGCAGTAGGGGAAAAGAATCTAAATTATAGGGGAAAACAAATAAGGTTAGCATTGGATCTATCCACAGAAACTTGCCAGGCCAGAAGAAAATGGCATGATATATTTAACATGCTGAATGGAAAAAATATGCAGCCAAGAATACTTTATCCAGTAAGTCTGTCATTCAGAATAGAAGGAGAGATAAAGAGTTTCCCAGACAAACAAAAACTAAAGGAATTCATGACCACTAAAGAAACTCTGCAAGAAATATTAAAGGGGATTCTGATTAAGGGGAAGAAAGACTAAAAGTGACAAAGACTAGAAAGAAATGGAGAAAATCTCCAGAAACAAGGCTTTACAGGTAATACAATGGCACTAAATTCATATCTATCGATAATCACTCTGAATGTAAATGAATTAAAAGCTCCAAACAAAAGACATAGGGTGTCAGAAAGGATAAAAAAAAAAATCCATCTATATGTTGCCTACAAAAGACTCATTGCAGATCTAAAGACATCTGTAGAATAAAAGTGAGAGAATGGTGAAATATCTACCATGCAAACGGATGTCAAAATAAAGTCAGAGTAGCAATACTTATGTCAGACAAACTAGATTTTAAACCAAACTCTATAAGAAGAAATGAAGAGGAGCAATATAATAATAAAGGAGTCTATCCAATAAGAAGATCTAACAATTGTAAATATATATGCCCCAACATGGGAACACCCAAATATATAAATTAATTAGCAAGAAACAAAGAAACTCATCAGTAATGATACAATAATAGTAGGGGACTTTAACACCACACTTACATAAATGGACAAATCATCTAAGCAGAAAATCAAGGGACGCCTAGGTGGCTCAATTGGTTGGGCAGCTGCCTTCAGCTCAGGTCATGATCCCAGGTCCTGGGATCGAGTCCCACATCAGGCTCCTTGCTCAGGGGGGAGCCTGCTTCATCCTCTGCCTCTGCCTGCCTTTCTGCCTGCTTGTGCTCTCTCTCTGACAAATAAATAAATAAAATATTAAAAAAAAAAAGAAAGAAAATCAATAAGGAAACAATGGTTTTGAATGACACACTGGACTAGATGAACTTAACAGCTATATTCAGAACATTTCATTGTAAAGCAGCAGAATAAACATTCTTTTCAAGTACACATGAGAAATTCTCCAGAATAGATCACATACTGGGTCACAAATCAAGCCTCAACAACTCAAGAAAGATTGAGATCACTCCATGCATAGTTTATGACCACAACATTATGAAACTTGAAGTCAACCACAGGAAAAAATTTGGAAAGACCACAAATAACCACACACCACAAATAAACTAGAGGCTAAAAAAATCCTCTAAAGAATGAATGGGTTAGGGGCGCCTGGGTGGCTCAGTCGTTAAGCGGCTACCTTCAGCTCAGGTCATGATCCCAGAGTTCTGGGATTGAGCCCCGCATCGGGCTCCCTGCTCTGCGGGAAGCCTGCTTCTCCCACTACCATTCCATTCCCTCTGCTTGTGTTCCTTCTGTCGCTGTGTTTCTCTCTGTCAAATAAATAAAATCTTTAAAAAAAAAAATGAATGGGTTAACCAAAAAATAAAAGAACAAATAAAAATACATGGAAACAAATGAAAATGAAAATGTGATGGTCCAAAACCTTTGCGATGCAACAAAAGCAGTCATAAAAGGGAAGTATACAGCAATATAGGCTTACCTTAATTTGTAAGAAAAAAAAATACAACGTAACCTTACACCTAAAGGAGCTAGAGAAAGAACAAAAAATGAAGCCTAAAGCCAGCAGAAGTAAGGAAATAATAAAGATTAGAGCTGAAATAAATGATACAGAAACAAACAAAAACAGTAGCACAGATCAATGAATCCAGAAGCTGGTTCTTTGAAAACATTAATAAAATTAATAAACCTCTATACAGGCTTAACAGGAAGAGAAAGGACCCAAATAAATAAAATCACAAGTGGGAGAGGAGATATCACAACAATACCACAGAAATACAAACAATTTTAAGAGAATATTATGAAAAATTATATGTCAACAAATTGGATAATCTGGAAAAAAATGGATAAATTCCTAGAAATACATAAGTTACCAAAACTGAAATAAGAAGAAATAGAACATTTGAACAGACCCATAACCAGAAAAGAAATGGAATCAATAATCAAAAATCTCCCAACAAACAAAAGTCCAGGGCTAGATGCCTTCCCATAGGAATATTACCACATATAAAGAAGAGTTTAAATCTGTTCTTCTCCAACTCTTCCAAAAAAAAAAAAAATAGAAATAGAAGGAAAACTTCCAAACTCATTCTACAAAGCCAGCATTACCTTCATTCCAAAACCAAAGGGTTCATTATAGGCCAATATCCCTTATAAACATGGATGCAAAAATTCTCAATAAGATACTAGCTAATTGAATCCAACAGTACATTAAAAGAATTATTTGCCACAATCAAGTGGGAGTTATTCCTGAGCTGCGCTGGTGGTTCAATATTCACAAATCAATCAACCTGATATACCACATTAATAAAAGAAAGGACAAAGACCATATGAACATCTCGATAGATGCAGAAAAAAAGCTTTTGACAAAGTACAGCATTTCTTCTTGATAAAAGTCCTCAACAAAGTAGGTATAGATTGAACATACCTTGACATCATACAGGCGACATACAAAAGACCCACAACTAATATCATCCTCAATGGAGAAAAGCAGAGCTTTACCTCTTTGGTCAGGAGGGATGTCCATTCTCATCACTGTTATTTAAAATAGAACTGAAAATCCTAGCCTCAACAATCAGACAATAAAAAGAAATAAAAAACATTGAAATCATCAAGGAAGAAGTCAAACTTCACTATTTGCCGATGACATGACATTCCAAAAGACTACACCAAAAAATTGCTAGAACTGATATCGAATTCTGTAAAGTTGCAGGATACAAAGTCAATGTACAGAAATCTGTTGCACTTCTATATACCAATAATGAGCAGCAGAAAGAGAAATCAAGCAATCATCCCCATTTACAATAGCACCAAAAACCATAAGATACCTAGGAATAAACCTAACCAAAGAGGTAAAAGAGCTATACTCTGAAAACTGTAAACTACTGATGAAAAAATTTTAAGATGACACAAAGAAATGGTAAGACATTCCATGCGCATGGATAGAAGAACAAACATTGTTGACATGTCTGTCCTATGCAAAGCAATCCACACATTCAATGCAGTCTGTATCAAACAAAATATCACCAGCATTTTTCACAGAGCTAGAACAATCCTAAAATCTGTATGGAATAACAAAAGACCCCAAATAGCCAAAGAATCTTGAAAAAGAAAAGCAAAGTTGGAGGCATCACAATCCCAGACTTCAAGTTATATTGCAAAGCTGTAGTGATCAAGACAGTATGGTACTGGCACAAAAACAGAAACATCGATCAACAGAAAAGAGTAGAAAACCCAGAAATGAACCTGTAACTGTATGTTCAGTTAATCTTCAACAAAGCAGGAAAGAATATCTAATGGGAAAAAGACAATCTTTAATAAATCATGGTGGGAATCTGGAAGGCAACATTCAGAAGAATTAAACTGGACCACTAAGTTATACCATACATAAAAAATAAATTCAAAACGAATGAAAGACCTAAATATGAGATCTGAAACCATCAAAATCCTAGGGAACACAGAGAGCAACCTCTTTGGTTTAGCCATGGCAAGTTGTTACTAGACACATCAACAATAGCAAGAGAAACAAAGAACTATGAACTATTGGAACTTCATCAAGATAAAAAGCTTCTGCACAACAAAGGAAATAATCAACAGAACTAAAAGGCAGCTTATAGAATGGGAGAAGATATTTGCAAATGACATATCTGATAAAGGGTTAGTTTCCAAAATCTATAAAGACTTTATCAAGCTCAACATTCAGAAAACAAAAAATCCAGTCAAGAAATGGGCAAAAGACATAAATAGACATTTTTCTAAAGAATACATACAAATGGCTAACAGACACATGAAAAGATGTTCAACATTATTTACAAAAGCTTAGTTGTGGAAGATGTGTCCATCAATAGATGAGTGGATTAAGAGCATGTGGTATATATAATATACCTTAATCCACTCATGTGGATTTATACACATACACACACACACACACACACACACACACACAGTGGAACTCAGCCAATAAAAGAATGAAATCTACCCATTTGTGACAACCTGGATGGACTTTAAGGACTTTATGCTAAGTGAAATCAGACAGAAAAAAGACAAATAGCTATGATATATTATTTGAATTTTTTATTTTTTAATTTCATTTAACTATCATCTATCTATCATCTATTTTATTATGTTTCAAGTTTTTATTTATTCTAGTTAATTAACACAGAGCATAGTATTAGTTTCCGGAGTAGAATTTAGTGATTCATCACTTAACATGTAACATCTAGTGCCCTCCTTAATACCTATCAACCTTTTAGCCCATTCCCCACCCCACACACCCACCTCCCTACCTCCCTCCATCAACTCTCAGTTTTCTCACTATAGTTAATTATAGTTGTCTCCCTATTTCTTTTTTTCACTCCCCTATGTTCATCTGTTTAGTTTCTTAAATTCCACATATGAGTGAAATCATATGGTATTAATAGTCATTAATGACTTATTTGGCTTAACATAATACACTCCAGCTCCATCCATGTCATTGCAAATAGTAAGATTTCATTCCTTTTGATGGCTGAGTAATATTCCATTTTGTATGTGTATATCATATATATATGATAGAGATAGATTATATATTATAAATATATATTACAGGTATATAATCATTATGCTAAGTGAGAAAAATGAGATAGAGAAAGATGAAAAACATATGATATCACTTATATGTGGAATCTAAATTTAAAATCAAAGCAAACAACCAAACAAACAAACAGAAACAAACCCATAAATGCAGAGCATAAATGGTGGTTGCCAGAGTGGAGTAGGAGGGATGAGAAAAATAGATAAAGGGGATTAAGAGGTGTAAATTTCCAGTTATAAAATAAACTTATGGGGATGAATGAAAAGCACATTGTACAGAATATAATCAATAATATTGTAGTAATGTATGGTGACAGATGGTAACTATACTTGTGGTGAGTAGTGTGTAATGTACAGAATTGTGAAATCACTAAGTTGTACACCGAAACTAATATAACATTTTA